>CM029605.1:80448298-80805729 GCA_017311375.1 Mytilus coruscus
CCAAATGCAATATGCAGATACCATGAAAAATTGCTCCTAAGATTTGCCAAAGCCCAAACTCAGAGGACTATATTCAGAACCAGCGTTGAGCCTGTTCAGTTTACTCCCCATTTAGTCGAAGGTAATTGTTCGGTTTGCTTGCCAATTAACAAAAGAAAGAGAAAACGCAAAGGGACTTTAAAATCTTTAGTTAAGGAATATTCATGTACAGAAGAAGTTGCAGACAATCATAGTCAGCATATATCTTCTGTACAAGCACCATTGCAACTACAGCTTAATGATTATAGCATTGAACCAGTACATGTAGCTCATACTAAGTCAGATCAACTACTCATTCTACCCTATGCAAATGAAATTACTTTATCTGTAAACTCAGAAGAAACTGCTGAAACAGCACAGGATGTTATGAAGTCTTTTAACAGATTAAACCAGGAGGAAAAATCAAATTTTATCAGTAAATTTCCAAAAGTATTATCTGAATTTAAGTTAACAAAATTGACTTATGAAATTGGTAAAAACCAAAATGAATTCATATTGAAAGACTGTGATTGCATTTCAAAACATTATACATCAAGAGAAATATTACAGTCTTTGAATCCGGTAGAGTGGTTATCCAAAAGAAACAAAGTTTTAATTAACTTCACGACTGGATTGGCCGGAAATAATTTTGACTTCATTGATCAAATAGACTCAACCGATGCATTTCTATACTGTCGAGCAATGGAATACCGATATAACTTGCGAAATAGAAAGCTAGTTGCTCCTTTTGCCTTTTTGGTATCTCTAGATGTGTATACAAAAACTAGCAGCCGTGTAGCTGTAGATGCTCTTGGTAAGAGTAGCCCTGGTGGAAGCTACAAAACATTAAAGCATTGGCTTTCTACATATGCTGAAACAGTCCCAAAATGTCCGGATGGTACACCCATAACAGGTTTTGACAATGAACAAGTAGTAGGTTATAAAAGAGGATTAGGTGAAGGTTCAAAATCCCTCACTTCTGTCATAACAACTATTGTTAATACAACAATGCATGATAAAGAAAACTCTACCGTACAACTTAACGAAAACTTCAAACCTAAAAATTGGTTTTCAGTCAATCACTTCGATGAAAAGTTAAAAAATGCTAATTCAGATGAAACTAATGCAGAAAGAGTAAAGAGGATCAAGACAGAAAAAGATTACTTTGTCAAAGAGGTTTCACAAATAAGAGACAGCAGTCTTCCTCTGTTTACCACACTTGAGAAAATTCATTATGACCAAATGTATTTTTTTCTCTCCAAAGCCATTAAAGATGTACTGAACGAACAAGAAAATGCAAACGATGAAATCGTAGATTACGTAGACAAGCAAGCTCATCAAGAAAGCAGAAATTTCTCTGAATACACAGCACGAAACCGCAACTGCTATTTCGGGACACCAAAGATTTGAGCACGTGCCATCTAATCATAAAGAATCAACCAAACTTATGATGGGTAGACCGGTTTTTTTAAACCCTAATAGTAACGAGGCCGTTGCATTGATACTACGAAGCATAGGCATAAGCTCTGGAATCAAACGATATGAGGGTACCAATAGGCATTGGACTTTCGTCTGTTGTGACGGTAGACCTCATAGTTTGTATCAAAAACTTTTAACAGAAAGTGTTATTTGCTCTTACTGTAACCAATCATTTTTAACCAGAAAAGCATACAAGGATCATCATAAATTAAAACACCAAGGCAAAAGTTCAACATTTTCCCTAGAATTTGATTGGCTTTATATGCGAATTGGATTGGGACACTTCGAGATGAATGTCAGCAAATCCTTTTTTGAACTTAACTGGACGCCATTCTTGGAGAAGATGTGCGAGATCATGCAGTTTACCACCGATAATGCAAAAATTTTGCAAAAACATGCAAAGACCATCATGTCGCCTGGCAGCTTCTGTTAGTATTTCACACTACCTCTCTAAAGGAAATGGTAGTGCCATTTGTAAGATACATGATGAAACAAGGAGAAATGCCGACACCAGATAAATATCTGTTATTCTATAAGGAATTCATGTCGTCAAATCCGAGATGGGAATATCTACATTTGCAGGTTTTCAGATTTTCACAGGCAATAATTAATTTAAGAATGGGTGTCAGACGAAATAACAGCTGTCTGGTTCAAAGCGCAAAATTTCATCTAAAAGAACTTTTCTACGGTCGCTCACATCCCCATTATCGCAACATTGAACTGTTTGACACTTTGCAATATCACTTTATGCCTGATGAAGTAAAGAATATTTGGGACAACAACACAGCATTTACAGTTAGCGGACACAATTCCAAGGGACAAGATCTAGATTTCTTACTGGAAGAAAAAAAATAGAGCTGTAAAGCAGTTTATCCCTAGTGGCTCTATACCATCCAATGAAACATGGGATGCTATTTGCTGTAATTTGCAATACATAGAAGATCTTCAAAATTTGGTGTCCTCGTGGGTAGGGACACACAGATCAAACAACTATCAGACAAAGCATGTCGATATAGAATTTGCTGTAAACTCCTTCCGGCAAACTTTGAGAACATATCTGAAACCTGAAAATGAAACCTTTTGTGGTTTGAGTGGATCCAAATTGCACCCTGGGTTACTAAAATTTCTGGGAACATCGACTTTAAAACGAATGGATCACATTAACACTGAGGTTTTGAACGAAGAGCCTAATTTAATAGTTAATCAAAACGAACCAGTTTACGTCTCTGATGAAGAAATTGCAAGTCACATGAACAGATTATCAAAGATTGACATAATAAGAAAAACAGAACAGTTGATTCATGATGAATTGAAGGACAATCTTTTACGATCTCATTATGAAAATGTTATTCACAGTATAGACGGAGGGCAGTTAAAAAAAGATGTATACCTCACATTATACTATGAAATTAAAGATGTGATTCAAAGTGAATGTAATATTGGGGAAGATGAGTCAGTCGATTTCGACACTTTATTATGACATTCAAGGTGAGAATAGTAGCGAAGCATTAATTGATCCTTGTCAGATTGTATATGTGTCGCTCATTATTTTTTCATTTTCGTTTCTACAATGATGGTTTTTTTTTATTTGACTTGTGGTTTATAATTGCCGTTTTTGTTTCGTCCCATACTTTTAAAATTAGATCATTTGAAAGGTAAATGATTTGATCAAATTATAAAAAAATCACAGAGGTTGTATATCTTTTAAATCAGTGTAAGCTGGTACATGAAAATTAATTGACATTACGGAGTTTTTTAAAGAATAAATTATAAACTAATCGGCTACATTTCAGTTATAGATATTTTCAATCTAGAACGAACTTGTAAGTATGAAATTCATTGTTGGTATACGATAAACTAATTTACAAAATATAATTTGTATAGAAAAAAAGCTTTTAATGAGTATGATGCTAGTGTTTGTCATTTCAAACCTTTTTCCAAAAATGTAACCATATTCTTTCCCATATTATATCGTTTTATTAATGAGATGGATATTGGAGAGGGGGTCAGTTAGTCAGTGATTGAAATGTATTCTATATGTAGGACATACTAATCAAAATAGAATCTTTAATTAATAACCTTACATATTCCATCGTTTTTTTTCAGAATGAATTGTGACCAATTCCGTAAATATAGAATCGGGGAAAAAAAGATATATAAAACAGAGGAAAAAGAGTACTTGGCCAATTTGTCGAATGATCGTCGTATAAAATGTGAAGTTATTAAACAAATTAAATGCCAATTAACAAGGTTAAAAAGGCTGAAGGCTGATCCGGTTACAGCAGTATTTGTAATCAAAGATGTTAAGAAAAATAGAAAGACTAGACCAAAATATCTTGGGTTAGGAGAGCTCTTTGACAAGGTTAAAAAAGCAGAACCAGCTCTCAGCAGCGACGAGTTAAAGAAGGTAAACGGAGTAGACATGTTGTTTCCAACACATGAGGATATAAGTGAAAATGTTACACTTGTTACTCCCAGCAAACTTAACATTGGACCCGGACATTCGAAGAAACTAGCAGAAAGTCAGAAGAAAATGTTAGAACAAACACCAACTGTCCCCTCCAATGACACTTTATCAATTGGTTAATATGCTTTTAAAAGATAGTCTACAGCATTTATGTATTAACAAACAGAAAAATAAATCTAGAGGCTACGTCAAAATGTAACGATATTTGATATTATATTACATTATAAACTCTAGTGGCGATTTCGAGATGAGTACTTCATTTACTGTTGATTTAAAAAAAAAAAACTGTCTGTATATATATATTAACAATTATTTACTGATTTTTTTCAGACATTGACTCGCCAATTCCAAAAAAGAAACCGGCCAAAGCAAACAAAGAAAAAGGTAAATAATAATTCAAAATATTTTTAAAGATGCATGTTTAAAATGCATTTTCTATTATTCTGTCGACGCTAGTGATGATTACATGTTTTGTTTGGTTGATACCAATGGTTTGTCCTGTAAAATGAAAAAAATCTCAATCCTTATGTCCCAACAGAAGTCTTATAATGTTTGTCCATTTATTCATATGCACATAACGCTTGAATTGTAAAAAAATCTGTTAACTTGGATTTCGATCCCTTTGGTTTTTCATAATTCATGTGATTTTGTGGCACTTTTTTAAAACTCCTTAACAAGTTAAGTGGTCAATATGTTGTTTTATCAATACTTTGTCTACAGTATTTTGCATGCTATGCCTGTAAAGTTAGTTTGCGGAGAACAAAGGAAAGTTGGTCAATAAATAATATTTGATATTTTTTTGTATTTTGAAGGTACTAAATCACAATCTGTAAAGAACAAACCGAAAAAAACAAATGAAAAAAAAGGTATGTAATTCTTATTAAATTTATTTTGTCTTTGAATTGAATGACTCACTGTTGCTTATATTTAAATCATAATACACCTTACCGCTATTTGTCCGCCATTACAAGATATCGTAAACAAAGGTTCCCTTAAAATGTTGACGTCATAACAAAAATATCTGCTGCCACACTGGAAAAGTGATTGTTGAATGACTTCAATAGTTCCTGTGTCATAAAACTTTACTCGGTACTCGAATTACAAAATGTGTGCTCAAAACACCAAATCCAGTATTTTGATTGATTGATATATAAGTGTGAGTGCGATAATCGTGCTGGAAAGTTTTATGACCGCAAGAACTGGAGCGTCAATAGAAAAAGACGTCATTTTCTTTGCAAGAATAAACCGCCATGTTTATCCACATTCATTCTTACAAAGTCAACGTTATTCGCCAAAAAAGTTAATCACTCAAACCTTAGGTTTTTTTCATTTGTGAAAATTGTCAAGAAAGTAGTACTTTTAACATAAACCTGACAGAAAAGTGGAACATGATTGTTTAAACCTTTGGAGTAGGAGATTTTAAAAGATTATTGCTCACCTTGGTTTTTTTTATTATTCTGCAATTTAAATTCATAGGAGTAAAAGGTAATTCTAAAGGACAAAACAGAAAAGATAAATTGCCTCAGATGTCGGGTAAGCCTTACAATATGACTACAATATGAAAGCTTCATTTGATTACTTAAGTTTGATATTTTGTTTTGTGTTTTATATTTTGAGTTATTAACATTATAAAATATCGTAGAGTGACAGTTAAGAAAATACATTAGAGCCTCATTCATCAACAGAAGGGACGTTAATGCATACGACATCAACAGTGCGAGAGTCAGACGCAACAAGACGCCTACCAATAATAAGACAGAATCCGCGTATCATTCAATATGGTCTGATTGCACCTTATTTTTTGTTTACGTATTAACCTTTCTTTAGTTACAGATTTGATAATAGTTATAAAATAGAAGATGTGATATGATTGCCAATTGGACAACTCTCAACAAGAGAACAAATGGCACAGATATTAACAATT
This sequence comes from Mytilus coruscus, assembly GCA_017311375.1. Classification (NCBI taxonomy): domain Eukaryota; kingdom Metazoa; phylum Mollusca; class Bivalvia; order Mytilida; family Mytilidae; genus Mytilus; species Mytilus coruscus. The sequence continues at coordinate 80,454,187 of CM029605.1, forward strand.
ATAAGTCACCGTACGGCCTTAGAGAATGAGAAAAGCCTATATCGCATAGTCGGCTATAAAAGGCCCCGAAATGACAGATGTAAAACAATTCAAACGAGAAAATTAACGGCCTAATTTATGTATAGGTTAATGAACGAAAAACAAATATAAAGTCTGATACAAGAAAACGACAACCACTGAATTACAGGCTCCTGACTCGGAAAGGAATATACAGTATGATGCGGGGTTAAACTAGTTTGCTGGCGCCAAACCTTCCCTAACCTTTGGACAGTTATGTTACAGTACAGGATAAGAACAAGCTTCTTTGTTGTTTTTGTATGGTCTACAATTAAGTTCACACAACCTGATATTTACATTTTTAATAGACAATCAAATACTATAAGGTAAAGTAATTACCTCCTATATATTTATGGGGATATGATTGGTAAACGGACTACATATATATTTCGTATCGGGTGCTCTAAAATGTATATGTTTAGTTACCATATAGGGTTATCAACCATATAGGATTAGTAAGGAGTTACTTCCCTTACAAAACAAAAAAGAAATCGGAAAGATTTAAACAACGAAGAAACTGATAATAAACGATTGAAATACATTCATAAAACAAATTTAAAGCTAACACGTTGTTATTGTTGGCATTTGTGTTTTGTGTAGACAAATGGAAGTTGATTTTTAAACATGTTAAAACTAAGTATTGAAAATTTAATCACTTTGATAGGCCGATAGTCTAAATACCACATGTCGGAAGACAGTCGGTAAGATAAATTCGTTCTCACCCCATATGGAATTTACTGACCCCATATTTATCGTATTAGGTCACTAACACACCATGTAACTAATAGTATATTGTTTCTTGTGATTTTAGAAATTGAATTAATGGATGGTATTGAACTTATAACACAGCAGACAGAGGTAGAAGAAGTTGGAAATAAAGATGACTTTAGCGATGCTAGCCCAAATCGACCTCGAGTAAGCAATTACATTCTTTTTTATGCCCCATTTATGGGCATTATGTTTTCTGGTCTGTGCGTCCGTCCGTCCGTTAGTTCGTTCGTCTGTTCGTCCGTCCGTCCGTCCGTTCGTCCCGCTTCAGGTTAACGTTTTTGGTTGAGGTAGTTTTTGATGAAGTTGAAGTCCAATCAACTTGAAACTTATAATACATGTTCCCTATGATATGATCTTTCTAATTTTAATGCCAAATTAGAGATTTTCCCCCATTTTCACGGTCCACTGAGCATAGAAAATGATAGTGCGGATGGGGCATCCGTGTACTGGGGACACATTCTTGTTTATAAATAAAACTGCACCTACATGTAAATACACTATTCAGTATAAACCGCTACAAACATCACCATAACATTTACTGTAATTATTTTAATTTGTACTAACGAAACGATATTTGGGTTTGTGTCAATGAGCCTGCAAAGCGACAGCTTACACAAAAAGCGCTAACGGGTCATTAACCATGATGTTTTGACATAAATCAGACAAACTTACATGTGTTAAATTCCTTAAATAGTTATCAAAGGTACTAAAGCCAGACACAGACACGCTTATGACTGTCACAATTATAATGACTAACACTGACCAGTTAAAACAGTTTTCAGGTCAGCTGTTTCGGTAATAACTTATTTTTAATCTTTTATGCAGATACTAATTGATTATTTATATGAAAGTAATAGGGATGTTATATTATTTTAGATGTCAAGCTATGAACAAATGAGGATGGATAGTTTAGAGAAAAACAGAAAATTTCTGAGTGGCTTGGCATTTCACCATAAACCTCAGGTTTGTAAACATCAATATATTGTCGTTTGACATCTACCGAAAATCAGAAAAAAAGTGCTAGGAATTGTCTTGAATTTGTAGTGAGGTGGGAATGTTTGCCCCATGTTAAAGGCCTTAGTATATCTTTGAAATTGGGAACAATAATAAAAGTCCCTTGCGTGAACAGTGAATCAGAGCCATGATTTGATTTACCATTTTATCTATTTTGTTTTTTATATTCTATAAATGAACATGGACTTTATGAAAGAATGATGTTAAGTGCGTATATTTCCTTGATTTCCAAGGTTTTGCCCTGAACACCATGGCAAAAATATCAAAAAACGTTCATAATCAATATATTGCAACCCTTTGGTTAAAAAGTATGCAAATAATTAGTAGATTTTGTCATGAGCAGTTAATTGTTTCATTTTATATTACTAATTTATTATCATTAATATAAAACATCCTTTATGTATAAGAAGCATGAGTTCGAATGCCGGCGAGGGAAGAACAAAAAATTTGCGAAAGAAAATTTACAGATCTAACATTGTTGGGCTGATGTTTAGACGAATTATATAATCATTTTATATATCTATTCATATTTTCAGGAGTCACGCATGCCTGAATATATTGTTCAAGGTATATGGGTAATCGTGGCGTTTGAGGAGACCTGGTATCCGGGATTGGTCAAACACATTAACGAGGACAAAGATAGTATAACAATTAAATTCATGCATCCGAGTGGCAAAAACAAGTTTAAATGGCCTGCTAAAGAAGACAGAATAGACATTGAGAGGAAGTTTGTTATTTTTGTCTGTTTACCTCCATATGCTTGTACGGAAGGAGAAAATCTTTATGTTCTACCAGGAGCTGACTGTATAAAAAATATATATATTGCATTTCAGAACAAATATTTTACTCAATAGATGGGAAGCTGTTCTATTTCAATATAAAGTACTAAATATTGGCCCCATTGCTGTCAATGCTATTTTAGCAAGTATCTCCTTAAATGGTGTTTTTAATAAACCATAATGGAAAAACTGCTGTTGTCTAATTTGAGCTCGATATCTATATGTGATTTTACCGAAATAAATATGTATATGGCCCCATGGTTTTTCTTGGTGAATTTTTTTACGATAACTTACGATTACGCAGACAATTTTTTCCAATTTTGATCAAAATAAAAAAAAAACATTATTTCCGGCCCTTTATCATATATATTTGAAAACAAATTTGCGTGAAACTTTATTCATAATTTTTTCTAGGAGAAAAATATATTAATGATATAACAACCAATCACAGAGAGCCAGCTATGATTTCTCTCTGTCATGTTCTCTTCACGAATGGCACCGCCCATATAACTTTATTTAGTACATTGTAACTGTTTATTTTGAACACACATAAAATCATTCCACATTGTAGTCTCGTTTTCTGTGGAAATTGATTAGATGGAAAACACAATTGACTATTGCATACTTTTTACCTTTTTTTTATTTTCGTTTTTTAATCTCAGTAGTCAGTTGATTTGAAAGTTCTTTGCACTAGATGAAGAATGGATCTTTCCTGAATAGTTCTAATTATATGTGGTCATTTGCATAATGATAAAGCCATACCTTATATTTACTTCAAATTTTCTTTATATGCTTTTAGGATAATTGTTCCCGATATGAAACTTTTTTTAATTTAGTGGATCTACATATAGAGTAATAAAACTAAATCAACAAGTTAAAATGCAAGATCTAATGTATTGCCTTTACACAGAATTATCAATATTGTTTAACAGTATAATGATTTGCATTTTCCTAAATCTTTAAAAAATTATAGTATTGGTTGGGTATGTATTACTATGGTTAATTTACATTACGAAGTATTCATACTTAATTTGAATGAAATGTGTGTTGCTGGAAACATTAAATTACATAATCAATCAATTTTCATTTTGACCTAAAACACATCTTTGTTTAAAATTTCTTTCATTTAAAGGAAAATATGGCCTACTCACTGTTAAATTTTTTATGTAATATATATATATATATATATATATCTTTATGAGATTATGAATAATAATTCAATTACATTGTTTGTTCCTGTTGCAATATATATTTGAATGTCTAGTTATAATTTACATGTACATATGATATAAAATAATATTTCAATCAAACATGAAAGTGGTTGTTTTCTTTCTCTGTTATATGACTTTTATATTCTTCTTCAGCTTCACACAAATATACCTTTCTTTATATAAACTAAACACACAATTTATTAAATAGACACAATTAAGGATCAGTGCTGTGTATTTACTATTAATTTATGTATCCAACAATTATCACATCAGAATCAGGTTAACAAAACATGTGTTTTCTGTCAACTTACAATTTTTTATTGAAATGACGGTTTAATTTGTATTTATGGTATTTCCTAAGTGATGCAGATGATAAGCCCAACATCATTTTGATGTGTTTTCTTATCTGTTATTGTCTAAATGATGTGATATGATTGCCAATTAGACAACTCTATAAGTGACCAAATGACACAGAAGTTAACAACTATAAAATAAAAACGTCAAAACACGCTGCACTTGTTTACACCTGTCCTAAGCAAGGAACCTATTGTTCGGTGGTTGTCGTTTATTCATAAGTGTTTTTCGTTCTTTATATAGATAAGACCGTTGGTTTTCCAAATTGAATAATTTTATACTAGTCATTTCTTGGCTCTTTAAAGCTTGTTGTTAGGTGGGAGCCTAAGCTCCGTGTTGAAGGCTGTACTTTAACCTTATGACTTTAATGGAGAGTTGTCTCATTGGCACTCATACGTCATCTTCTTTTATCTATATAGGTCATGATACGGCTTTCAACTATGAGTAAAACTCGTACAGCATAGTCTGCTATAAAAGGCTCCGAAATGACAAATGTAAAACAATACAAACGAGATGCATCATGATTAGTATTTCTTTTAATCAAAAAAATATGTATAATTGTGTGGAGAAAATTAACAAATTGAAAAAAATATCTCCTTTTAAGCTCACATGGTCCAAAAGTGCCAAGTGAGCTATTCTCATCACCTGGTGTCCTTCGTCCGTTAACTTTGCAAAAATGTTCTTCTCTGAAACTGCTGGGCCAAATAAAACCAAACTTGGCAAGATATATCTGCCCATAAACTTTCAGATGCAGCAGACAACTCATTGTTTGGTTACTTCCCCTGAATTGGTAATGTAAAGGAAATTTAGTAGTTTTTGGTTATAATCGTGAATATAATAATAGATAGAGATAAACTGTTAAAAGCAAAATTGTTCAGAAAAGTAAGGTCTACAAATAAGAAACATGGCCAAAATGTCAATTGACCTCATAAAGAGTTATTGCCCTTTAAATTCAATCATTCACATTTTTTCTTAAATTTTGGTAATCCTTTGCAAAAATTTTCTCCTCTGAAACTACTTGGCTAAATTAAAACAAACTTTGCCTAAATCATCCTTAGGGTATATAGTTTTAATAATGTATTCGATGACCCTAAATGGAACATGGGGGAGATAAAATGAAGTTTTTCGGTTATATCTCTGAAACTAAAGCATTTAAAGCTCATTAAGACAGGAAACTAAACAGACTTCAATGATCAGCAATATAAGAAGAAGAAATAAAAAAACAGAAACTTTTGTCATTAATTTTATTCTTGTCTACAATGTTGGAGAGTGTTCTTTGTTTAATATGCATATAGATCAAGGTGAGCGACACAGTCTCTATTTATTATATAATTACATTACCGGGCCAGGTGAGCTAAAAAGATGTATTTATCTACCGAATTATTAGAATATGAATAAGCAAAAACTCCTAGAAAAGTTTAATAAATGTCTAGAAAATATAAACGATACTGCTAAACGGTTAAAAAAAAGTTTACAATGAATGTATTGCAATACAATTGAATGTGTCATATTATGTTCAAACCGACCCGTCAATTTCGTGCTGGCATATGTGTCTTTGATAAGGGTTATTATTTTTCCTGGAAAAATAATAAATAGGTGTCAGAGGAAAGACTGTGGTGCTCGCGGAGTCATATTAAAATGTTAGGATTGTTTTGTGAACTATTTAAATGTACATGTACATTACAACATGTAGCACGCAAGTAAACAAAATACAGCGCAGCTTCTCAGTTTAGTTGAATATGAAATAAAATTTAGATAAACCCGAGAAAACAACACAAGGTTTTTAGTATTTCATATGCTTATAGCATTTATCTTAAATTTTATTTAAATTTCGGCAACTTTTTCATTTTAAAGTCCGGAAAGTTAGTACATACGAAAAAAAACACCCAAAAAACGACCAACATTAATGAAAAAGGAAACGTATTTAACAAAAATTTTAAATAAAAAATTTCAAGTACCCTTTCATCATTTGAAAATAGCTCTCACTACAAAACTCCAAGCATTAAACTAAAACGATTATACCATCTAGTTAGATTCGAAAAACATATTAATACCAATTTGAATTGAATATGTCGCTGCTCGAAAATAAATTAAAATAAACTCATACACTCACATATTTGTTGTGAGTGTTTTTGTATTATATAGACTTTTTCAACTGATTAATGTAGTTTTATTTTATCTTGTGCTGTTTGATCACTATCTCGTGTTTAACCCGTTTGTTGCGTTGTCTGTTTTCAAAGTTGGCGATTTATCTCTAAAATTTTATCACAAAGGATTATATATATTAAAGTGGCAAGTGCAATTCGAGGGATCAACGTACCAATTTAACCCCTGTATCTAACTTAAGTACTTAACATATCTCTGCAGATTATAATGTATTTATAGAACACACATGGGAAGCACGCATACGTCAATGTGTTATTTATAAGAAGAAGAAGAAGAAGATGCTTTATTTCCATCAAATGGGATTACAAGGAGCATAATATAATATCATTATAATATTATTTTTACAAATATAATAAACAATACAGTATACATAGTTACAAACACAAATAAGAAACAACAGTTTTCACATATTCGTATATATATAGTAGATATAAAACCTTCGTCTCAGGCAAATCTCTAGAAAGTAAAAAAAAAAAAAGAATTCTGTGAGTAGGCTAAATATATCTAGCTTAACTGCAGGAGGCACCAAGGGACGGTGCTATATGGCATGGTGGGTGCATATTAAAATGTGTATCGGGATATTAACATAATTAATGATATGGTAAGATATTGTAAGAAGTTGCACATAACTGGTATGTCATCCTCGTGCCTGGTGCAGAGGAGTCAGTACTATTTAAAGTGACACAACTGCAAGAGGCACCAAGGGACAATGCTAATTGACATGCCAAAGTGCACATATTACGAAAAGATAAAATATTACCAGTTTAATCAAGAAATATCACAAACAGAAAGGTAATAGAACTTATACGATGTGTCCTGTACCCCACCATGCCAACCTCGTGCCTAGTGCAGAAAGCCTGATTTAAATATTTATCTTTGAAGTTATATTTTGTCTTCATCAACTAACTCACAGACAGATATCAAGATATCAAGATTCTCTGCATTAAGAAGCCATATCAGTTTTTGGCTAGGAATCAAATGCGTAAAGTTTGGGCATAGTGAGTTAATAGTGGAATTTAAACAATTTCTCTTATCTTGAGATGATGTACACGAACATAAAAAATGTTTTTCATCATCAACTTCATTTGAGGTGCACCTGAGACACATTCTGCCTTGTCGGAGAGTACCCTGATAGCGACCTTGTTCAATTCTTAGTCTGTGAGAAGAAATACGCAATCGAGTGAAATTTCTCCTCTGCTCAGGTGATTGTAATAAAGTAAGATATCTTTCAAGACCAAAATGAGTCTTAAAAGTGCTATAGCTACAAAGCTTCCCATCAGCACAATTGTGCATTTGTTTTCTCCACTGTATTTCATAGTGCTGATAAAAAAAACTTTTTAAATAAAATTTTGAATCTAAAGTTGCTTGCAAAGGCTATCAACCCCATTAATTTTTTTTTTGCAAATAGCTTAAAGATCCATACCAAGAGGGAATATGTTGATATGGTAGGTATATTTATAAATCGCTTTGATTGCAACAACAATTTGTCATGATTGTTATGGTTCATATTTATAAATGTCTTGCAATTAAAATATCCAAATGCATTTTTTTTATAGAAATGGTAATTGGTTGGTACATTTATTCAGACTTATGTTATTGAAATAGATACGCTTGACAATGAATATGGAATAGGAGTGAAGCGTTTAATTCATTTTCTTTTGTTTTTTAGTATAAGATACACCTTGATTGCGTTATATTTTGAAATAATATATCGAGGGTATATTACCAAGTCTGTCATCTTTTTTTTTTAAACGAAGCTAATAAAGACAATCGAATTAATACACTGTCATCTCGTCTTTCATTGAAAAATTACTGACATATAAGGCTTTTACGAGTATGCCTAATATCGTTGCTATATATAAAAAAGGAACATTAAATGTAAGTATCAATAACCATTTCAGTTAACAGATATTCGGCATCAGTTTGATTATGATGTCAAATGAAGTGCTGATGTATAAGTACCCTGCCACGTCCTTGTCCATTTTGTGCTTTTGTTAAGTGAATTTCTATTCGTATTCATCTGATGAGTTAATATAAAAAAAAATAAGGAGAATTTGATGTTGTATGATTGACAATAAGACAACTATCCACCAGAGTTCAAATGAAGTGGATGTAAGCAACTATAGGCAACCGTAAAGCCTTGAACCATTAGAAAATCCCATACCATATGGTCGCCTATGAAAAAAAACCTTTTTAAACTGATTGTAATGTTGTAATGTTACACCACTATCCCAGGTTAGGGGAGGGTTTCGAGCCTTAAAAGTTGTTTAACCCCTTCACATTATGTATGTACATGTGTCAAGTCAATTTCTGTGTTATTTGGTATCTTGTGGAGAATTGTGTCATTCGCAATCATATCATATCTTCTTTTTTGGTTTTATTTTACAGATCTTGTGTCAAAACTTGCCATCAACTAATTAAAAGGTTTGAAACAATTACGACTATTTAAATCAATGTTAAATTTTGAAAACAATTCTATATTTTTTTTTCTTACGTGTGAGAATGTCATATCATATCATATTTTCCATTGTACAATGTATTTAAGAAAAGAAAGCAATAAATAAATCTCATTTGTCTCCCTTATTCTGAGAATCATTTAAAAAATATAGTTATCTCCCATATCAAATTTATCGTGTTAGTCTAAGGGAGACAACTTTAATTTTCCACAAAAATTACAGAATTCCATAATATTATGGAGTTCGCTAAGTGCCCCGACTGTTATCATATTAGATCATATTAGACATGCGTTTTAAAATTCTTTGTGATATCTTTTAAGTTGAAATTTAAAATTACATTTTCCCATAGAGTTTGAGTTTAAACCCCGAGAATCTCAACCTCCTAGAAATTTGAAGTGGCAGGATGTTCGAAAATATGTATGAATTTATTTACATACTTGAACTTGTAAGGAATATAAACAAATTCAGTAGGTATACTGTACGAACAAACATCAGACACCAAGTGCATGATGGAAACAATTGTGGCTTATATTGTTTAATTCATTTTTACTGAGAGCAAAATTTGATTGATCGATTATGTGGTTGCTTAAACGTCCAGTGGCAAAACTTTCAAGCACTTTCAGGACGAGAAGTCGTTTCAGAAGTATATTATGAAGTATTAGTATTACAAATGTTAAAATTTTCTCATTATTTGGTAAATGTTATTTTATTAGCTATTTTAATTAATTTGTACGAATCATATTTTTCTGACAAAACAAGTTATATCTTTTGCTCTAAATTAACACATACGATTCGGATAATATAAGGAACATTGTAACTTAAGTAAAAAAAAATAATGGTTTTTAATCAGTTGCTATGTAAGTTCGCTCGTGTCAGTCGGATCACTGATTTTCGGCAATATCAAGGAAACACCGGCACATTCCAAATATTGTTCAACTACTCATTTATTGGTGGTTCTTTTTCTATAAAAATTGGAATTCATATAATAAAAATCTATCTCTACCATAATATGAAAACAGTGTAAAAGTAACACCACCCTTCTTGTCTGTAGTGTCATATTATAAGTCCTAAGTGCACTAAGGAGTTCTTAGCAGTGTTTAGACGTACCGGCAGAAAACGGCCGAAGGCCACCAATGGGTCTTCAACACAGCGAGAAAATTCCGCACCCGAAGGCGTGTTTCAGCTGGCCCCTAAACAAAAAAAGTATTTCCGTTTAGTGATAATGGACGTCATACTAAACTTCGAAACATACCAATATTTCATTAACAAATGATAAAAAATTAGTTAAAGTTACAAATTAAGGCAAATAAAAAAGAAGGTTGGTCCTGGGGGTTGGAACCCCCTTTTTTAACGATCAATTCTTTTGAATGGGGACACATGGTTGGAACCAACCCATTTTATCCTGGGTTGAGAACCCTCTTTTTAAAAATGGCTGGAATCGCCACTCTTTAAAATGTAGCAATTTAGAAATATGTTTGTTTATCTTAATATATAATATTACGTAGAATTATAAAAATCGACGAGTTTTATAATTTGACAACACTCATTGATATGTGAAATACACTAAACGATATACGATAATTGATTTATTTAAGACATGGAATGTTTAGTAAAATTGTCGACCAATCAACACGGAAAACGAGATATCTAAAATTTGTATACCCTTATATATTTTCATTATCATACATCAATTTTAAATGCAATTCCAAATAATATGGCTTTGAGAATCGTGTATTAAGCGCTTATCGTTCATTCGTCAATGAATCATTCACCGTGCGTGTTTCGTGCGTGTATCGTGCGTGTATCATTCATCATTCACCGTGCGTGTATCGTGCGTTCATCATTCATAATTCATTTTTCGTTAATCCTCCGTGTAACGCTCATCGCTCATCGTGCATGTATCGTGTATCGTGCATTCACCGTGCATTCATCGTGCGTTCACCGTGCGTGTATCGTGCGAGCGTGTATCGTGCGTGTGGTCAGTTTGAATTTTAGAAGGTCTGTATCTGCTTAAAGGAGATATTGCATGGCACTGTCTATTTTAGCAATGTAAGCAATTTAATCTATCATTAAAAAACTATAGAAGATATAAAACTGTTAATGAAAAAGTCAGCAGTATAAGATCTTTCAAAATGCAAATATGAATTATAAGCATTATAAAGCCGAGTACACACAAAAACACAGTTAGCCCTATAGGGGTAATACCACCATTGATTTTCCGCTATTAGTGGCATGAGGAAAGTTTATCCTGTCCAGTACTATAGAAAAATTTCACATAACATTTTGTTGCATATAAGGAAATAAACATCGCTGGAAGTTAACCAATCAAATTTTCACCTCTTTTTCACCTATGTACAAGCTTTAGTAACCATGTAACCTCAAGTTTCCGAAATATTCTATAGAAACCCCAAATAACAATAAACTGCGACGTACTATGATTTGGTTGTATTACACCTAAAGGTAGTAAGCAAACGTTTGAACCATTGTATGATGTCTATATTACTGTTCCTTTTTCTTTAGTATTTCAAATAGAACGTTGATTTCAATTTGGGACGTCACTGCAAAGACTCTCATATCGAAAACATATAGGCAAAAGTACACTGAACAAGGTACCAAGGAAACATCGCCATTTCGGAGAGTGAAAAAATAACAAAAGAAAAGTAGTCCCGTTTTTTCAAACATTTTGATATAACGACTACCATCTTAAATGCTTATTACAATTAAATAGCATAAAAAAGACATCAGTCACTGTAAATGTATGATTATGTGAGAATAAATTGAGAGGGATAGATTTATGTCTATGTTTGTAGAGGATGATTGCTGTATGTAAATTTGCCATCTTATTATATATATTCATGTAGGTATTGTTAAACATATTCAAAAGGTTTTCTTAGGGCCGTTGCGATGTACGATAACGTTTTATCTTTAACTTTGATTCATAACGGTTAAAAATATAAATAAAAAATACAAGGCAAAAAGACAACCACATTGTGACTACCAATCAACTTGCGGTGTATTAATCTCAAATATAGATATAAATACGACTCTTAAGTAGGTATTTGCATGTCTCGTTAATCATGTTAGTGTATTTTTAAGTGTATTTGTCTAGGTTTTAACAAATAAACATAGACTACAGCAGATCAAATTATAGTAACATCCCGTGTACTAAAAATATTATTTTGGTTGAATTTACGATAGCATGGTGTGGTAGTGTATTCTACTGAATCAAGGAAGCATAACTATTAAACAGTTTTTCACACTTCAAAATTGTAATTACCGCTTTAAACTTAAGCGCGGTCACAATATTCCAACACATGAGAGGATTCAATTAGAGAACTCTCAACAAAATTCAAACTGATAGGGATGTAACTAATAACAGGTTAGTACAGAGACTTCAAAAAGAGTAAATCTCAAAAACTGAAGTGAGATAGTGTAAATTCAGAAAATTTTGTGAGGTTTTGATTAATGCGAATAATGCGACTGAATGAGTTTCGCAATGACAAAAGAATTGCATTCTTATATCATGGTTATCTGTTACATATAACTGTTTCAGATTTTCCTGAAATCAAAATATTCAAACTTGCATCTTAGTCCATTCTACAAAATTAACAATAATAAGTGCACGCAATAATTTATGAATGTTTATTATAAAGACACTGGGATGACCAACTGTCATGCGCGTAGCTACGTTTACGTCAAAACGTCCGGGCGTACACTTGAATTTGGGGGGAAAAAATTATCTAAATAAATTAAAAGAGTTGGTGAAAAGCATTTGAGCCTTGTAGTTCTTTCTTCTATGACTTTTTACGAAGAAAAGAGTGACAAATCTACCTTTTAAACAATTGGACTGGACAAATTAATTAAGCAAAGCTTTTATTAAAGATCTTTATCTTATATGTGTGAGTGACTGAAGTCTAGATAATAAATATCGATAAATAGTTGCATAAATCAATACAAAACTTGAAGCTGTCAAATTTAATTTAAAACTGCTTTATCCTCATTTATGCCCCACCGCACATGGATTAAAATATATGAGATCATTTCTCTATGCATTCAATCTATGACATCACCATAAAAACTTTGTTTCATTGATTCGTATCTAGTTTTTGATAAAGTCTCTGCTTTTTGTTAAATGTCGAAGAAAAAAATAGATGATTTTTAAAACCAATATCATCTACTGCTACTTCGTCAAAACATACAATTGCTCAGATACCATTTGAAGATGAACATTCTGTCGATTCTTCAAAGCCTAAAGATAATGCTGTCGCGGATTCGAACATTTCTGCCAGTGCCGATAGTACAAGTGACTGCTCAAGCTATATTGATATTGGTAAACTAAACGAATCTAGCATTCAAGACTTTCAGATAAAAAAAGACATTCTCCAGAAAGAATGGGAGTCTATGAGCAGTTTCAAGTTTCCAGCAAGGTATTGTTCTAGAATATAATTTTTTCAATCGCAGCTTTTTTACAGTTTTTACTCAATATTTAAGAATATAAGACATCATATACTATATATATATATATATTAACAAATTTAAATTGAAAACAACGTTCGAACCTTTGATTGCGTTGGATAAAAACCGCAATAAAAACCGCAATTTTTATACGTGTGCATGTAAAACAAATTTCTTGGTAGAGGGGTCTAAATACAGTACAAACAACATTTTCCAAAAAGTATATTTTAACAAAACGCATTTGACTAACAGGTCGAACAACGGATATTTTTAAACCCTGCTGACTGCCATTTGCGATTGCCAAATAAATTGATCACCAGATCTAACATGGATCCAATACCAAACAGAAAACAATAAACTTGCGGAGAAGATGGTATACCGCAAACATGAGGTGCAAAAATTTGTACACCATATCCGGATTTCGACAATTAATGTCTCTTCAATAACGGCAATTTAAAATAAATAAATATTTATGTTTTCAGGCTCATCGGTGGAAAAATGAGACTCTTAAATGCATCTTGGTTAAAAGAAAACGCATGGATGAGATATTCTATCAACAAGGATGCCATATACTGCGTTTATTGTACTTTTTTTGTCAAACGTGATAACAAAATAAAATTTTTGGACTTTCGTCTCCTGTAAATGACTGGTCAAACTTGTCACATTTAGTAAAACGACATCTGCAAGATGATTCTGCTCACCATGATTGTGTAAGATTGGGACAAGACTTTTTGGATGTTGTAACTTCAAAATCAAAGTCAATAGCTTCTTCACTGTCATCCTTTCATCAAGAGACAGTAACAAAAAACCGACATATTCTTTCAAAAATAATTGATGTAATCATCCTTTGTGTAAATCAAAATATGCCACTTCGTGGGCATACTGAAGAAAAATAACTTTATGGCAACACTTAAGACAATTGCCAAATCGGATGACGTCTTAGCTATGCATCTTAAGACTGCAACGTTCGTTAAATGTACGTCCCCGGAAATCCAAAATGAATTGATCGACATATGTGCAGAGCAAATATTAGACCAACTTAAGGAATCGTATAGTAACTCACCATTTCTTGCTATACTTGCTGATGAAACAACAGATAAAGCGACTCAAACTCAGCTTTCAGTATGTGTTAGATTTACAGAAACTATTGACAATAAAGTTAATGTCCGTGAATTATTTTTAGGAATCCTGCACGCCAAAGCTACAACTGGAGAAGCAACTGCAAATCTTTTACTTGAATTTATGAATAAAAATGGTATATGTCTACAAAAACTGAGAGCAGAGGGATATGATGGGGCAAGTAATATGTCAGGTAGACATAATGGTGTCCAAGCACTTATTCGTAACCACGCACCTGATGCAGTTTATGTGCATTGCAAAGCACATTGTTTGAATTTAGCAATCGTGCATAGCTGTAAATTAAAGAGCCTTTGGTCAGGACAATGATGGCAACAGTCCAGGAGATAGCCTTTGTATTTGAATACTCCGCAAAAAGGTTACAGGCCTTTTCTGAGGAACTCACTGTGAATGCGGTTGTTAGAGAGGCAATGGAACAAAAAACAAAGTTATAGAAGCTTTGGGAAACAAGATGGTTTAGCAGATCTGATGCTCTAACAACATTCAAACATGCTTTTCCAGTAGTGGTAGATTCATTGGAGCATCTTCAGAATAACCGTGATGATAAAGCCGGGATGTTTAGAGCTGCTATTCTCCGGTTGATTTCATCGTGTGCTTAGTTGTATGTCAGCATATCCTCCACTATGTTGTTCATCTGTCAAGCAGGATATATCTTGTGACATGTTATCAGCTATAGATGAATGTCGAGTTGTGATATCTCAGCTTGAACGGATGAAACAAGATGACACAATATGGGAATCTTTTGTTTCAAGAAGCCAAAAAAAAAAAAAAAATCGCTAATGAACATGATATTGATCCATCTTGTCCGAGACGAGTCGGTCGCCAGCAAAACCATGCCAATGTTCCTGGAGATAGTGCTTCTGATTATTGGCGAAGAGTACTTTATTATGTATTTTTGGACCATCTTATTAATGAACTACAACAGAGACTTATTGTGACAGAGCCCAGATTTCAAGCCAACTGCCTGTTACCTTCACAAGCTACCAAAATTCAAATGACAGATGCTAAAGTTGATGAATTATTTACAGCTTACAGGACTGACATTCCTGGAGATTTGGACTTCAAGCAGGGATGATTCCACTATATAGTTTAGGGCCGATTAGCGGCCCCAAAAAAATTTATGTGAATATAAATTCCCAATTCAGGAAAAATAAAATAAAAATCAATATTTCCGGAAATGTTTCCGATATCGACTTAGGCAACTATAATTTTTCATAGTTTGTCGTCAAAACGTTTTAAAATCCGGATAAGAATGCTGTCAACGTTTCACTTTATTAACAACGATTAAATTATGTCAACATGTGGCCTAAATGATTCGATGTTATTAGAGAGTTTGATCTCGTAAAAGCAGATCGCCCAGCAGGTTGATAAAAAGATGCGTTTTGTCAAAATGGGTGTCATCAAGGCAGACATCGACAGAGAGCAACATTCAAATTTTGATATAACATTGGATGAATAAATGTTAATGCGCGCCGATTTGGTAAAAGGAGATCGCCCAGCAGAGCCGGTTATATAATATGATGAAAAGATGTAAAAGAAATTATTTTATATTTTGTCAGGCTCTATTTCCGCAAAAGTCATAAGTTTGAGCGTTTTTGAAAATACGTGTGGATGATAGATGATTCATGAAATTATTAATACGATGTCGACATTATGGAACTGTTTCAAAAGTTGTGAAGATGATCAAAATAATATTAAAATACACTGGTTCAATGCTTTAATTTCCTGTTTCTTAGAGTGACCACAAAAGTTAAACTATGGCAACCTTCTACATATTAAACAGCAAGCAAAAATCACAGAATATCTTATCGATTATAAAGTATATAAACTTTCGTAATGGTAAATTTATAAAGATGATTTGTTGTTGAAAAATATACCCAAATGGATGATTTTTTTCAGTGGTTTATGTCAGCTGATATATATATATTATTGTAAAAGGCCTAGGTTACCATAGCTACATTGTAAGATGCAAGCCTACAAAAGATGGTGCATCATATGCAATGATCTTTTAATGTAACAACTTTCCTGGTCTCAATCAAATAACTGTCAAGCGATCTGGTTATCACATATGAAATATACATCATATTCAGTAGCCCATCCAGAATTATTCAAAATGTTACAACTTCTTACATCAGTGTACAGATGAAACTATATATATATTTTCCGTTTTTACCGGAAAATAATGTTATTTCATCTCCGATTTTGTGCATACAAAATTCCTAATTGGGATAAAAATTCCCAATTTGATGGTCAAGGGACCCATTTGAAAACAGCTGGAATCATCCCTGCGCTGTCATAAAAAATTTTTAAATTACTTTCTACATCCATGATATCCCATTCTGTAACAACATTTCTGATCTGTGGCGAGGCCGATGAATTTGAACTAAAGCTACATGACCTTGTTTTAATTGATTCAACATTGTCAATACTGTCTACGTCTTCCATCATATAAATTCCGTAGATTTCCTACAGGCTGTTTTCTACCAGTAACAGGTTCATTCCACTGACAACGGCGTTTCTCTCCCCGTAGTCATACCCTATCGACTAGTGCAAACTCGTCCCTTCACTGTGTCGTACCAATCGACGTGCTATTTTTAATTAATTAAAAATATCTAATTGGCGACTGGAGATTAAAGAAATAGACTTTATACTGTTCGAATTATTTCGGTTCTTTACATTTAGCTAATGATACAACTTGTTATGAATTTTATAACATAACAATGAATTTTGATTGGTTCCTTTATAGACTTGTGATTTAAAGGAATTAAAGTTTTTCATTCTGCCGTTGATAGCCGAAAACTAATGTGGTGTTTTCTGTTAGAAGTTCATCCTGTGAGGCATGGCAACAACATTTGATTTATTTGAACTTTAAAACTTTGGTAACTTTATTTTTCGTAAGTATTTTGATGATTAATTTTCCTTTTTAATTTGTTATCAAGTCATTTGTTGCAAGAATTTTTTTTTTTTTTTTCAAGTTGCCGTGTCTTACACCGGAGGCTTATCATGCCTGTAACCCGAAATAAAGCAAGAAAAAATTATAAATTAATAAGTGAATTTGGTTTTGGTCATGAGGACGTACTCGATGTGTCCGACCCGACATCTGATATTTTTGATCATGAGACAACACCTGACGATGAAGTAGATAGGTTGGAACATCGGATCCATAATTTAGAAGTTAGCATTTCCGAAAAAGAAAGAAAGCTTGAAAAAGCCGATTTTGAAAAACAAGGGGCAATTCCAAAAACGCGCTTGAAAAGTAAATATGTGGAGTCGAGTAAACTTAATGATTTAGTCAAGGAGAAATTTCTAGTACGTCAGGTACAGATTCGTCATGTAAAAAGAAATCACTTAAAAGCGAAAGGTTAATTCGGGTATGGTTGCTAAAGCTAGCGATGACGTGCAGAATCCACAAACTTGGCCCCATACTACACTTCAGTACGAATATATAAATAGATCTGTTTCATTTCAAGATTTAGATTTAAAGCTGTTTGTTGCGGGGGAATTAAAAATAATTGGGTCAAGCAAAATTAAAACTGACGAGAGAAATACTAGATTGTCTCTTTTGAAGAAAATTGTGTATTACAGTTCTATTTATCAGTAGAAATTTTACTTGACTTCTACGCTGCAATTAAGAGACAAATTGTAACGGGTGTTTAAGCCTGGAAATATACTCCTGATAATTTGGAAGTTCCTCTTCTGTCTAAATATGTTAAACAGGAGTTCGATAAGAAGCCTTCTTCTGGTGGTAAAAAAGAGTCCAAGACACCTACGTTATGGTATTGTTCTTTATTTCAGAAGAATAAATGTTCAAAAAATCACCGCATAAAATTATGATTAGAGGTGTTGAACGTGAGGTTAATCATTTTTGTGCCACTTGTTATCAGGTTATAGATTAGACAAACTTAAAAGTCATCATCCTGAATGTTCTTCTGCATGTCCTCATCATAATGAATGCCTAAATCAGGTCCGTGTAACACTTATCAATTCAAAATTTCAAAAAAATTTCAAATTTTAGTTTTTGATTTTTATCAAAGTTTTAAAATATCAAAATTCCTATTTTTTTTTTTTTTTTTTTTTTAATTTTGAAAATTTCACCAAATAATTAAAATTTTTAAATTATAAACTTCGTTTAAAATTTAATAGTTTAGATATTTAAGCAAAATGGGCGTACGCCCCCTTCCCCTTTTCCAAAAAAACAAAAAAACAAAACAATCGTACTCTGCTAATATTGTATTGAATATGGCAATTTATCATATTTCACAATTATTTTATGTTTTTTAGCTAAAAAAAGGTCCAAAAAAAATTTTGCCTCGTACGCTCGGCGAAGATTTTATTCTACGCCCCCTCTTTCAAATATCCTAGAAACGCCCCTGGAAACGGAATAAGAATGGAAGGAAACGAATTTAAATTTACCAAAACAAATCAAAACGAAAACAATAATTTCTGAAAAAACTAAATATAATAAAAATTATAAAACAAGAGGCTAACTTGTGACCTACCGAATAACTTATTACCGGGTTTGTAATAACATGAGCAACACGACGGGTGCCACATGTGGAGCAGGATCTGCTTACCCTTCCGGAGCACCTGAGATCACACCCAGTTTTTGGTGGGGTTTGTGTTGCTCAGTCTTTAGTTTTCTATGTTGTGTTTTGTGTACTACTGTTGGTCTATTGGTCTTTTTCTATTTTAGCCATGGCGTTGTCTATTTATTTTCGACATATGAGTTTGAATGTCCCTCTGTTATCTTTTGTCCCTTTTTTGTTTAATCTACAGGGTGAAAAAGAGAAATATGTTTCTTTAAGTCTAAAAAATAATTAGTAAGACCTGATTTTGACACACTTTGATTCTCTAACTAAACGAGCAATATGCAGAAATTACTTGTCGACTTTGTGATTACTGCTATTTTTAGACAGCGAATAAAAGGAAACAGGATATTCGATTTTTGAAATAAGGGATAGTTCCGTGTTTGTTATTTGCACTTTTGTAAGTTATCGTACGACAATCAACTTTGAGCAAAATACAAGTACGCAGCCACATCCAGTCAGAATGGAGTGTGTAGAGAGAATGCCACGCTCTCTGCACGTTCCGAACCGTAAAACAACTCTTTGAGTGGTTCGTTGATTGCAAATTTTCTGTCCATATCCAATATACCCTCATTTTCCAGTGGCGATCTAAATTGGTTGACCTTCATCCTGAACGGACTCTATTACTGGACCTACCTATTGTATTTATTGTTAGTTTGTTTTTGTCCTGAACATGCATGAAATATTTGCCACTGGCAATCAACAATCAATCATTTAAAATAGGCCGTTTATATATAAATTATAAAAAAAACTCAGGTTTCAACTCCATCGGGCAAAGTTTCCCTTTGATGAATTTTGCTATTTTTAATGTCCCTTTTGGCCATACACCTCTTCAGATGTTTCGGTTCTTATATTTACTTGGCTTCCAAATATTCTGCTTTGAGCGTTCCGGATGTAGGTAGATACAGAAAAGCGCTTCGGACGTATGCAGTCAAGTGTTGGTTAAATTTTTATTGGATATTCCATTCACTTCAAATGTTTTTTGTCAACAGGAAATAGTATATGGGCGGATTAAAGTTTTTGTTACTGTAATCTAATTTATTGCAGGGAGTTCTCTTTTAGCAGAAAATTTGTTTTTATATTATTTTTTTTTCTGATTTTTCACTGCTATTCCTAAGTTTTCTTATCCCTATTTTTAAAACTCATGAGTTCGCCTCTGTAATATGTATCAATCATTTTATTATTGACTGTAAATACAAAGTTAGTATGGGATTGAATTGAAAAGACTATGAATCCCCTGTACTCGGTGCTAAAGGCCGTTTTAAAAAGAACCCAGAGATTTCTTATATATCGTAATACTGCAAGGTTATTGTAAAAAATTTCAGTACAGAAAATTAACATTAAATCGAAAAAAATTTAATTTGATCAATATTAAAATATATTTAGTGACTTCATGGGAATATATAGTATAGTTCTTCACTATAGATAACAGTTGAAATCTAGCAAAAAAAGTTTTTAATGCAAAGAATGCCTTCTTTCGTATTCACATTTTTTCTTTAAAATAAACCGGGCAATTTGTTAAAAACTAGAACGTTTTAAAATTTGCTCTCGAAAAACCAGGGCAATGCAAAACGCTAAATTTTAAGTTAAATTCAAGGAAATAGTTTTTGCCTTAAATATTTATAGCATTCAGAATAAGATGAACAGTCAGGAATAAATCATTAAACTTGCGAAATAGCAGTTATTCGATCTGATTGCATTTAATATCACTGGAAAATACAATATCTCAGCCGGACACTTTAACCTATAGTTTTACATGACATAATAAAATAAGACAACCAACGATCAAAATTATGCTAAATCAACAAAGGAAAAGTATATATGACAAAAATCAACCAAAATAATTTACCATTAAAATTGGTCACTTCAACTTTCTAAAATGTGTATCGGTGATATGAACTTATAAAACATAATATCATTTAAATTGCAGTTTTGTTTAACAATGTGTTTTTCTTTTTCAAAATATATTAAATTGGACTGGGCAACAGGCTATGTATCCACAAGCCTCTCCAAGAGACAGAAAATATCACATACACAAACTTATGACAACACAAACAAATATTTCATTATCATTAACATTGCATAGTGTTGCTCATGTAATTAAAACTAAGGACACGCATTCATTAAAATGCCCACAGCTCACATGGATAGAGTGGCGCTTTATGTACAGCGGCAACTATTACATGGATATTCAGACTGAAATGTTTATGTGATATGTTTATGTGGTATGAATTTATTTAACTTTCAGAAGACTATCAAGCTGAGTTTGATTTAAATGGTCTACTAGCAATATCCTGGCTCCAAGCTTCTAATAATTGGTCTAAATCCTAAAGACAGCATGTATAGCGGATAAGCAGTGTAAAGCAGATACTTATATAAAAACAAATCCAATCCACAACCTGCCGACATTTGAGGCTACGTTCATTGCGACACCACTGATTCGGTATTTCAGCTACCGTACCAATACTTGGACTTGAAATCAATAATAAAAGGCTATATATGATCGTCATAAAATCGATAAAAGACTAAAAAAGATGATCGTTCAAAATATACGTTCAATGATTCTTTCAGCCGATATGGATGCAGATAGTAAGAAGCCGAAAAGCAAAATAAAAAATCTGACTTCAAATTTGAGGGAATTCAACTTTATTTAACCATTTTGGTTGAATCAGTATTGCTTAACATACATAATTACATACTCAATCTTACCACATTATTCGACTTACTGCGAGTTAGTCACTGTTCACTGTTCTCTTAAATTGATGGGCGCTTTATCAAGAAAGTGACGTTTGGGCAAAAGTGTAGAACACAACACAATTGTTAAATGGGAGTAGACTTTCCAATCTAGAATTCGTTTTGTCCATTACGACCAATAAATTCGAAATTAGCTGTTATCTTTTGATTGATTGTGATAACCAAATAGTTCTAAATAAATTATCTGAAATGCTTAGCATCCGTTGGAGATTTTTTATTGTAGGTAAAGTTAACCTGTTTGATTGAGTTTGAAATAGGTTCGGGAATTGTGTTTTTTTTTTTAAATAGTTACCTTAAAAATTTCAGGATACTGATATATCATGTAATGTCCGATTTGTTTAAAGAAATAAAGCCTCGTCCTTAAATATTGTTTTTGCAATTAAAAATGATTCAACTCTTTTTGTTCTTTTTATTCCTTCTTAAGAATGACCATAATCAAAGTGTTTCTTTCTTTTTTTTAAAGTAAGTCTCCGCTCTTTAGAAATATTTATTTGTATTATTCAATTTTCTCGGCTTTGATGCCCGTCTGCCTCTTGTTTTATTTTTTACCTTGATTGTCCAGCTTAAGTTTTGCAGATGATTTGGTAATTATGTCAAGATTACATATAGGACTGCAAAATGCTATAAATAAACTAGAGAAGTACTGCTATGACTGGCAATTAACATTTAATACTAAAAAAACTAAAGTTATGACTTTTCAGAATAAATTTTCTCCCACCCCTGTGGTACACTATAAAAACATCCAATTAAATGAGACTAAAGAATACATTTTTTTAGGAAACAGAATTAACTATAAAGGCAATTTTTAAAAAGCTATCCAGGAACTATCAAAAAAGGGATTGAAGGTCCTATTTGCTTTAAAAAGTAGATTTTCTAACTTTCAATCCATCCCTGTTAATTTATCATGTAAACTATCTGATGTCTTAATAAGACCTGTTCTATTATATAATAGTGAAGTCTGGTTTATGGAAGATTATTTATCAATTTTTAAATCTTTGAAACGATCAGAACAACATGGTTCTGTTTGTGATACTTTGTCTTTAGAAGATAAATCTTGCTATGAAATGATTCATAATAAATACTGTAAATCTGTCCTAGGACTTATGAAAACTGCATGTAATATTTCAGCGAAAACAGAACTGGGCAGATATTGTATGGCTTCATTCATTAAACCACAAGTTATGCTATATTTTTGTAGACTTCATACCCATGATATTAATCCTCTGTTAAAAAAAGCCTATGAATTAAATAAGTCACTGCATGATGATGGTTTTCATAGTTGGTATACATTTGCTCTAAATATATTTAAAGAGACCAGATTAAATGCTGAAGATTTTGAAAATAATGATAAACCATACAATAAAATTTAATATTCCTTAAAGATGAAGTTTAAACAGATATCACATGAAGTTTGTACAAAAAGTCTTGAATAAACATTCTTCATTAACAGAGAGTTCAAAATTATTTCTATATAGTCAAATAAAATCTGAGATAAAATTGAGAATTGTTTATTAAAAGAATCAAATGTTGAAACCAGACAATTAATTTCTAAATTAAGGGTTAGTGACAATAACCTAGAAGTTGAAATGGGAAGATATAAAAATGTACCCAGA
Organism: Mytilus coruscus; assembly: GCA_017311375.1. Lineage (NCBI taxonomy): Eukaryota > Metazoa > Mollusca > Bivalvia > Mytilida > Mytilidae > Mytilus > Mytilus coruscus. The sequence goes on from CM029605.1 coordinate 80,477,540, forward strand.
GATCAAAGGTTATGTAAACTTTGTAATAAACTTGATGATGATTACCATTTTTTTCTATATTTCAAACTGAACTCAACTTTAAGAGATTGCTTATTTTTAAAGATTAATAATATTAACCCTGATTATACAAATTATCAACCACTATTAAAGCTGTAAAACTACTTTTAAATCCTGAATCTGAGCTTTTGACAGAAGTTGGTGACTTTATAGAGCAATCTTTAGAATTGCGAAAATGAGGTCCATGTCCATCAAAGGTCACATTACCATTTATAACTATGTCTTTATGTTAATATTTGTAATTCTTCACTTTCTGTATTAGATATGTTTGTATTTGTGTTTGCTTGACCCATATGGTTGTATTTTGCAAATAAAATTATAGATATATTGATAATTAAACATGTTCATTTCGTTTTGTTTCGTTTCGTTTGCTCTTGTTTTCTTTTGTTTAATTTTCTTTTGTTTTGTCCCCCTTTGCTATTTCGCAAGTATAATGGTTTAATTCGTGACTGCTGTCCATCTTATTCTGAATACTATACATATTTAAGGCAAAACTATGTCCTTGAATTCCACTTAAAATTCAGCGTTTTACATTGCCCTGGTTTTCGAGAGCAATTTTAAAACGTCCTAGTTTTTAACAAATGGACCGGTTTTTAAAGAAAAATGTGAATACGAAAGAAGGCATTCTTTGCATTAAAAACTTTTTTTCTCTAGATTTCAACTGTTATCTACAGTGAAGAACAATATCATATATTCCCATGAAGTCACAAAATATATTTCAATATAGATCAAATTTAACCTTTTTCGATTTAATGTTAATTTTCTGTACTGAAAATATTTTACAATAACCTTGCAGTATTACGATATATAAGAAATCTCTGGGTTCTTTTTAAAACGGTCTTTAGCACCGAGTACAGGGGATTCATAGTCTTTTCAATTCAATCTCATGCTAACTTTGTATTTAAGTCAATAATAAAATGATTGATACATATTACAGAGGCGAACTCATGAGTTTTAAAACTAAGGATAAGAAAACAATTGAAGAGGTGTATTGCCAAAAGGGACATTAAAAATAGCAAAGTCCATCGTAGGGAAACTTTTTCCGAGGGAGTTGAAACCTGAGTTTCTTTATAATTTATATATAAACGGCCTAATTTGAATGATTGATTGTTGGTTGCCAGTGGCAAATATTTCATGCATGGACGATAACAAATTAACAATAAATACAATTGGTAGGTCCCGTAATTGAATCCGTTCAGGATGAAGGTCAACAAATTTAGATCGCCACTGGAAAATGAGGGTATAATGGATATGAACAGAAACTTTGCAATCAAAGAACCACTCAAAAAGTTGTTGTTACGGTTCGTAACGTGCAGAGAGCGTGGCACTCTCTCTACACGTCCCATTCTGACTAGACGTGGCTGCGTACTTGTATTTTTCTCAAAGTTGATTGTCGCACGATAACTTACAAAAGTGCGAGTAACATATACGGAACTATCCCTTATTTAAAAAATCGAATATCCCGTTTCCTTTTATTCGCTATTTAAAAATAGAAGTAATCACAAAGTAGACAAGTAATTTCTGCATATTGTTCATTTAGTTAGAGAATCAAGGTGTGTCAAAATCAGGTCTTACTAATTATTTTGTAGACTTAAAGAAACATATTTCTCTTTTTCACCCTGTAGATCAAACAAAAGAGGGGTGAATAGACAAACAATAGTACACAAAACACAACAGAAAACTAAAGACTGAGCAACACAAACCCCACCAAAAACTGGAGGTGATATCAGGTGCTCCGGAAGGGTAAGCAGATCCTGCTCTACATGTGGCACCCGTCGTGTTGCTCATGTTATTACAAACCCGGTAATAAGTAAGTCGGTAGGTCACAAGTTAGCCTCTTGTTTTATATTTTTCATTTTATTTAGTTTTTTTAGAAAATATTGTTTTCGTTTTGATTTTTTTTGGGTAAATTTCATTACGTTTCCTTCCATTCTTATTCTGTTTTGCACTTGTAACAGGTATCCACAGTTTATTCTTTTCCCGTTTCCTATAATTTAATCAAAAATAAAAAAACTCAAACTTTCAAAATAATTCAGTTCGTTCAGTTTAGTATTTTTAAAGTTTGCTTAAATATCGAAACTATTAAATTTTAAAACGAAGTTTATAATTCTAAAATTTTAATTATTTGGTGAAATTTTCAAAATTTAAAAAAATAAAAATTTGGAATTTTGATATTATAAAACTTTGATCAAAATCAAAAAATTAAAATTGAAAACTTTTGAAATTTTGAATTGAGAAGTGTTACACAAACCGTCCAAGTAATCACATAATCACAAATTTTTGCCAATATTATCACATAATCATTAATTATTTTTTAATTAAGATAATCAAATAATAAAAAATACAGTCCTAGACTATCAAATAATCAAATAATCATAAAATATTTGGTCCGGTAATCAAATAATCACTATAAAAATGGCCAAGTAATCACATAATCAAAAACCCCATGAGGAGGCTCAAAAACGAGTAGTGTTCGGCATTTTTTTTTAGACCGTTAGGGCATTTGTTGTATACCCCTATTGAATATTCCTGCAAACAATGGTAAAAGTCGTCATTAAAGGGCAATAATTTCAATAAGGTTTTGTCGTACGATATCCTCCATATTGACTTAATACATGTAAGAGATATCGCCTTGCTGATCATTTTTGCTTATTTAGGTTTCTATCTATCTATTTTAATTTTTAAGATATAAGGCAAAAACGGCAAAATTGGGAAATACCATCATAAAAGGGCAAAAACTCTTATTATGGGGTCGTCTGACGATTTCAGCAGTGTTGACCTATTTGTAGATCTTGTCTTGCTGAACTTTTTTGCTTGTAGAAGTTTCTCTCTATCTATAATATTTTTTTTTTTGCAAAAGTACAAGAAAAAGGCAATAATTCTATAAGAAGTCATCTGACAATTTTGATGTAAAGACAATTATGATAGGTAGATCTCAACATTCTCAATATTTCTGACCCTGTCAGATATTCTCTATCTATAGCCGTTTCAAAGATAATAAACAAAAAATGCATTTTACCCCCATGTTCTTTTTACAGCCAAGGCGGACATGTTGGTTGGCAAGCAGGATCATCGGACACATTTTTTTAAACTAGATACCTAGATAGTTGTGGCTTAGTCTGGTTGAATTTGGCATAGTATTGAGTAGTTTCCGAGGAGAAAATTGTTGTACAATATAACGGACGACGACGACGGACGACGGACGCCAGCTGATGTATGTATATTTTACTCATAGATAACACTACGACACAATAGTAATGGACTGTCACAATGTATAAAAAGATAACAATTATAGGTCAAAGTACGGCTTTGAACACGGAGCCTTGGCTCACACCGAACAGCAAGCTATAAAGGGTCCCAAAATGACTAGTGTAAAACAATTCTAATCGGAAAACAAACGGTCTTATATATCCATATATAAAAAAAAAAAAAAAACGAGAAACACATGAATGAACCACACCAACAAATGTCAACCACTGAACAACAGGCTCCTGACTTAAAATGCAACCGGTTTGAACGTTTTAACAGGCACCAACCCTCACCCTATCCTGGAACAGTAGTATAAAAATAATGCTTTGTGAGAAAAAAAAACTACATGTACATGTGTATATGTTAAACAGATGTCTGATCTGAAAAAAAAAACAACAGTAAAAAGACACACTATAAAATATCAGTTGAAATGGCTTAACTCGACCAAAAAGACATATAAACAAAAACAAGTAAACATATACTGAACGAATAAGTTTGATCTACGACACAATATTAAAACGTAGGTGTCTATATAACATGTATGACGTTACAGGTAGTAATAAAAAAGATGTAGGACCAGTGTTAAAAAGACAACTTTAATCTGGGACAAAATGGCGTTAAATAAAACAACATATACAGGTATATTTTAATATAATATTTGTTTTATTAGGAGTACGGAAGTAAACATTTTTTACAAAATAAATAAATTTGTTGTTCAGAGTACGAGTACAGAATTTAAATTTTTCATCATACTCAATACTTATCAAATGTGGTACATATTAAAAAAATAGTGAGACGAGATATAACATCAAATAAATAAACATTGAATTACAGAAATGCATTACAAATTGTGTCAACAGGTCAAATTAACACGAAAGTACGATTTGAGAGTACTAGCAGTTACTGAGAGCTAGTTAAAAGCCAAAAACAATTAACAATAAAAAATCATGCATCAGAGACTAAAAACAATTAAAACACATCCCAGGGGTTTAGTGTTCAAACGCCATGAACATATATGTATGTATATTTGACTTACCAGTAATAAACTTCTGATAGTGTATATGTATAAAATTGAGAATGGAAATGTGGAATGTGTCAAAGAGACAACAATCCGACCAAAGAGCAGAAAACAGCCGAAGGCCACCAATGGTGTATGTATGTATGTATATATGTATGTATATATATGTATATTTGACTTATAGATAAACCTTAGACACAATAGCAAGTATTATCGCAAATAAAAGGATACGGGTATTAGTTTTTTTGTATTACGTGACAGTTCAGGATTTGTTATTTGAACTTTTGTACCTCATCGTAGGGAAAATAACTCTGATGAAACTGCGAATAAGTGAGCTTATACAACATGATACAGTGAGAAGCCAAAGACCTAATTTATCATGACTAAAACTGTCAATCAAAAAACAAAGTATGACAAAAAGCAAAACGTTGGGGCGAAAGTGTAGGTAAAAGAAGCCCACACAATAATGAAAAGGATGTAACAATCAACGACAAATACATTCGAATTTTGCTGTAACTTATTGATAAATAATAATAAAAAAAAAAGAAAAAAAAAAAAAAACACACACATTGCTCTAAAATTATCTGAATCACTTATTTAGCGTCTGCAAAATGTTTTTGTTATTATAAATAAATAAATATGTTCAACGCAGCTTTCCTTAGGTTTAGAACTTGTGTTTATTTTTCAAAAGCTCCAAAAACCAAGGTTTTGAATATTCAGATCGTACTATACAAATCCTTGCAAAGACCTTGAAAATTTCAGGATATTATAAACATCGTGTACTCTTCTTCTTTCAAATACTGCCCACATTCAACATGATGAATATTCTGGCAAGTTGCGCATGATTAAAAACTGTTACAAACCAATTGTTGATCGATTTAGTTAGAAGTTTGGGTCACTTGAGACTTGAATATACTTATGTGATGTCTGATTTGTTTAAAAAGATAAAACCTTTTGATTATAAATAATAAGAATTAAAAAATAGTGTAAAAATCAACATCATCATTTGATGTTTTTTTTTAAAATAACTCATATTTCATATATATTAAAATTAACTGTTAAGCTGTTTTTTAACAGGCGTTCCATAGGTATTAATTTGTGATTATCGCCCTTTGATACCTTTGGTTGTTGGTGAGTGGGTCCGAAAAATCACTAATTTTGAAGTGTTTTTTATTCTCTATAGAGAGTAAATTGTAAGTAGATAATGTTAGTTTATAATCATGTTATAAATCGATGGCAATTTAAACACCTAGGCAATAGATATGGTCCACAAATTGTCAAAAAATATCACAAGGACCTAAGAGCTACGGTTCCGCAGCTAGCTACTTATGGTCAATGCGTCGCGTCTATGAAAGCAAGTTCGACTTTAAAAGCAAATACTGTAAAATTCCTGCAATAATGACCTATTGAAATTTGTTTGGATATTACTAAAAAAATTGTCCTTATCAATAAGTTGTTAATTGTGAAATATACAAATATTCCAGTAATGATAAGGCATTTTAAATATTCACTTAGTCTTTTCCATCGTTGTATAAACCCAAAAGCGATCAGCAGGGGATTTTTGCTGAATTTTATCTATGGGTATTACATGTGTGGTCTTTTCCTATTAATAAACTATTTTCATATAACCGACTTTTGACTCCGGATTATGTAATTTTTCGACAGGTTACCTACTCTGTGGCAGGACGTCCTGGTACTCAAGTAAGTAAGAGCAAGATAAAAGAAGTAAAATAAAACACATTATTATCGATACAAATCCTTGGTGCAATTTAAGGGAACAGTTTGCTGTTTTCTGGTGACACCATTTTAATCATCTACTGCCAACTTTTGACAAGTTATTTGCCCTTGGATTAAGAAAAGAATTGTCCAACAGCTACTTTATTGAAGATATAAACGTGCATACAGTTCGTTTTAAAATCGTAATTTATTATAAATTACTATTCATGAATGAATTTCAACAAAATAAATTTATAAAATTTAAGCAGATGATAAGAATTATAAAAGTATTTTATCAGTGTCTTATGCTTGTGTAAGTTATTGAATAAAATTCGGTACAATATGTGTATTGATATGAAAGTTGATTCGGAGTATATATTTCCCAATTGATACGATATTCCCGGGCTTGTATTTCCTATCATGATTTCCTTGATAGAGGGTTGCTGCTCACAAGGAAGCTATTAAACCAAGAGTTCGAAATGGTGAAGTTGAAATCATCCCTTCGTAAATTTTACGGACGCCATCACGAGTTGGTTGACCGTTATGGAATAACCGTTTCACAGATGATATCGGATATGTTCCTTATGTCGTTTTACAATCCACTTCCTTTTTCACCACGAATGTGACCTACCGAATTAGACTATTTACCGGATTTGTAATAACATGAGATACACGACGGGTGCCACTTGTGGAGCAGGATCTGCTTACCCATCCTGGAGCACCTGAGATCACCCCCAGTTTTTGGTGGGGCTCGAGTTGCTTAGTCTTTAGTTTTCTATGTTGTGTCTTGTGTACTGTCTTTTTATTTTTTAGTCATGGCGTTGTCAGTTTATTTTCGAGTTTGACTGTCCCTCTGGTAACTTTCGCCCCTCTTTTGATTCCCACACTATTTTTAAATGCTATTACTCCAATTGTCTCTTATGGCATACAGATCACTGATACAATACAGTATTGACACGAAGCCGGGGTACTGTCTATGGCCCTTTAACAGGACTTTGTATCTATTAGACAGCAACCCAACCACTTTCCTTTAGTCTAAATCCAGGGTAGCGTTCGGCCTATGCTTTCGCTCTAGGACTTTTATTATAGTTATGCCCGTCTTTAGAATACTTTAAAGTTGCATTAGGTACAATATTAACCGGTTTATGTGACCAGTTTATAAATGGTTTAAAGTTGTGTATCCAATAACTATATATCTGATGGTTATTATATCCAGATATCCAGTCACAGGAAGCTTTTAGAATCTTTCTCGAACGGTTGATAAAGAGTGACTAGTCTGCTCTTATGGCCAACCAGGCGCTAAATTTGACCTTGATCGTAGTCATACTTTCATAGTTTTGGAGTATCTTGACCAACAGGAGAAACAATCTGGATCGTTACAAGACAGAAAAGGAGCTGACGGTGTACTATTAGTTTCATAGTGTGTTAGTGACCTAATACGATATATACGGGGTCAGTAAATTTCATATGGGGTGAGAGCGACGCTCGAACCCCATATGGAATTTACTGACCCCGTATATATCGTATTAGGTCACTAACACACTATGTAACGAATTTATCTTACCAACTATCTTTATGTGTTCCATTTAGACTAGAGTTGTTTCATTTGATCTTCTTATTTTATACTAAAGTGTTCAAGTGTTCAATTTTAAGAACCTAATTCCATTGGTCTGCACACAAAAATAAAGTCAACAGTAACAATTTATTATCAACAACCTTGATATAACAATATTAAACAGAACTTTCAATACATTTAAACAATCAAATAGTGCCAAAGTCGTAACTCCACTACTAACCGTGTATTGAAATAAGCCTCGCCTCCCTACTAACCTAATATTGAATATACACGGTCTCCACGCGGACGCTTTTAACCAATCATATTCCTAAAAATGTATAGGAGGTAAGATAATAATATTTACAGGAGAAATCTCAAATCACAAACCCAACTGTTCTGGTAGAAGTTCAGTATATAATTTGTCTCATTGGTTTCATACTACAAGTATCAAGCTGCATCTCGAATGGAATATCTCTCAGTATATTTAACTCTTAACTCAAATATTAAGAACAATCCTAATCTATCTCTATAGTACGTCTCAGAGTAAAGCTAATATATGTAAATAAGTTTGGGGTTAAATAATGAATAAAGATGGAACAGACCGATGGACAAAAGGTAACTAGCCCGACCTGATAATAGTGGTCGTTTCAAGCACGGGACAACACACATAAAGTCAGACTTTTCGAAACTTAGTACTCAACTTTAAGGCCAGTAAATTAACCAGTATACCAAATATTCAAAAAATTCTACAACGGCTTTATGTCTTCTTTAAACACACATAACATAATGGAGACTATATATATCACACTGGTGAACATCGGCCCCTTTCTCTACCAGAAATTCTACAACGTTACGGCTTTATCACCCCCTTCACACGCTTTATCATGTTTATGTAATGCATGCATGGAGACTGGTTATTTGTATTACATTGGTTAATCATTGTAAATATTGGTCCCTTTCTGTACAAATATCTTTACAAGTTTATAATGTCCTCCTTTTGATGCTTTATAATGGAGACTGGCTATTTGTATTACATTTGTTAATATTTGCACCTTTCTCTACCAGAAATTCTACAATTTTATAACATGGAATATGTTTGTTTAAAGGTTTGGTAAGCTTTTGTGCTTTGTATAGAAAATTACCATAAAAGATCGGATTTAAGACCTCTACATGTTGATCTATAATTACCAAAGGTGTCCTTGTACCGACGATACAATTTAGTTAATGTTTTGACTATGAAAATAAGAAGATGTGGTATGGTTGACAATGAAATAACTCTCAACAAGAGACCAAATGATACAGAAATTAACAACTTAAGGTCACCGTACGGTATTCAACAATAAACGAAATATAAATTATGTAATTCATTGACCGCTCCCGACATGTGTAACTTCAAGGCATATTTTAGCGGCGATCGATGTCTTTCAAAATTACTGCACTTTTCATGTATCCCTGGTGCTTTCGACTGGAGAACCGTCGTACACAAGCATCGTACAAGTTGGCTCTCCGAGGCGTGTGGGGAGCAAGTAGGTGAACTGTGGTTTATTTTTATCAATAGTACCGCTTAAGTCGACGCTAGGGGCCGTCTTGACCTTGTTGTAGGGTATGAATGGTTCGTTCATTGTTGAAGACCCTACATCAACTGTCAAGATGAAGAACAGGAATAAAAGCCCTGTTCATTGATAATTTTCTATGTTTTCTATGTATTGTGTGCAATTTTGTCCCATGTACATTTACTCCATATCCTTTCATTTTCTAAAGTCCATGTCGCTTAGCTAGCTATGAAAGGCCCCGAAATAACAAGTAGTTTGTGATATTGAAAATCCTGGCGTAATAATGTTTTAGTAAAACAAAGATTGTTTAAGTTACTCAATCGATTCATTCTTATTTATTATTTGTCATACGATTTGCAAGATGTTACTTATCTTCTTTTAGCTTATTTAGTATTGTCTTCCTTGTTCATAAAAAAAACTCTTTCCCAGTCAATCACATTTCAGTTATTATTCTTCCTTGTATGCTACTTAATATTTCACATGGATATTATGATACCACATGTACTTGTACTCATTATATATGTTAAGAGCTGTATCATCACTCTCCGTCGTCACGGCAGCATGAGAAAATTATGTCTTTGAGCTGATAGACAAAACACTTTCAGCCAATCAGAAGATGCGTTACATCCAAAATTTGATTATATTAATTTAAAGGTATAGGACAGACACTGGCCGTTTAAATGGTTGCAACACAGCAATAATCAGAGAAACGCAATTTGCATTTCGTTTTACGAATAAATAGTGCGTCATCAACGTTTTTTCAAGATTTATTCCTGGCTTTTTGGAATTTGGAATTGAATTATAAGGAATGACATCAGAAAATGGTGCACACTTTACTTTAAGTGTGCACCAAATTGTTGATGTTATTTCTTCATAGACAGCAAAAATATTACAGTCATTCCTTAAATATTATTTAAATATGACATCTAAATACTGTTAAAACATTGTTTTAAAACATAAAGCCTGATCACTCATAAATATAAGTTTCATTAAACCCTTTTTTACATGCATTTATTTTCAAAAAATGATGTTTGAGTTAATTAGATCATATTTTATCTTCGGGACCAGAATTTGAATTAGGACTCGCCGCAAAATAGCTATTTTAGGCTGAGGTGGCGTCAACCAGCCATCAATCGATCAATCAATCGCTGATTACAATAATGATGTCACTCAAAGAAGTTTTTACTCAGTAACATTATTTAGTTTAGAAATAAAAAAAAATGGAATAGCAGTATGGAAGGTTAATAGAATGATGCGTTAAACACCACAGTCAATGCTATTTTTACAAACTATAATGGCTTCGAACAACTTGATTTTAACGTTTTAATATGGGGTGGAAACATTAATTTTACATCAAAATAGAGACATGGACATTTGGTTTCATCTACCATTTCAATCTGGTTACTATGCAGATAAACCTTAGGACCAAGATGCAATATTCCACTTTTATATTACCGACTTTTGACTCCGGAATCAATTTTTTTCAACAGGTCACCATCTCTGTGGTAGGTCATCCTAGTACTCGTTCAAGCAAAAGCAACGTAAATCAGCAAATTCAAGATTTTAATCCGTACAATTTTGAAGGAAAATTAACAGTTTAAATGCTTTCTACACATGACTTAATCATAAGAAAATAGTAAATTTCCTCCACAATTGCACCGATTATATATTTGATTTTACTTTTTTTTCGTTGCTCATAATTCACCGAGTACCAGGATGTCCTACCACAGAGTGGGTAACCTGTCAAATAATTGTAGAATCCGGAGTCTAAAGTCGGTAATTATGAAAGTGGTCTATTGTTATGTGTTTCTAAAATGCATCCGTTAGGTTTGTGTTTCAATGAAAACTTAGAACCATTCTCAAAAACTCATTGTTCGATTCTACTAAGGCATAGTTGTGATTGGCGTTATAAATTACATAAGTTTTCATATGTTGACCTATTTAAATTGCATGAAATAAAATCAAATGTTGGCAAACCTTTTAAAAGGTTTAAATTGCAATTATTTAGTATTTCCTTTCAACCAATTTTTTTTTACAAGAATATTAAAATATCAAATATACTTGTATTAAGAATTCGTACCATCATTACTCGTATAATCAATTCCACACATCTGTATTTTGAAATACAATTCTTATCAATAAGAATAAAAGGTATGAGAAGCACAGGTAAAAGTGAAATGTTTTCAGATTTGAGTAGAATTAAAAAAGTAAAGGTAGAAATAAAGTTTCATCACTACAGTAATAAGAGTTCATAAATACAAAAAAAAAAAATCACATTGAAATGTCTCACGATATGTATTTTTGGTCTTGTTACATATCTTTTTGTATGATATATGGTGTGATTATTGGTTTCAATCGGACGATATTGTATGCGACTATCATACCATGTCTTAAGTTCTAAGAAATTAATAATTTGACAAAATTCATATATTGCATGCTCTACAGTGGTTCTAGGAATACATTCTGTACCATGGACGATGCAGTTATGGTGATTGTTGTATCATTCCAAATAACAGGTGCTGTGCCGGGTATTAGACCAGACATGTCATCGTGTAATTGTGACGAAACATGGGCTATGTGTAACACCAGAGGTTTAACAGAAATACCTGGCAATACACCGGCAAACAAAGTACATCCACTGAATTAAAGGGACTAGACTCATGTAAAAAACAGTCAGTTCACCCGAGTTTTCAAATTTGAAGATAATAATTCCAGTCATTCACCATGTGATTTGTTTTCCAAACAGTATCTGAAAATAACGAATAAAGTCAATAACACACTTATAATTATTATGGACACAACACAATGAAATACATAAAATCCCCTAATAGAATACATCTTACATTTCAAGCAAACAAGTTTTTGTAATATGATAGTATTACATGTACATACATGGACAGAAACATCACAAGCAGATTAAGGGAGGGTTTTGTGCTCAAAAACATTTCAAACCCCACCCCATTCTTATCATACAAGTGAGAGGTTTAGCTTGCTATAAAACCATAAGGAAATGCCTGTATTAAATCGGGGATATGACAGTTGTTATCCATTCGTGTAATGTGTTTGAGCTTTTGATATTGCCATTTGATTAGGGACTTTCCATTTTCTTTCTTCGGAGTTCAGTATTTTTGTGATTTTTATCCCAAATCAGGAGCCTGATTTTCCGTGGTTGTCGTCGGTTCATGTCTGTCACATTTGTTTTTCGTAAATTGTTTTATTCTAAAAAAGCCTGTTAGTTTTCTCAATTGAATGTTTCATAGTTTTCATGTCGGCAACTTCTATAGCCAACAATCTGGTGTGGGTTTTCTCATTCTAGAAGGTTGTACGGTTGTCTATAGCTGCTCACATCCCCACCTTTGAACGTTGGTTGATTATTATCTAATTGGCCATCAGACAACAGCTCATCAATTTTGTAATTTTTGTTGTAAAAGAATAAAGACCATTGGCGCTACTACAAGGTTAACTGAACCGAAGACTTATCACTCAATACGGACACATAAGTCTAAGTACAAACACTTTGAATACATACGACTCAAATGATCAAAACAATTAACGATTGCTTATGTGAAGTAAAACAAAAGTATGCATGAGTATCGATTATCTGTGAAGTTATTTCAAGAGTCCCTAAAGTGTATTAACATTTTGTAAGTGTCGATTGAAACAAGCGAACTATTCCTTGAATATATTATTCATTTATTTATTTATTTATTCATTTCGTATTTCCTTTCCTTTCAAAATTATATTGATTCGTTTGAAAAGAACAGAAAATAACTAAATTATTAAAAACTAAATGGACTTTTGCAATGTCAAATCGTGACTTAAACTAATAGAAATATCGAAAAAAATATACAAGCGAACTTTTAAGAAATATTAAAAATTAACTTCATAAGATATTACATTGTCATCAGATACTTCTCTTTCTTCGTGATTTTAGTTTTAACGGTTGATAGCAACATTTATAGAATAGCTAATCGAAGAATTCAAATAGAGAAAAATATTCAACGAGTGACCGAACAACACATTAATTCACGAATGCGCGTAGCGCATGAGGTCACGAGTTGAATATTTTTCGATATTTGAATTCTTTGATTAGTTATTCTTTTTATTACATTGGCAAAGGGCTTTTTTTTAATGAAATTAATGTAGAAAATGTAAGGAACTGTATCTTTTTTCTACGCATTCACAATTTGTTTTGATCCGACGTTATCGACGTCTTGACAACGCCTATTGTTGTATGACGTCAGAGAGTGAAATAACCACGTTTATTTCACATGTGAAATTATCGGTTTTTATTTGACTGGGAAACCAATGTAATTCATTGCTACCAATGTAATAAATCTGAATATTTTTAGTTTTAAAGTATCGCAGCAGACCTGATAGAATACAGTTATGAATTGCAAATGATAAATCTGTAGAAAAAAATAGGGGTATTTTCATCCGAATAGATTTAAAAAAATACATAGAAATGAAAGGAGTGACGTCATTGATTCTTTTACAGAATTTGATGTCAATATGTTCTTGGTCATTGGATGATGTATATGATGCTGATGATATCAAATGTCAACATGCGGAAATCTCAAACCCAGGAGAGATAATTTATGGACAATGTTATCGCCACGCTGCACTTCGTAGATTACTGAAAATTAGTTTTCTAACGTGTCTCAAAGAATGTATGAAAACCTCGACTTGTTTTAACGTTAGCTTCAGACGTGGCTGGAAAATGTGCGATATTAATGGAAATATAAACTTGGAAGTGGAACTTGTACAAGAACATGGATGCTTTTCGTCGAACATATCTTCCTGGTCAAAGGTAAATGCGTTAACAGGTACAGCTTATTGTATATAAATAACTTATTTCATAAATCCATACCTTTACACTTGTAAGAATATTCAACATAACTTGTTGGTTATTATATGAAAATTCATGTTTTTAACCTCCTATGTGCCATCGGGCCGATTTGACCGATCTTGTTATGCTTCCTTTGAGTGCCAAGAATCGGCCCAGCTCAATTTTTGAATTTGGTTTAACGTCACAAAGAATGTGACGTCACATCCAAAACTACGCAAAGCGACGCTGTCAAAAATGGCCGCGACGGCAGATCAGCAAATTTGGTTCCGTGTGTTTCCACCAGAGGCAGAGCGGGACACGCCATTTCACGGAGATGCATTTGGGCCAATCAGGATGCCAGCCAGAGATTCACCTCCTGTTCTGTATTTTTAGCTGTTATTTTCACTGGATCGGAATATTTTTATTCAAAGGTTTTTTTTCTTTACTGTGTGGATGAAAAGAAAAATCATACTCTTTCTTCAGGGCTTTCGGAACCAACGGGAAAGTTTTTTGCGGGAAAGCCGATCGATTTTTTTTTATTGAAAAGCTAAGCGAAAAAAACTACGAAAGGACCGAGTCAATAAAAAAAAAAGTTTTTCACAGGAAGAACGAGTGATATTCCGATTAAAATAAAATATGTTTTTGGATGGGTTTTCACTTATATGACAACACAGAATAATTTGTGTCCGCTAAAATTAGGATTTTTTCCGACGGGCATAAAACTTGACAAACGGGAAAGACGGCTTACATTAGGATTCTTTCCTCTGGGCATAGGCTTGACAAACGTATTTTTTCCATTTTTTTTGGGGGGTTTAATTCAATTGAACATAAAATCTCAATTACAATCATTACAATTTTCAGATATGCTTCAGACCCGTATGCCAGAACTAGACTCCAGACTGGTAGATTTTCAAGGAAATGGCAGTGGAGAAAAGAAGGAAAGCTAACAATTTCCGAGTTCAAGGCTTTTTTAGGCGTCCTTTTCAATATGGTATTAAATAGGAAAAGCTCCATAAAAGAATATTGGAATCAAAAAAACGTGTCTCAATCTACTCCATGGTTTAGAATGACTTTTTCCCGCAATCGCTTTCAAAATGTTTTGAGATTCTTACATATTGTAGACTGTAAAAAAATCCCGGCAAAAAATAATCAAAACTACAATCCGGCTTCAAGAACAAAACCATTAATTGACTTCGTAAATCGAAAGTTTCTTCATTACTATAGCCCGAGACGGGAGTTGTCAGTCGACGAGACGTTGGTCGGAACAAAGGGAAAAACGGCAATGTTGGAATACATTCCGAGAAAGAGATCTCGCTTCGGAATAAAATCTGGATTCTCGCGGAAGCTGTTACGGGGTACGTTTTACAAATGCACATTTATCTCGGCAAAACTTTTGAACCCGCTCTCCCAGCAGGTACGTTACAAGGAACAAATGTGGTAATTAAATTGTTACGAAGAGCTGATCTGCTCAATAAATGGTATCATGTTTTTACGGACAATTTCTTCTCATCCTAAATCTTGCAAGAGCACTCCGTGTTCAGAGAACCCACCTTACAGGTACTTTACGAAGAAACCGACCCATGCCTAACATGATTAAGAACGCTGATCCCGATCCCGGACAGACAACTTATGCTAGACAGGGAAACATACTGTTGTGCTCCTTCCGAGACCAGAATCGGCGTAAGCAGGTAAAGCTAGTGTCTACGTTTTATAGCGCTGTCCGGGCAATGAATGCAAAACCACTTATTGTTAACGCGTACAACACCTGCATGGGCGGTGTAGACCTTTCGGATCAAATGATGCCATTTTATGACGACCACAAAAAACAAAGCAAAGTCTGGAAAAAGATTATATTACACATGTTTTACAGGATACTGCTTAACTCTTATATCCTGTATTATCAGCACACATCTCACAACCCAAATTTATCAAGATTTGAATTCGTGAAACAAGTAATCGAAGAAAAAAATTGAAAACAACACGTTTAATAATTTCAATGCGTCCGAAGCGCTTTTCTGGATTTACCTTCATCAGGAACGCTCAAAGCCAAACATTTGTAATCCGAGGATGTATAAGTACCGAAACCGTTGAAGAGCTATATAACAAAAATACCTAAAATTGATAGCCAAATTCATCTAAAGTCAACTTTGCCTGAGGGAGTTGAAACCTTAGTTTCTTAATAATTTCCAAATTTATAAACGGACAATTTTAGCAAAGGGCTCACTGAGGAACATCTATTAAACAGACAGCAGAATCCTGGACCACGACAAAAAATACGAAAGATAATTGAAAGGAAAGAAAAGGACTGTACTGTGTGTTCCGACAGGAAAAACGGCAGACGAAGAAGAGCAAGGACCGAGTGTTCACGTTGCACGAAGGGACTGCACAAGTTTTGTGTTCGTAGACACGTATGTTAACTATTGAATTATGAATTTCTTATAATTGTTTTGTAAATTATGATAAAAAATATTCTTGTAAACACATGAATGAATTAAAAGTTGTCTTTTATTTTTAAACGACAAGGTGTTTTGTCTTTCCTTTACTTATGGAACGACCATTTAAAACTCGGAGGATGTTTTTTTTTTTCGGAAATAAATAATTTGATTCTGAACTTGAGGAAACAATAATCTGGCAATCAAGGGAAGAAAACAATCTGAAAGGGAATATTTAACATAAAATATAATGCAAAACAATGAGGGAAATGTTGCAACACGTCAAAAAAACAATTGACCAGAGATTTTGTTTCAGTTAAATGGTCGATCCCTTTGGGGCGGACAATTTAACTTGCAAAAAGGGTGGGCATTGATTTTTCGTAGAAAAACAAGGGAAGAAAAAAATATTCTGAGAGAGGATATTTGCCATAAAATATAATTTGTCGCGTCGTTTCTCAAATATTAATAATTTTGCGTGACTAGAAAAAACCAAGCACCTTCCCCCTTTTGAAGTTAAATGGTTCGTCCCTTAGAACTTAAAATGATGAAGAAGTATACAATCGAAACCGACGAAATTATAAAAACAAACATATGCACAGTTTTCGAGCTGTCAGATATCTGTTTGCATGTTTAAAACGTCAACAAGTGAACTCTGTCTTACTGTCTACTTGTCTGAGAAATGTCCGTCCACAGAACAAATTGATGCCATTGACGTTTATGACGTTGTATAATAGTAACGTCTATGACGTTCTCACGAAAAAACAACTTTTTGTTGGGCCGATTCTTGGCACTCAAAGGGGGTAATCACAAACATTCCTGTGGCCAATTTCACAAAACATCGTAAGTGTAAGATCACACTTAAGACAAGTCTTAAGCCAAAAACCAATTTCACAAAAGAACTTACGTCAAAACTTACGACCAACTTTGGTCGTAATCTTAAGAGTGCCTCTAGCCACACTTAAGTCTCCACGAAATACTTACGACCACTAGCTCTTACGATTATCTTAAATATTTACAAAATGGCCGCGGCATTGCAAATTCTTTTATGAGACGCCACTTTCGAAGAGAAAGAGTATTTCGTGACCGAACAAACCCATTAGATTTATACAATGATGAAGATATGATAAAGCGGTACCGATTTCCCAGGGCAACAGTGTTGGAGCTAATTGGCCGAGTGTCACCAATGATAGAGACTCCTACTAGACGCTCAATGTCAATATCAACAAGTACGCAGGTAAAGTATTAAATGAAATAACACTATTTTATAACCCCGTCCGCACTCAGCTAAAAAAAAACAAAATAAAACATGACCTCGACCTCTACCTCAACCGGAAACTACTTGCATTCACTCGTCCTAAGTACACTTCGTTCAATCTTTCGTCCTCGTTAGAACAAAATTATAATGAAGTGTTGCAAGTGGAATTAAATTGTCTGTGGCGTAGTTTATGCGATTTCAAGTGTACGCCCATGGTGGGTCTGAAGCCCCCAGTGGGTTACAATGAAGAAGTAGTATTAAAGTAGTTATAAGACACCTTACGGCCTTTCTCAGACAATGAGAAAAAAAAAGCACATCGTGTGGTCGGCTATGAAATGTTTCGACATGAAAACTGAAAACCATTTTCAACGAGAAAACTAACTTCTCCATTATAACAAAACACACAAAAAAAAAATTACATGACAGACATGAACCAGGTGAACGACAACCATTGTTCTATAGGACCCTGACTTGGGTCAAACACATAAATTATTGTTGACTTTGCGGTATGGGTACAAGCTACAAATTACGTAAAATTTTACATTTTAAGAAATTAAGAAATTGCATGTTACATACTATGAAAATAGATTTTACAAGAAATATGTAATTATGACGGACATTCCGGCCCTTCCATATGAAGCTTAATTCTGTCCTATTTTTTTACTGCTATCCATGTATATAAAAACTCTACATCAGCCTTATAACAGACAATAGTGATATACCGTCTGGTACTACGAGAAAGGAAAAATCTGAAACTAAAACGCTAGATCTAAAGATAGAATGATTATAATTAAAAATACTTTAATAGGTGCGTGAACGGCAGTATCAGGGTTTAGAGCATCGATCCTCTTTTTACAACCTCGGTCAACTAAATTCACGAAAGAATGTAGCGTTTGATAGATTCATCACGCTCTAAATCGGGGTCGCCCCGATATTCCGACACCCCATTAGTCCGACACCCCACTGGTCCGACAAAAGTTGATAACTGCCATAATACATTTAGAAAATTTACTTCATGAGGGTGTGGATGGAGGTTTACAGAACAAAGAAAAAGGGGCAAAAATATAAAGAATAGTGAAAATGGACGAAAAAATAAAGAATAGAGAATAATGAGGTGCTAGAATATAAAGATGAGAGAACAATGGGCATAAAGTATAAAGAATAGAGAAAAATGGCCTAAAAATTGAAGAATACAGAAATGAACGACCCCCTTCCCCTATTATAATCACTACTTAGTATAATCGTTGTTGAAGTGGTATTTGAACTACTCTTTCTTATGAGTATATCACAGAAACAGATAATACCATGCAACCTATCTGGTATTACTATTAAAGAATACCATGAGCATATGGGAACACTTTCTACTAAAAAAAGACATGAATGTCATCAGCAGTGCAGTCTCTCATCATAAGAATAAAAGAGTGACGAAAGATACCAGAGGGACATTCAAACTCATAAATCAAAAGTAAACTGTCAACGGCATGGCTTAAAAAGAAAAAGACAAACAGACAAACAATAGTACACAAGAAACAACAAAGACAAATAAAGACTAATCAACACGAATGCGTAATAAGGCTTATTCGGTAGGTCACATTCGTGAAAAGTGAACGGGATTGTAGTTATATACGACACAAGGAACATATCCGCTATCATCTGTGCAACGGATATTCCAAGCATCTCGCATACAATCGATTAAGTAGTAAAGCCCAATTGGAGCCTTATAACTTTCTTATGTTTTGGTGAATCTCTGCCTTGGGAGGGATACTAAGCTGCATATCTTCATATTAGTTATTCAACAAAACTTCACAAAGTATATTTAGTTTGACAAAATGTTCGCTACTCTGCGTCTCAATCATTCTATATTTTGTTTGGGTAAATATATCCCACTATTTTTACTAATACTTAGCTACCAACCAACCTTGGTAAAATGCATTACCTGTTCTTAGTCATTCGATGGACAAGGTCAAGTGATTTTTGATATATATTTAAAATGCAAGTGGGAATAGAAATATTGCAACTTTGGTCTTCTTCCGACTGGAAGTAAACCCTTGCCCTTGCCAAAGTATAATTTTCAACAAATGTCAGAGTGGTGACGTTATATCCGATGCCTCGGGTAGAGAGAGTCCCACGCACTCTTCTGCAGGTTAAGAACCATTGCAACAACTCTTTGAGGGGCCGTTGGTGGCCTTTTGTCTGAGCCTGTTGCAAGGCAAAATGTCTGTCTCTATTCAATATACTTTCATTGCCCACTGGCAGTCCAAGTTTCATTGACCTTTTTTCATTCGGGATGGTATCTAATACAGGACCTACCTATAGTATTTATTGTTGATTTCTTCCCGTCCAGAACATGAATGTAATATTTGCCACTGGACATTAAGCAAAATTATAATATTACAAGTACTTTATGAATATATCATTATTTATATAACTCTCAGGAGGATAAGTTTTAACTAATGGGATTATCCTCTTGAAATAAAACTACTTATCGAAAAAATTGTTCAATTATTCAGTGTCGGACTATTGAGGTGTCGGACTAATGGGGTGTCGGACCAATGGGGTGTCGGACTAATTGTGCGGCGGAATAACTGGGCTGTCTCTCTTAATCTAGGGTACTGTACATCTTACAGCATGCAATAAAAATCTACCAATAAATATGTCTTTGAAAGTAAAGCACGGTTTAACCACAATGGATCAGATTGAGCTTCATTTTACGCTTCATTGACTTTGTTTAGTTTTTTTTTAAATTACTATACATTACATAGTAAGGAACTTCCATCAGTGGATACTCCTTGGTTATAGTTCAGCACGGGCACTTAGACGTACATGTTACTCTTTAGCGATTTTAGTTATTTTTGTTTGATTATGTCTTCAGCCATGGTTATAGTATATGATACTATGTTCCATAACACAATGGGTCATCTTTCACATTGTTTTGTTATCTGTCAGAATTATATTCTAGTTGACCATTTAAATGTTTCCAGAAGGTCATTTCTACGGTTGAGTTTACATAGAGCGGCTCTATGTAAATACGTACTGATTAAGTTGGAATTCAAACAATGAAAAAATATTAAAATAATGCTTATAAATGTTATTTCATTGCATTTCATTACTATACTCCCAGACTATACTATCGTATTATATGTCTCTTATTGTACTAAGGCTGTTGACAAACAAAATAGAGAATAATGGGCAAATTATATAAAGAATAGAGAAAAATAGACCCCATAAAACAGAATATATACAAAAATGGGCAAAAATTATAAAGAATTAGAGAAAATTACATAAGAAAACAAAGAATACATGCAGAAATGATAGACCCCACATCCAGACCCTCTATACTGGGATGGTTTGTGCAGGTGCCCGTGCAAGTTCTAAATTTCTCGCATGTTTTTAAACAAAATCAAAAATCAAAAAGTTACATTATACCACAAATCAAATGTTTTCCGATAGAAAATAACCTACAAACACCTGTACCTCGATACATGTTTAGTATAATTCCAATTCTCGTAAAATGACATGCATAATAACTGAGATACATAAATATTTACACTTAGCACTTTGAAAAAAATACTGTACGTAATAATATGTGGTATGATTGCCAATGAGACACCTCTCCACAAGAGACCAAATGACACAAACATAAACAGCTGTAGGTCACCGTACGGCCTTCAACAATGAGCAAAGCCCATACCGCATAGTCAGTTCATTTTTATTGTCGAGCCTGCGACTTTTGTCGTAGAAAGCTCGACATAGGGATAGTGATCAGGCGGTGGCGGCGTTAGCTTACTTCTTAAAAGCTTTATCAGTATTTTAGAAGGTGGAAGACCTGGATGCTTCATACTTTGTA
Source organism: Mytilus coruscus (assembly GCA_017311375.1). Lineage (NCBI taxonomy): Eukaryota > Metazoa > Mollusca > Bivalvia > Mytilida > Mytilidae > Mytilus > Mytilus coruscus. The sequence goes on from CM029605.1 coordinate 80,499,050, forward strand.
TAAAGATGCCTCATGTTACGAAGTTTCTGTCTGTCACATGTCCATTGTCCTTGACCTCATTTTCATGATTCAGTGACTACTTGAAAAAAGTTAAGATTAAATGTGATGTTAATTTCTCTCTTATTATGAGTGATAGGATATCTATATTTGGTATGTGCGTACCTTGCAAGGTCCTTATGCCCGTCAGACAGTTTTCACTTGCCCTCGACCTCATTTCATGGATCAGTGAACAAGGTTAAGTTTTGTTAGTCAAGTCCATATCTCAGATACTATCAGCAATAGGTCTAGTTTATTCGGTGTATGGAAGGACTGTAAGGTGTACATGTCTAAGTGGCAGGTGTCATCTGACCTTGACTTCATTTTCATGGTTCAGTGGTTATAGTTAAGTTTTTGTGTTTTGGTCTGTTTTTCTTATACTATATGCAATAGGTCAACTATATTTGGTGTATGGAAATATTTTATGATGTACATTGAAGGCCGTACATTGACCTATAATGGTTTACTTTTATAAATTGTTATTTGGATGGAGAGTTGTCTCATTGGCACTCACACCACATCTTCCTATATCTATATCAGTCTTGCAGGTTTTATTTGCCCTTGACCTCATTTTCAAGGTTCATTGCTCAGTGTTGATTTTTGTGTTTTGGTCTGTTTTTCTTAAACTATAAGCAATGGGTCAACTATATTTGTTGTATGGAAGAATTGTAAGCTGTACATGTCTGCATGGCATGGTTCGTCTGACCTTGACCCTTATTTTCATGGTTCATTGGTCAATGTTTATTTTCCTTTGCTTAGTCTGTTTCTAAGAAACTATAAGCAATAGGTCAACTATATTTTGTGTACTGTGTACTGAATGATTGTAAGGTGTACATGTATTTCTTGATTGGTTTATATGACCTAGACCTCATTTTCTTGGATGTTAATGTGATAGTTTTAGTAAAGCTTGATATTTAGGACTATCAACATATATATGATTAGTAAAGAAGGCGCGACATTTCAGCGTGTGCATTCTTGTTGTTGAATATGTCCTGTGTCTCAATTAAACCTTAGAATTTCAAACTGTTGTTGTATGCCTTAGTTTTCTTGCCATAAGTAATTATATTAAGATAGTGAATATAAACCTGAATTAACATTGCGATGAACTTGTAGGTTCTGACCACTCTTAGATTGCTTGCAAAAGGGGACTACCAGTCGGAGGTGGGTGATATCCAAGGGATATCCACGTCATCTGCATCAAGGATTATCCATAGAGTATGCTCTGCAATCAACTCTTGCATAAGCAATATACAATTTCCGAGAGATGCAGATCTTACAGCCGTCAAAGAAGGTTTTTATCTGATTGCCACATTTCCAAATGTCATTGGGGCCAAAGACGGCACACTGATCCCTATTCAGGGCCTCTCTGGTGATGATGAACCGAACTTTGTATGAAGGAAAGGCTACCATGCCATTAATGTACAAGCAGTGGTTGATCATAAATTGAGGTAAATTATATTATGAGCCATATAAATTGGAAATATATACGTACGTAAGGCACTGACTAAATGACACTTTTAGTGTTTTTGTACTTGTGAAAACTGATTAAAAGGGCATATCACATCCTGTCTTTTATAGAAATTAAATTAAGCTCGTAAATTTTGAAATAATCCGTGTCTATTTAAATAAAATGCTTCGCTGAGCGCAGCCTAATGCGACCGCAGAGGTCAACAAGGAACAGTTTGGGCAAGTTTGGACACAATATTTAAGCTTGATACTGTCTGAATTTGGATTGTGATCAAATTTTTGACATAATAAAGGTTTCTTACACATTAGTCAAAGATCTTAAAAATCTATTCCGCAATACTGCGCACCATTTGTGTACTAATTTAGAGGGATACCTACACTTAAACACAAATTATTGTCTGGAAACTATAAAAATGTTTGTTTTTGGCCTCTTTTTTTATCTTAATTCCTGCATGTTTGGCGAAATTACCCCGTACTCAATCTCAGCCTTCCCTTAGAGATATGGAACCTTGATGTATAATTTCAGAGAGATCCATACATTTACACACAAGTTATTGTCTGGAAACTAAAAAAAAATGCCTATTTTTGGCCCTCTAATCCTTAAACTGTTGGTACCATAACCCCATCAAAGCGAGACAAAAACTTATATCAAACATCTCACTCATTATGAAACCTTTGAATATATCTGGAAAAAAATAAATAACTCATAACACATTTTCAGATTCACAAACGTTGTTGTGAGGTGGCCTGGAAGCACGCATGATGCCTTCATTCTCCAACAGTCAGCCTTGTACAGACACATGGACACAAATCTAAATGCTGGATGGCTGTTAGGAAATTCAGGTTATCCGTTAAAAGTATGGCTGATAACCCAACTGGCAAACCCTTCAAACCCCCAGGAGCAGAGATTTAACAACTCCCACTGTAAAACTAGAAATATAACAAGCAGAGATTCAAGTATAAAATGGTAACAAGTATACTACACAATAACTACATGCAACTCTTTCATTTTGAAGATTATTCTTATATTGAGTTCTCTTCATACTTTCATTTATATACAGTATCAGCAACTGCAAGTAAAATGTGAATACTGTATTAAGGCAATAATAGTTCAAATTAAATTTTTATTCAAATTAAATTATCTTTGTGAGCACGCTCACATAACATAATAAGTAAATAAATAAGCTTTACTTAGGGTCGGCAAAATATACAAACATAGACAACATCACCTCTAATGACTTTTTAACCAACATACAAGACATGCAATAAATTTCACAGCACAAAATGAAGCACTACAAGCATGGTGGTAATAAGCAGAATATAAGCATGAAAAGCTAGGTATTAAAGCTAAAAGCATACTAGGTATTAAAGCTAAAGCATACTAGGGTATTAAGGCTAAAAGAATACTATGTATTAAAGCTAAAAGCATACAAGGTATTAAAACTAAAAGCATATAAATGTAAACTATCTATGTTGTGATGTTACACTATTGTTTCAGAAAAAGGGTGAAGGTTTGGTACCATTAAAACGTTTAAACCCGCTGCATTTGATTGCACCTGTCCTAAGTCAGGAATCTGATGTTCAGTAGTTGTCGTTTGTTGATGTGGTTCATAAGTGTTTCTCGTTTCTCGTTTTTATATAGATTAGACCGTTGGTTTTCCCGTTTGAATGGTTTTACACTAGTAATTTTTGGGGCCCTTTATAGCTTACTGTTCGGTGTGAGCCTAGGCTCCGTGTTGAAGACCGTACTTTGACCTATAATGGTTTACATTTATAAATTTTGACTTGGATGGAGAGTTGTCTCATTGGCACTCATACCACATCTTCTTATATCTATATAGGCATGATTAAAAACGGTGAAATGCATAGCATAAAATATTAAAAAAGGGTATGATCTAGATGGTAAAATTTTTAGCATAATATATAAATATAATAATCTGCAAAGACTGTGCACTTTAAGTCATTTCCATTTCATGACTTTAAAATAATTTTGAATTGACTAAAATTTGCAATTTTTTGAAAATCATCAGGTAGATCATTCAATAAAACAGCATCTGTATATTTAAAAGAGTTCTTACCATAGATTGATGTTCGAACCCTAGGTATATCTGCAATATTAGAATATCTAAAATTATATTTACAATCTTTTAATACAACTATAACTTTTATATGATTTTATTTTAAAAACAAACTTCTTTGCAAATGTTTTATTTCCAACTGCAATGGCTTGTAATTTATCTGGATTTAACCTGCAGCCTAACATTGACAATATGCAAACAAATGTAGACTCATAACTCCTACAGTAATCAGCTGATAAAAATTTTTTGTGCATATTGACATCTTAATATAGTCAATATCCTTATTATCTGTACAGTTTAATGAAATTATATTGTGTCTCAGAGGAGTTGCAATGACAAAACATAAGAATATATAGGCCAAAATTCTAGTTAAAGTTCATTGACTTATAGAAAAAAAATTACTTAATCATTTTCTGTGGATATGCACATCTTCACAGTATGTCCTAATTGCTTACAAAATTTCATGAAAGTCTGTTTTATGGTTTCAAAGAAGTCACATTGACTATCTGTTGCAGAAGTTTATTTAGGCCAAATTTTAAGAACAAAGGGGGATTACTCCTAGAAAAAATTGAATTACTATTTGCAAATCATATTTACAGAATACATAACAGTTATATGTTTTTACAAGTCTTATTACTTATTTGTACAGAGTATGACATTGATTTAAAACGACAGTACATGTATATTCATACAAATGAACAATATTTTTACAAAAAATCTTTCAAGTGACTTTTATATATGTGCTTGTTAAAATCTGTGAACTTAAATTTTATAAGTTCTACATAAAACAGGAGGAGCACTTTCTTACAGGCCTGAGAGAAGTACCAATATCATAGAAGCATGCTTCAGACTTCACAATTTGGCAGTGGAGAAGAACATTCCATTGAACTTAGACCAACCCCTTCCTATCCTTCAAAATGATCATATTAAGCAGCAATAAAACATTGCAGCACAGGCACTTAGAAATCAAATAATTCAGAGATTTTAAAGAGATAAAAAATACAGTTGTATTTCTAGATTTGACACATCCGTTGAATATTTTATGGTTGTAAATTGAGTTTTTTCCCCATGTATTTCTAAAATTCATAGAACAGTTCAATTTTCATTTTCATATGTAATAATTTGGGTATTTGATAGTGAGTCTAATATTTTAGCTAAATCATCTGCTATTTTTTCAGTAGCCAAAACATTTTTTTCCAGCAGTTCTATCTTCTTCTGTCTATATGTTTTCAATTCTTCTTTCTTCTCTTCTTCCATCTTCAAGAATTTAACGGATTTCCTGATCATCTTCAAGAAGAAAAATGTATTTTACCCAAAAAAAAAAAGATAAAAAATAGAAGTAACTGTACTGATTATATATAATGATATATGTGTATCATGCTACATGCTGCCATAATTATTTTACATTTTCTGACTGAACTCTGCTAAGACTACTCGGCCACCAAGGCACTTAAATTTTTTTACAAGACAGGTTAAAAGTACAAAATAGCACTGAAAAAAGAAAGTAACCCTAAAATCAATATCTAACTGAAATCCTAAATCAGCTGGTTATTGAAATGTCATTATATTTCTGATATTTTGCAGAATGGTGTAATTTTTCCTGTAAAAAAATTTTGTTTATTGATATCTTAACAATTCTTAAAATGGAAGGCAGCTTACCATCCATTGCATGCTTCCTTGCTTTTCCTTTTTTAACTTGATCTTTCAAACAGATTCTGGTTACAACTGTAACAAAACAAAATAAGAGTTAACATTTTTTAAAATACAAAGATTAAGTAAGCAACATTTAAAGGTTATCTTGTTATACATGTGATGTCAACAGATCTTGCAAGCCATCTCAAGTCCCTAGCACATGTTTAACCAAACCCCCTTTTTTATGTGTCAGTTCCAAGTCAAGAACCTATAGTTGTCAGATGGGTTGTCGTTGGATCATGTCTCATAATATTTTGGTAAATTATTTTGTTATACATCAGACTGTATGTTTTATTGTTTCCATTTTCAAAATGTTTATGGCCAAATATGAGGTATAGGTTCTTCTCATTGTTGAAGGCCATACTGTGGCATACAATTGCTAACATTAACCTTAATTGGACTATGGTGGTTACAAGTGTCATCAGCAATCATACCACATCTGCTTATTTTCAAATACTGATCTTATGTGAACTATTGTTACCACTGTATCTATACCTTTATATGCATGAAAATAACCAAAGGTATGTTACATCACCTGTGACAACCAGATGATCCAAGGAGCCTTTAATCAAAACCTGGCTTTAAGTTGCCAAGACAATTGTGAAATAATTTATGTATTTAATTACACCGACTACGTTTCTCACTCGAACGCCAAATGAAATGAAAAAAAAAAGCAAAAAACCGGTCGCCCGTTCGTTAACATTTTCGTTGCCAAACGACGGGCGTACCTTTCCAAAAGAGAACGTATTATAAAAACTACTCTAGGCGGTGGATCACTCGGCTCGTGCGTCGATGAAGAGCGCAGCCAGCTGCGTGAATTAATGTGAATTGCAGGACACATTGAACACCGACATCTTGAACGCACATTGCGGCTTTGGGTCACTCCCGAAGCCACGCCTGTCTGAGGGTCGGTGAAACATCAATCGCAATGTAACAGTTGCGCCTTGGGCTTTTGTCGCAGCGGGAAAAAAAACCTTCGTTTGTTTTTACCCGCGTCGTCGCCTTAAATGCAGACCCATGTCGTCTCGCTTTCTGCCTTTCGTTATATTTTTTTTTGTTTCTCCCTGGCTTAAAAAGCTGTGGAGGATGCAAGCCTGGGAAACGGCCCCGTCAAAGGGTTTGATCTCGCGCTCCCTCCCGAGAGGCTTAAAAAAGAAGAAGGGGTCCATTGATCGAAGCGACGGTAAGGTCCGCAAAGGTAATGATTTCTTTTGAAAAGAGTCAATCATCATCCGACCTCAGATCAGACGAGAGTACCCGCTGAATTTAAGCATATCGCTAAGCGGAGGAAAAGAAACTAACTAGGATTCCCCTAGTAATGGCGAATGAAGCGGGAAGCAGCCTGCAAATCCTGCCATTTTTTCTTACAATCTGCTACTGATCTGGATATATGTGAAGGGTTTACAGCATTTACACTTAAAAAAACATGGAGGTCATCTAATATTTTTTGAAAGTTAATATCTCTATGCAACCTGGCCTGGTGCTACATGTACTATTTCCTTTATTTGCTAATATCAAAGGTAATGATTAAATATTCTATTCAATGATTTGTGTTTCAAACGCGAAATTTTGGACCATAAAAGTAAACGAGATGAATAAGCAAAAACAGGACAGATTCAAAAGCTGTTTTGTATCACCTTTTTTTCCATATCTATATTAAGATCAATCATTATGTTTACCCGCTAATTATAAAAACAAAGCAACATGCACTGGTCAGTACATTTTTGTATTTTGTATTTTGAACCCATAATCTTGTATGTGAATTGCATAGCAATACAAATTTATAACATAAGCTGATACAACTTATTTGCAAAACATTCTGACAGCTGAATTATACAGGCTTCTAGGTTATTAGTCATGCAGTAAAAAGTGAAATGATTCTTATTCTCAATCACGAGGTTTTGAATCAATCAATCTTATTCTCAGGGTAAATTATATGTAAAAACCTTAATAATGTGTTTACTTTTCCTGAAGTCATGTCATAGGTTATAATTCTAGAAATGAAATAGTCTACACTGGTCTCAATGCAAAACATGACCAAATTAACATGATTAAGCTGTAACTTTTTTACATTACATTCAGCAAATACACATTTTTAATCTGATTTTGTACATCAGATATACCTGTTCATGCTTTGAAAGAGAAATATTCTGAATGAAAAAAAAAGATTGCACCATGTTCAACAAGACTAGTCAAAGTCATATGATAGTTTCCATAAATGCAACATATATATTATTAGGCTTAGTCTAGTTATTTTATCAAAGTAATTGAAACATGAAGGTGTGTACAAATGTCACAGATTTGAGTAGTACTGTACAAACATGTCACATGGACATGAAAGAAAGAAACAATATTTTACGATTACAATATTCATGTCAAAGTATTTACTTTATCACTACAGTCAATATTGTGTTACTATAATGTTGTGTATATTTATTAATTTTATATCAGTCAAAGTTTGTTCTACTTGCATAATATTATATTGACTGTATTTATGTAATTTGCACACATGAAAATATATAATATATTTGACATTTCTGTAACTATGTCATTTAGGCAATGGGAATAAAGATCTATCTCTTTTATCTGAGGATTGTTACCTTATTCTAAATCCATGCAATTTAATCAACACTGTTACTACAGAATGAGCAAATGTTTCAGTTTAAATTATATGCCGCTTGCGAGTCAATAATTGGGACAAGTTTAATATTTATACTATGCATATACGTGACGGAATGAATAAGGACCAATGTTACGGATATTTTGTTACGAATTATACACGCGGCCTACTCCCAGGTTAGAACGAGTATGTACCTTTCAGTGATATGTGCCCAACATGCATTTTTATCATTGATTGTCAAGCTTGGCCCGAACTGTCCCTTGATGATTGTTATGTTACTTGTAACTTTTTCGGAAAGGGTAAGAAGCTCCCTCTCCGACCAGTTTGGTTTACGTTTTAACACAAGAACGTCTGATGTCAGTGATGGCTCCATTGCAGACGATTTTTTTTTTACACAGGAAGATTCCATTGCGCATGCTTTCATGAAATGAAAGTAGCGTTGCTAACGTAGTTTGGTCTTAAGTGTGATCGTAAGAGTAGTCGCAGGACTCGATCTTAAGAGTGGTCCTAAGTCTAAGATTAAAACTTACGATATGTTTTGTGAAAATCTCCTAAGACAGCTCTTAGGAGAATCTTAAAGACCAAACAGCCTATTGTTGATGCGCATCAACTAACGCAACTTGGTAGTGACATAAAAGCTCTATGACGTTGGTTCTAGCCATGAAAAAAACGTCAAATTATAACGTCCTATTTCGCGTTTTTCACGGATTCCAACATGGTGTACGCTTAAAACTACGTCTTGCAAGAAAAGTGATACCTAGTGGAAATTAAACACAAATGGACACAAAAGATACTACACTATCTGTAACCTCCGTTCTAATAAAAATAATAATAAAAATATAAATTTTGAACTCGGCTTTCTGCATTTGAGCCGATCTGCATTTCACTTTTTTTCTTTCACTTGCGCCGATTTTGTCTTTCATTTGCGCCGATTGTGTACAGGTAAATTATAATAGGTGAAATTTTTTTTTTCATTTATCATATGAACCTCTTCCGTTTGCCAGTTGTCCATATGTTATGAATTGTCAATTATAACATGTATATAACTGTTGTCCCCTGCTCACAAACGGGAAGGTTAGAGTAGAATTTCTAGCTGGATAAGTCAATTTAAAAGATATTTGTGCACTCTGTTTACATCCACTAAAATCACGGAGTAAAATTCTATTGACAGTATTTCAAAGCACCACAATAAAATCCATAAAAACGTAATACTAGTACAATGAATTATTATCTTGCCGAGAATGTATATGCCACACATCTGATATATTCCTTTCTTGTCATTTCATCTTTTCTATACTTGTTGTACTTGCCAACAACGAAGTCCATCTTTTCTTTCTCGTGTCAAAACGAAGTTCTCGAACAATATGACCAAAATTATCTTAAAGGTTCATTCAACCTATGCCAACATTTTGAAATTTAGGTATAAAATTGTATGAAAAAATGTTAGCATAGGTTGAATAAAATATAACAGATTAAGTGTTATAAAAACAAAAAATAATTAGGGGCCAATCAATTTACAACCAGTTTAAAATTGGCGTTTAAGTGTACCCAAAACTATTTTTGTTACTGGTAATAGTCAAAACGAAGGCAACTATATGTGTTGCTGATCTCTTTTGTATAAGAAATTAACATAATAAAACAATTGCTGATTGAAGGTTGCTTAACGTCCAGTGGCAAATATTTCATGCATGTTCAGGATATACCAGTATCATGTGAATATCATACAATATATGATGAAAATATTTGATGATATTTTTCTAAAAGGAGAATTACGTCAAATGCATGGAAATGATGAATATAGCAGTATTTAAAATCTGCTTCACATTGAAAAGTGTATTTTTTCACAGTTCAGTATTTATGAAATAATTGTGGTTTTGTATATATTTGTGTTACTTCTTATTACAATAGTGCTTTATTCTTACTAATATACAAAACACATATTTCGTAAATACTGACATCAGAATTAAATACAATTTTACAATGTTCACTATTACATCATACCCGAGACATATCTATACTATTAAATTTGGAGACTTATACCACATCTTCTTATATCTATATATAAAAATATATCTGACAATAATGTAAGACAACTGAGATCACCTCTGTTTATAGTGGATTTTGCGTTGCTCATTCTTCAGTTTTCCATGTTGTGTTTTGTATACTGTTGTTTGTATTTTGGTCTTTTTCTTTTTTTTTTGCCATGGCGTTGTCGGTTTATTTTCGACTTATGAGTTTGCATGTCCCTTTGGTATCTTTTGCCTCTCTTTTTGAATAGTCTGATAAACGGATATAGTAGTCGATACGAATATCATATATTCGAGAAAAATATTTTCTAGAAAGGACATATCTGGCCTTCCAAATCTGAAAATTTCATCAGCAGTCTGACATATTACCGTTTATACATATCATGTACATTAATATAATTATGCCGCTACTCATATGTGCTTAGCAAATTGTAATTCTCTGTGTATAGATTTCTATTCTTTTATAAAATATTGTAAGATTTAATGGGGAATTATGTTTCTTAGACATAGAAATCATGCTGAATTAAAGGGCTCTGTGAAACTAGTTAAAGCCCATTTTTTATATATGAATACCAAAATAATAAAGCACCTTTTCAAAATAAAATTTAAATTTAGATATAGAATATGAATCAGATGTAATACACTTTTAGCTGGGAAACTCAGCAAAAGTCATAAGTGAGCAAATCTTGTATATTAAAAATACCAAATAAAATGTTTTTTTTTACTTTAATTCTTTTAATTTTTATAATTTTTATTTATTCATTTATTTTTGTTTGTTATTTATTTTTGTTTTCTAATTTCATATTTAGAACAACAAAATTTTTGAAGTATTTTACCATACAAGAGTGTTCTATTGTAATATATTTATCTATTTTTTCAAATATCATATTTTTACTGCAACATAATTTTGTAAGTATTTAACTGTTGTTTTTTATTCTAAAGGAGTAATTTTAATGCTTTAAAATACTGACTCTATTTTACCTGTAATTAATTATTAACTGTTATAACAACATCCATTGTATTTTGTTTGTAGGCATAGGTTGAATATATATTTTCAAATGTTGGCATAGGTTGAAGACACTTTCTTAAACATGAGGGAACACTGTTTATATACATATATTACCATGCAATATACATTCTAGGTTTACTACATGTACATGTTTTTACTCGTATAGCAAATATAGTATCGGGGCTAGTGATAAAAAAATAAAATAGGCGCTAATAAAAGAATCAAATTGGCGCAAATTAAAGATCGATTTTTTTTAATCGGCGCAAATCTCGTACGCCCGTGTAACTTTACACTGGTAAATTTAAATGACTTACGCTTAGAATTTTAACTTAATATGTGATTTTCAAAATAATTTTTCAGAAGGTCAGGCCAATAAACAATACTTTCTAGAAGTTTCGATATACTGGCAACGTATGCATGTTAACCTATTTCTTTAAGATTCTCGTAAAATAATGGTGATCTTGTAATGAAGTTAAATTTTATCTATACTGCTTAATTGACAAAATCTTACAGTAAAAATAAAAATGATAAAGGTTGGTTGTCTTTTGTCATTTGTTTCATTTCAAATTGTCTCAAGGAGAAATGATAAAGATTTCCCCTGATCTCACTGAAGCTTAAGGCAAAACATATAATAAATTAATATACTCTGTGAATGTGAATTAAAATCAAAATTTACGGTTTTTAAAACTAAACTTGTTGTAAATTAAATTATGACAAAAACAATTGCTTCAAGAATAAGATCCAACCAACATAAAATTTCTCACTTTCAAAAAGCTACAATGACCGGAAAGATTGAAAACAAATTTCGATTTTCAATGCCGGCAATCTATACATACAACCTTGTCTTTGTTTTAATTTCCAAAATGAGCTATTTAGATTCATAATATTTCATCCTGTTTTGAGAAATACTTTATAGTTTTCAACAGAAAATTACTTCTTCGATTCTAAATCAATTTATTTGTATTATACATTTACTGTCTCGTTTATTCAAAACACGTGAGGTAGTAATAACGGGGATCGTATTTTATGATAGGTTAAATGGATGTAAAACGTTTTAGAAACAAAAAATTTAATTCATATATTATACCTATAATTTTAATTTTCTTATATCTTAAATATTCAGAAATAATGAATCCACAAACTAAATGGAATAATTTGTATACGCTCGTCTTAGTCGGGACACATAATGGTATAAAGAAGTCCGTTCGTGCAAATGTCTGTCCGTCTGTCAACAGTAGTGAAAAACCCCACACATCTAGTCTAATATAGTCAAATAGTCTGTAAGTTAGCCAGTGTCATCTTTCATTTCTCTTTTTTCTTATTTTTCAATGATTTTGTTAATGAGAGGGAGAGGACAAAAACAGACTTTCCTTTCTAAAGCGTCGTAAAAGGATATTTCGAACAATTTTTCATTCCGACGGATGGTGTTTCTGAAGGTTAATTTTGTGCGGCAACAACATCATGAGATCTGATACTGATACATACATGTGATTTCTTGTATTACCGGATTATAAAGTGGGTGAATATAGTTGTTATTCTTGATTCTTTAAAATTTAAATGTGGGTTTCAAACGTCCAATTTGCAATTTTTTTCAAATACAGTTGGAAAGCAGGTCACGGTTTGACCCCAAGTCTATCAGCAACAATGGAGGTCACGTGACCATGAAAATTCAGTAAAACTACGGATGAGAGAAACCTCATTTTACTCACGAAAAGACCACTGCCGTAATAAATACTTATAGTTCCAAATAATCTTGAATATACATAGTTTTAACTCGTCAAAACTTACACATCAACTCAAAGTCCTTTATTCTTTATTTTATCTTCAAACTTGAAGTTTGTGTGAAAATTGTCAAGTTTCTTGATTGAAAAATCTAAATATTTTCGAGGAAACTAAAAATGATGGGCTGAATTTAAATTTAATAAAGCATCTCATTAAGACAAACACTCGATATGAATATCTAGGCAATAGAGTTTTGGATACGCAAACGTCAAGTTATTTTCGACACGAAGCGGTGGTTTTTGTCCGTTTTTGCCGATTTGTGCAAGTGGCTATCTCCCTTGTTATCACCAGTCAAAAAAAAAAAACAGCAAAATGAATAAAAGGAGTTTACTTTACAAAAATCAGGAAGAAACTGAACAGAATTCGATTTACAACTATGTTATTATAATATTAAGAAGAGATACTTCCTACTTTTCAGAGAAGGATTAGATGTAAAAATTAAAAGACAAAATGAGTAAAATTAGGAAATGTAACCCATTATGTCCCTATTTTTTTAGCTATATTGATATAAATTAGCTCTGGCTGATGAAATTTACTTTGTAATTTTTATAATGGTATATGGGATTACTCCTAGTAGAAAGTTCTTGAGACACTTCTAATAATGTTTAATGCATTTTCATATTTATACAATTTGAATCATCTTTCTGAAAATGAAAATAATAATTGTACTGATCACTTATATTATTTTTATATTCTATAAAGTGGTACCAAGAGTCACACAATAAGTTTCTTCAAAGTAAAAAAAAGCCTTTAAACTCAAGCTATGTTTCTTAGTTGAACATTACAGTACTGCTTAGAAAATATCCTTCAGAAAAAGGATAAGTCTACCAAAAATATTGACAGAAATTCTGTAAAACATAATACTTCAAATTATAAGTAAAAGTGACATAATTTTGGATTTTAAAATCATTATTAATGTAAAATTCAATTATTAGATTAGCTAAGACAGCTAGTAGTCCTTGCCTAATATCTCAGGGTATTTTATAAATTATAGATTATGAAAGTAAACTTTTTAAAAAAAGTGGGGCTTCTACTCTTCAGGTTGCTGTATCAGCTGGTATACATATTTATAAACAAAGTATTGTTTATTTTCTCTTAATAATTTGATATTTATATCACAAATGAAAGTTGTCTGGACAAATCTTGTGCATTTTACTTAATGATCAATGGATTGTTGAATTTGACAAGAATTTGCAATTTGAATGAATTCAATTTTGTAAGAAAATATCACTACATGTATGAATTAAATTCTTGTTTGACTTGATATAATCTAGTCTTTGCTCTTATTAATGTAGTTAGATTACTTAGTAAAGAGATAATTAAATAAGCAAGGTTTTTAACTTATAAATTTAATTAACTGACCTTCATTTTTTTTTCATTTGATCTTCATATGTTTTCCATTCCAGAAATTTTCCTATACAAGGCATATTCTATTGTTATTTTTGTGCTTTTGTCAATCCATATGCTATCATTAATTTGTCAGATTTGTTTCAGTATGAATAATATTTCCTAGTACTTATAGTTTCAAACGCAATATTTAAAGATGTCATCGTTTCACATTTCCAATGTGTACATTTTCACCATACACATGACTCTGACACATATTTTGTTAACGTTATATGACGTATGTTGAAAAAGAAAACAATGTCACCGTCAATTTGTGTAGGGATGAAGAAGGGTTTTAATTACTTTGAAATGGAGGTATCGTAATATGGAATTGTGAAAAATAACAATTTTCAATCACAATTTCATCCATATCTTTAATAAAATCAGTGTTTTAGAGTACTTTGGAAACAGGTACAATGAAAAGAAGTCAACTTCAGTTTTCAATCTGTTTTGAACTAGAAACGCAGTCAAAACCAGGTACAAATTGACATGAGTGGTGGTCACTAAAATTGATGTATTACAGTAAAAAATGATGGCTTCAAAATTGTGTTGAAATTTGAAATAGGTTACTCGGTTTCATTTAAGATTATTACCGTTCTTTTCCGTATTTGGATACGCAAACGTCAAGTTATCAAAATTCGATTTTTTTTGGCGAACAAAAAAAATGCTGATAATTTTTAGAACGGACAGGACAAAGAAACAGAAAATAAAAGCTATTTTGGATAATGTTTGTATGTCGTATTGACACTATATTGGTCGCACAACCTATAAATTTTAAAAATCAATTATAATAAGAGCATGACAAGTTGAAAAAAGTAGTTTTAACGTCAATTATTTAACCGATTGATTTGGCGGACTTTTTGACGTAACGGACGACTATAGCGCCACCTAATCAATTCCCCCTGCTATTGTTGCTGATAGAGCTTGACGACAACGGACGTTTCCAAGGACTTGCTTTCCAACTGATAGTGCGCCAGCAAGGAAAACCTGTACTATGACGTCAGATTCATTGTTCTGAAGAAAGACAACTCTTTTCTTCAAAACGAACGAGAAAAAAACATGAAAGTTAATCATAACTTTTTTGAAAGGTCGGTGACATATACATTTGTTTGCTTTATTTTGAAGAGTACACATGGCACTTTCCGTCTTGAATTTTTTATGAAAAAAATCACTGGTAGATATTTTTTTTAATACTTGAAACGTTTTTCATTCTTGCGTTCTATTTTTGGCGGGAATGAAATAAATCATATTTTTTTAAGATCAAATCAATAAGAGTCTTAAACTCTTGAACCTGTATTTGATAGACACAAATCTACTGTTTAACACGAAACAAAAATTATGCTTGTAGGTTTGATATATTGGGATTTCTTGAGAGTTTAAATAACAAGCAAATATCATGTTAATATTCGGGAAAACACGAAACTGAGGTTGTTATAGTGACACAACTAAGTCGGTGACCCCCAATTTTTTTTTAGCATATTTTGTTCCTCAAATCATGAAATACATTCACACAAAATTTTAAGGAAAAATCACTGGTACAACTGAATAGGCTGTTTGGTCTTTAAGTATTACACGTAGGACCTACACTTACGACTTTTTGTGAAACTGATCACAGGTACTCAAGGGGTTAATACATCTTTAAAAGCTTAAAAGACGTTAGATTATAAAACATAACATAGGCATCATTTAGCTGCTAATGCAGGGTTAAAAGCGATTCCATTGTCAGTACTACTATTAGATATCGTTGCAAATCACTATCTTTCTTAGGCGTGATGCACCTCCGTATGATATATACATTTATCATATATTAAGTACTAAATACAGAAATTTTGTATATCTATTAAAGATTTTTTTCTCCAATCTGTATCATCTACCCTGTATCGCATACCCCGTATCACAAAGGTAAACACCGGCTCGTATCGCAAATCACGTTACGCACCCCTTTTGGAATATCTCGAAATTGTTTCCGGAACTTCTCAGTAGTTATCCACTTGAAAATTCTAAAGAGGACAATGTTGATGATTCTCTTTATGCTGCCAGAGGGAAACAAGTATCCATGTATTTAATTAATGCAAATACAACACCAAAGACTTAATTTATTTAGTAGTTTTCCATGGTTTCAATAGGTCCCCAATGTTATGTCGTTAGGTTGTGACATCATAATATCGATTAATCCTTTGAGCGCCGAGACGTTGTTTTTTTCACATTTTTACGTTGCCATACATATTTGAATGACGTTACTATAAACGATACGTAACGTAACGTCAACAACATTACCTACAAGCACTAGCACGCTATTAATCGATTAATTGGACATCTCATACATTCGGGGAAATTTCGAACATCCTCGGGACTAACCTTTTACCTTGAGTACACGTAGCGAACCTTGCGTATGTTCAGTGATTTTTTTATTTTCGGGTTAGAAATCGAAGTTATTTTTATTTCATTTTTCTAGAATACTATTAAAAAAACACAATATGGAAATAAATGAAGATTCTTATAACATGATAAATATTATAAACAATAAAGATATATTGAAGAAAATATAGTTCAATTACTTGATATAAAGGATCATGCAATATTTGGTATCATCGAGGGATTCAAAAGATGAGCTGTGTTCTCAGTTTCTTCATAGTTGGCGCGGGTCTGGTATTCTCTAAAGCAGCGTCGATGAAAAGTCCGACTTAACACTTTGCACATCACCACGAAAATCGAGATACTAGTATATAGCATTGTAATGATTTAACCATCAAAGTCTTAATTGATCGAGCAATAAATCGAATGACAACTGCGTTCAGCGGGAAATATTTCATGAATATTTACACCAATAACTTATCTTTTTTTCTGATAAGGCATGATCTAAAATAAGTAAACTTTAATTTTACAATTGTGTGACTAATCCTTCATTTTGATTTGCCGATTTGGTTTTGAGGAATGTCACTTGTCAGAATAACCAGTAGTAGTGAACTTTTAGCATCAATTTGCTCCTTTTTATATATAGCCTGAACTGGTCCTTTTTTCTGTTCTTATTTTGGTATTCAAGCCAATATTTTACAGGTCAAAGGCATGCGAAGTTCTTTTAATTTTGTCTGGTTCAAACTGTCTTGGTCCTTTTATGGAGTAAGACGATTTTTACAGATAATATTTAAGTTTTATGAACTTTAGTCCAGTAAAAAACACAACTATAGGTACAGGTTTAAGAAATCTTAGCTGTGTTATGTACATGTCAGTGTTGTTATTAAATGAGGCCTGTTGTTAAAAGTATTTTCTATTTCTTGTTGCGATCATTGACCTCGAAAATCTGATATAAATCCCCTTTTCATTGGTGTGATTTAGGCAGATGATGAGAAGAAACTATCTATTCGTAGAAACACACTCTTTTGGCAAGAGTTCATTTAGGAATTTTGGTAAAATCGATATGACCACAAATGCTGTAACTTTCTTACTTTCATTGCTTCCTACTTTATGATGTAGTATCTATTTTCTAAAACTAGTACATGGTTAGTTTGAAGTATGAAAAAGGGGTAATGGTACCAATAGTTTACCCCAATCATAATTACGGACGACGTACTTTCCTTTTGACTGTGATTGATTTTTTAAGTTTTTTAATTTGATTTGATACATACACAAACAGGTTACTCCAAAAACCCTTCTTCAATTTTAAAAAGAGATCCGGACTCGGTGTAAATGAGACTTTAACTCCAGGACACAAACAACTAACAAAGATATATAGAGGTCAACTTACAGTCTAAAAAGATAGTCGGACATTATACAATATTTCAAACACTAAAACTTAAAAGGATAACGTATACATAGGCTGTGAATAAGCTAACAGAGACTACTAAATTGGCTATCAGTATTCATTTCCTAAATTAAAATATAGCAGTGGGATATAAACGAACACAACTGCTTGGACAATAAAACACCACTCAAATATTAACAAAAACATCGACTGGTACAATAAAACAACTCTGACATGAGTAAAAACACCGCCGTTGACTGACACAGATAAATGGTGCCGGGTTGAAATAGTCGTTCATATCCCATCCCTTGTATAATGATAAAGTTAGATAGAAGATTGCACTTGTGTGAAGAATAGATTTTAGACGACACTTTATTTTCTAAAAAATTACATGAATTAATCGACCCTTTCTTGTATGTTCTTAAAACTGAAAAAAAAATGCTTTGTTATTTAAAATATTCAGATTCCACCATTAGGAATTCGAAAGCTTTTCACATAAAATTTAAAAATTAACTATTGGACTAGATGATCACGATGAGGACGTGGCGCAGTGAATGTTCGCTCCCTTGAGATTTGGATTTTTAAGCCAAACGGAAACATTTCTTACAACACTGTGGTCTTGGAATTACAAGAATGGCACCATTATATATTTTTATACTTTTATCTCTTTTCCTTAGCTCTATTTGATTATATCTTGATCTTTTTCATATATAGTCATACGAAGTAGTTAGATGAGAGTCTTGTATAATCTTTCCTAGTAACGAAAACAAACCGATTCAAAATGATGACAATAGTTTAATAGTTTTAATGGATCCGATGGACTGAAAAAATCTACATGCTGTTAATAACTTCTGTTTATAAACAAGCTCGTATATCAATTGTGTGTGTTTGATTTGAATTTTCAATACTAGTATTAACGTGTATGTAACTTTTAAAGAATCATGCACTGCCGTCCGTGTTTATATATTGTTTTTTTTTTTCCTTAGCTACCGTTAAACAATTTTGGTTGTTAAAATAAACAATTCAGAATTTTCTTTTGGCTCCAGTATTATTTTGAGAGTCCGTTATGATATTTGGTCATGATATTTGATATGGTTACAAATGAGACACCTATAGCCACCAAAGACATCAGGACAAGGTTATAAGGTCGTACTGCCTTCAACAATAGTTTTGTGTTACTATACATGATCTCCCCCAGTTTTTGGTTGGGTTGATGTTGCTCAGTCGTTAGTATTCTATGTTGTGCGTGGACTGTTAATTGTCTTTTGGTCAGTTTTTGTGTTTTGCCATGACATTGTCAGTTTGTTTTCGACTTGTGAGTTTGACTATCCTTTGGTATATTTCGCCTCTCTTTTTGTATGCAAGACTGACCTCCATATAATTCAATGTGAAACAATTAAAAAGAGAAAGATCACGACATAGTTAAGCTTTAAGCATTGAAGGATCGAAAAACAAACATGACAAACAAAGGGTATGTGATCGATACGACAGCCACTTTGCCAAAGGCTTCTTCCTGGCTTTTGAAAACTTCAGTATATTTTCGTAGGCGCTGATTCCCTCTTCTAACCTAGAACTGTTGTGTACCAGTATAACATTAGAACAAATAGAAAAACAAAAACAAAAAATTGTAAAGAGTTTGACTTTTCAGAATTGGACCAAGAACAAAAAAAAAAAAAAAAACTATCATAGTAAGAAAGGACAAAAAGTAAATCCAAGTGATGGGTACTTCAAAAGACGATCTTAAATTAAGTAAAAATTGAACATGTTTTCTAACATTGAATTGACAACAAAGTCAGACGCATGAACAATTAAGACGGAGTATGAAAATTGTATGCCATGATCAAGTATTAAAATGATGAATACAAAATCAGGGTATGATTTGGTTTTCGCAGAAATTATTTTAGAAGACATTGTCGAAATTATTAATAACTTTAATATTTTGTTAATTTTAATACTAATGAAGTCAACACATGTTTAACAGCAAATGGGTAAATTTCTCAAGAAATATGTTCGGTAAAATAGCGCATTCAAAAAGAGATATTCCCGAATTCGATCGACTTTATCTGCCGAGCTACAGCCTTCTAAATTTAAACAAACAGTTTATATCAAATATATATTTGCAGAAATCAAACTGTGATAGCAGATATAGAACGATTTGCAATCTGCAACACTAAACATTGTGAAAATGTGCTTTGAAAGGAGATGGAATTACATGAGAACTCGCGTGTAAGTATCAAATAACAGAGATTTTGTTTTGTTTTTGGTCCTACTTTTTGATTTTGATTTATTAGCTACATTGTAATAACTGTTTAAGGAAATGTCACATATTCAGTTCCAAATTTTTCCTGCCACTTTCTATCTGCACTGAAGCGCCTTCTGAGATCAGATTACATGATCAGGGGAAGGAACTAAGTATTAGCATTTCTCCAATATAAAGTGAAAGAGTTATTCCGCTTTCTATAGTATCGCCAAGTTTGCCAAAAAATCATTTTTAATAAAAATTAGCATTTTGAAAATAGTTGCTACAGTACCTATTTAAAATTTCTATGGTACTGAAAATATATTTTGGGGGATAGAATTATAAAAAAATTAGAAAGGTTGCTGTTTAATCAAACGTATAATTGAAAAAAAAAAAATGGGAATGAAGCGTTACAGTGACCTATAGTTGTTAATTTCTGTGTCATTTTGGTCTCTTGTGGAGAGTTGTCTCATTGGCAATCATACCACATCTTCTTTTTTATATATATTAATCATGTTAATACAAAAAAAAAAGTATTAGAAATTTAAATCCGCATATAATCCTTTGTTCAATACATAAAATGATTAAACAACGTATAATAAAACGTTGTTATATATTCGTAGAT
Source organism: Mytilus coruscus (assembly GCA_017311375.1). NCBI lineage: Eukaryota > Metazoa > Mollusca > Bivalvia > Mytilida > Mytilidae > Mytilus > Mytilus coruscus. Next base: position 80,519,753 of record CM029605.1, read on the forward strand.
TATATCGGAAGACCAAGTGTTGTCAATGCTTTACTGTGTGAACCATTTGGACTTTCAAGAGACCTTGGTCACGGCATGATGTATAAGTGTGCAAACGGGTTCAAATTGAGTGGAAAACCTTTTGCTGTCTGTCGCAACACAGGAATATGGAAATCTATGTTTGTTTGTCGTAAGGTATTTAGATATTAGGCGATTGCGTCAGTTCAGTGTTTGCTGGATAGATTGTCTAATTATTGACACGACGACAATAAAACTGCTGTTTTTCATATACAAGGCTTTTAAATTTGATACGCCATACGCCGTTTCGTCTCCATAAGCCTCATCAGTGACGCTCTGATCAAAATAGTTACAAAGCCAAACAAGTACAAAGTTCAAGAGCATTGATGATCCAAAATTCCAAAAAGTTGCATAAAAGAGTGCTTTTATGATAGATCTCTAAACGGTTTCAAATTTATTTAAGCCAACAACTTATTCACACCAGCACGAAACTATATCTGTTACTTACTTTGGTATGTTTTTTTACAATAAGATAGAAAAGCAAACGATTACAATGTAAACAAAATAGTCAGATTTCTAGTAGTTTACAATTTCCCAGGGACTATGACAACATTTACAAAACAAAACCTTATTTTAAACACGATGATTATTTCCTATGCTATCATTATATACCAAATATCAAGGCAGAACAGTACAACCATTACAGACGGAAATGGACAAAATAGCAGACTGACGCTGGGAGTTGAATCTGAAAATTTGTGTTTGTAACGAAAAGTCAGAATAAACCTGAATTTGTCTACCGAAGGACACTAAATATATAATACCACTGGAAACTGAGAGCATATTGCTCAGACATTCAGACGTTCTTATTAAGGAGTAGTTTCATGGAATCTTAACGTAATAAATGCCGGGCACTCTCTCAACACAAGACTTTAAATTTAACGTCATCAATTTGACTGGGTGTGATTGCGAATGTCTACATCCTGCATATCTAAATCATATCACCCCATTATAAACAAAATTAGATGATGAACATTTCATTCATTTCCCTGATAAATAAAAAATATTTTATATATTAAAACCCGCTTCCTTTAGACATGTTAACATTATTGGCTTCTCTGTGAAAAGGTAATAAGAACCGAGGGCCGAGGTCTCATTGTAACATGGTTATTTAGTATTGAAATATTGTAAATCTATCACTTATGATTTTTTTTTTCATAAACTGTTTTGTTTTATTTTGTTGTTTATTGCTTGTTTAAACTTGTATTGCAACAATCATTGTAAAAGTTTAATGAAAATAAAATTGCATTGAATTGCATTATATTTTCTTTTCAGAACAACCATGCGAGAATGGATGGATACAATTTGGTGGACACAATTATTGCATCGGACCTGATGAAGAAACGTGGGAAGATTCTAAGGTATGTGGCATATGATTGAATATGTTATATTGAAATGAGTAACGATGATTCAAATAATACAACTGTACATAACGTTGATGAATTTGAGGTTAAACTTTTGTGGGTTGTAATAGTCGGTGACCGTTTTTTCTGTCAAATTCAAATAATTTAGATTTTTCAACCCTGTATACTAGTACCACCATTCCCAATGTTAAATTGAAAATAGTTTAAAAAGTAAAATTGAGAATGGAATGGGGAATGTGTCGTAGAGACAACAACACGACCAAAGAGCAGAAAACAGCCGAAGGCCACATATGGGTTACTAACACAGCAAGAAAATCCCGTACCCGGAGCCGGGCTTCAGCGTTAATAATGCTTTTAAACAGAAAAGGTAGCATACGCTATAAATTTATTCCTTTTGGAAACCATACGGCATATTTAGTGAATAGTGAAAAAAAGGCAATAAGTATGCTGGATTTCTTTATTAACAACATACTGGTTGAATTTGAAGGGAGACTTTTTCAACAAATTGTCGACAACCCAATGTGAACGAATGTTTCTGTTATTCGACCTTCTATTATTCATATATGAGCCCATAATTGATAAATGTTGACTGCTATACCCCATTATTTGTCATTTTACCTATCATGTCTATATATGTAAGAAGATGTGGTAAGAGTATCAATAATAATACAAGTCTCCACGATTGGCGATCACCTGAACCTCAATGTAACATCTTAACATAGAAAGACACACTATAAAATATCAATTGAAATGGCTTAACTCAATCAAAAGATATATTAATAAAATAAGGGAAATATACATGAACATACACTGAACGAATATATTTGATATATGACACAATGTAAATACAATATTAATTAAAAAAAAGGTGGGTTGAGATGTAAAACCATATCAGAAAGGCAGTTATAGACATTAGAATATGCTGATCAACGCATGCCTGCGAACAAAGGGTAGCTAACGTCATTTCAATCAAACCCTTACATTCACTTCAGGACTCGACTACGCTATCTGCATGTTAATAACCCTTGTACCGACTCGACAGGACAATAATTTGCCTGTTGCAATGCTACATTTCTTTTCCTACCTAATTTACCAATGTATCCAGTGCCAGTCAAAGTTATCATGACCTTCATTACGAACAGCCTCTGTTACAGGAGTGTATCTATTTTTATTTTATTATCCATTCTCAACCAACTCTTTGAAGGGTGTGTAGTGATCATAGGCTGTTAAATGCAATATTTCTGTCACTATCCAGTATATCCTCATTTTCCAGGGGCAGTATAAATTTTCCCGATCTTCATTACGGGTGGCCTCTATCAGAAGACGTACCATTTTTATGTATTGTTCTATCGTTCTCGTCCTGAAAATGCATGAAATATTTATCACTAAAACAACCAACAATCATTGAATCTTTTATCATTGTATCATTGAAATTGACTACACACGTCTCCCAAATTAAACCTTACCCATTTTCTTAATTTTTTATATATAACAATTCGCCGTATTACGGGACAATAAAAATGCCATATCTTTGATATACATGAAACATATGTGTATGCATATAAGGGTTTTTGACATAAAATCACTGGTTTGTATATTGTTCTATCTAAATAGTAATAATAGAAAAACAAAGAAAGAACTCCAATGAAAATCCAAAACAAAAGTTTCTGTGATTCTTTTAATAAAACTAAAAGCTCAAACACATCAAACGAATGGAAAGGAAAGTCATATTCCTTCCTCATGTAGAAAATGGTGGAGTACACCTGGTCTGAGAGATATCTAAACTTCTCACTTGTCATACAGTCGCATATAATTTTAAATGTCTTCTATCTTAGGATGCTGGTAATTAACCTACGTATCCGTTTTCTGTTTGAGGAATATCATATATGCAACACGACAAAATAGAGTACATATGTACAAGTTACTGTAGCAATAGTAATAAGCAAATGACACACACAATTGGATTGTGCATTTTATTTCAGGCTGATTGCATTAGGAAAGATTCTTAGTTGGTAAAAATAGATAATGCATTCGAAAATCACTGGCTGGAAAAAGTTATGATTGGTGAGTTTATTGTATATTCTTACCTTTCTGAATATCTCTCCTTACAAAGTATGTCGCATTTATATTTACGAACCGAGTAAAACTGTCAGTTATGGGCGATTCTAACCCTATTGAGAAAAAATATCCCTCTCGAAACAGTTACCAAAAATCGTAGAATCGATGAAAATATAAGTGTTCTACTTGTTCAACGATTTCAGCTTCCCAATTGTGAAGTTTCAATTTCTATGTAGCAACATTCCAGCAGCGCGTGCACACGGAGTATAAATCTCCCAATTGATACGATATTCCCGGGCTTGTATATCCTATCATGATTTCCTTGATAGAGGGTTGCTGCTCATAAGAAAGCTACAAAACCAAGAGTTCCAAATGGTGAAGTTGAAATCATTCCTTCTTAAATTTTACGGACACCATCACGAGTTGGCTGACCGTTATGGAATAACCGTTTCACAGATGATATCGGATATGTTCCTTATGTCGAAAATACAATCCCCTTCCCTTTTCATGATTATGACCTACCGAATTAGACTATTTACCGGGTTTTTAATAACATGAGCAACACGACGAGTGCGACTGTCTCTCTGGTATCTTTCATCCCTCTTTTACTGTCTAAAGTTTTTCTCTATTCATATTATTAATATAACATCCTAAACCGTTCATATTTAAATTTCGAATAAATAGAAATCAAAAATTCTTTATCGCATCGGTACTACTGATTGTATCCGTCCTTTTGCATTGTATTTGTGCATCTGTATATATGAGACCACAGCTATATGTAATCGTTATACATTGGTATATGTCTATCCACGGCCAGAAATGTCTTCTCCAGTAATTATAATAAAATTAGGGTCTGTATTTATTGATTTTCTTTTATTTATTTACTTTTGAATAGGCTTCTAGTTTTTTTTCTTTTTAGATAATTGCGTGCACTTATTATTGTGAATTTTGTAGAATAGACTAAGAATATAAGATGCAAGTTTAAATATTTTTATTTCAGGAAAATCTGAAACAGTTATATGTAACAGATAACCATGATATAAGAATGCAGTTCTTTTTGTCATTGCGAAACTCATTCAGTCGCATTATTCGCATTAATCAAAACCTCACAAAATTTTCTGAATTTACACTATCTCACTTCGGTATTCTGTATTTACTCTTTTTTGAAGTCCGTGTACTGACCTCTTATTATTTGCATCCCTATCATTTTGAATTTTGTTGAGAGTTCTCTCATTCAAAAATCATCTAATGTGCTGGAATATTGTGACAGCGCTAAAGTTTAAAGCGGTATTAACAGTTTTTGAAGTGTGACAAACTTTTGTGTTGTGTTCTATTATTTATCTGTTTGTCTTTTTCTTTTTTAGCCATGGCGTTGTCAGTTTATTTTCTATCTATGAGTTTGGCTGTCTCTCTGGTATCTTTCATCCCTCTTTTACTGTTTAAAGTTTTTCTCTAGTCATATTATTAATATAACATCCTAAACCGTTCATATTTAAATTTCGAATAATTAGAAATCAAAAATTCTCCATCGCATTGGTACTACTGATTGTATTTGTCCTTTTGCATTGTTCTTTGTGCATCTGTATATATGAGACTATAGCTATATGTAATCGCTATACATTGGTATATGTCATTTTTTATAGTTATGATTCCTTGTTTCTGTAGAATACCCTACCACACCATGTTATCATCAATTCAACCAAAATGATATTTTTTGGTACACGGGATGTTACTATAATTTGATCTGCTGTAGTCTATGTTTATTTGACAAAAATTCTTACAAATACACTAACATGATTAACGAGACATGCAAATACCTACTTAAGACTCGTATTTATATCTATATTTGAGATTAATACACCGCCAATTGATTGGTAGTCACAATGTAGCTGTCTATTTATCTTGTATTTTTGATTTAATCCTTTATTGAATGAATCAAAGTTAATGATAAAATGTTATCGTACATTGCAATGGTCCTTTTTATATATCTACTATAGTTTTTCTTAATCATAGATCCCAAACTAGGATATGTACAGAATAAAACAATACATAAAATCCGAAGTCTATATGCCTGTTCTGTTCTAGCCATTTCTTTAAAAGCTGATATGGTTAAGAAAACACATCAAAGATTCATCTAAATGCAATCATTACACATGGAACAAACAGTTCTCATTACAATACGCAATTCAAATCTTTGCAGATCGTAATAAAGAAAAAAAAATCTGTATTATCTTCCAGACAACAACATCAGTAGGCTGTGGATTGGTGCTCATGATATTGGTCACGAAGGAACTTGGCGCTGGATTTACGATAATTCAACTGTTAATTTCGCAAACTGGCGTGAAGGAGAGCCTAATAATCATGAACATGATGAAGGACATGAAAATTGTGCAGAAATGTGGGAAGTAGCGTCGTACAGATGGAACGATCACGTTTGCACATACATCGGTGTTTCAATACATATGTGAGAAACAGATACCAGCTTAAGATTTATGAACGATTTGTAAAGGCATGTTGTCTTGCTTTCACTCAATGCACTACCTGTAATAATAATATGTTAATTTTCAACTTGTATCTTTAAGTTTTTACATCTTCAAACATCTTTGAATTTCAAATGTTTTGTTTTGTGTCATATGCACTGCCTATACTAAGTGTTATTTTTATTTGATTTATGAAAATATTACTCTTCGGATTTGACATGATTTACACCCTCTTGGTCTTCAGTTAGGAGAAATAATTGCATCGCTTCAATAAGAGTAACAACATTGGTGTCATCAGGAGAAGAGAACTGTTTTTTTTTTATTACGGAGCAGCATAGTTGTCATCGATATCAGTCAGGGTTACAAAGGCTTTATGACACTCCTAATTTTTATGATGTCACGTCATCGATATCAGTCAGGGTTGCAAAGGCTTTATGACACTCCTAATTTATATGACGTCACGTCATCGGTATGAGTCACAGTCGAATGGCATTATCAAACTCAAAATCTATATAACGTTATGTCAATTGATATAAAAAAAAAACATCAATCAGTAGTATATCATAAAGTGTATATGATATGGCTTTGCATTATCTCACACCGTATTACCCTTGGGATTAACTTGCTGTCGCATGTTGATACGGATGCAATTTTGAAAAAAGACAATTGTATTTAGTCCGTATATGTTAGGAAACAGATTGCACTTTTAGATAATACTATTAGCTATCATTTTATGAATTGGATATTTTCATCTTTGAACATACATGTTCTTACTTTGAAGATTATAATCAATGATGTCTTTACCAGGTCCAACTTTAGTATTTAAGAATAAATAAAAACTCATTCGTTAGCATTTTATAACATTATGAAATGTCTCTTGAACTGTTTTGGTTCCTAGTGTGCAATGATATTTGAAATTGAATAACATTTTAAAATGCATATATAGACATGACAGAAGTTAGTAACTAGCGTATGCTTGAATACCAAAAGGCTGAATTGAATTAGACATATACACTATAACGCTAGCGAATGATAGAAAATAGAGACAGAATTATTTAATTGGTTGAAATTTAGGCTATCAGTATTCCATATTGTAATTGAAAAACTGTATTTTACGAAAGTTTGGACTTTCCTAACTTTTCATTCTGTAACTTTTGTTGGAAACACAATACGAATTCCCAATGTGTACTAGAAACTGTTACCTAATCAAGTTGATAATAATTTCCGCAACAAAATTATAGAAAATGGAAATTAATTAATTTTGATTGCCTCATTACATTAATTATACACGTGTACGTAATTAGTTCCCGTTACGTGACATTGAATACATTGATTCCTTTAAATTTGTTCATGAATTTTACAGTAGTTTGTTATAGATATGAATTCGAAATATCATTTCTTCCCAAATCGTAAATATCATTTTTGATAATTGAAGGTAAACAGATGGAAAATTATTCATAATTGTATAAAAATCCCCGGCAATTATAAACGTTTATAAGGCTCATTACAAAAAAAAGAAAACAAGCAGACTGTATAAGTACTATGTAACGAAACGAACCGCTTGAACACACACACAGCTTTCCGAGAGAGGAAAACAAATAATAATGTTAATGTCTTTGAATTGGAACAAAATGTTTCGTTTTACCGTTTCGATAGTTTTCCTTTGTGTGTGGACATTAAGTGAAATAGTCGTTATCAAAAAACAAAAAGATACAATATATAGTGGTCACATGCTGTTTGAGGTAGCAATACCGATGTGGTCATTGTGTGCCCAGTTTTGCTCAAGAGTGCAAGTATGCAAATCTATAAACTTTATAGCATGGAATAAAACTTGTCAGATAAATGATTGTGAACCTGTTGGAAATAAGTTTGGACTCATTAAAAGTGTTGGTAACAGCTTTGTAGCAGCGTCGTCTCTTCCAAAGGTAGCTACAATACAATATGTGTTTAACACTATCATCATGTTAAAATATTCACTCAATATTAGTATTTGTAGGTATACTATAAACATTACAACTCCAGATACATCTTTCTATTACTCGGAAGGCAATTTCACCTAAGTTGTTCAAGTATTGTTATGTTTCTGATCATATATAGGTACTTCTGGAAACCAACTTTTCATTTTTCTACACGCGGATGTCGAATAAAACAGAAAAACATATTTTACTAATTAAAAGAAAATTAAGGGTATAACTTATACCTCATTATATTTACTTTATGTAAAGTAATCGAATGTCACATTTTAAAAAGCGGCTGTGCTTAAAATTGATTGCTGTTTTTATTAGTTGAGTGTTTGGTGTGATTAAATTTTTTACTAGCCATGATTACTCGTGTCCTGAAACACCTTGCACTGTGCTAAGTATAAAGGTATTCTGTTCGTTTCTATTTACAAACCACTTTCTCTATATTGATACCAGGGTTAACGTTATGATTTGGTACTCAAGACGAGTGTTTTGTCTACACGAAAATCATTATATATAAGAAGTCACATGTATACCCTTAAATCCCTAAATTATTTTTGCCCTTATATCATATATATGTTTGCTATTTTTAGCTGTTTCATGCCAGTTATGTGGATGTACTCGTAATTAATGCACAGTTAGTCGTTTCTTTGGTAGAAATGGTGAAACATTGCTTTTTTTACGTAGACCGAAAAAATGTTTGATGTTTGCTCGTCATACTAGCAATTCTTGTATGTTAAAAGGCAAGCATAACAAATAGCATAGCCTGATATAACAACTGTCTAAACATCAAATATATTCAATTCAGTTAAAAGTTTCGTTAAAACGTTGTACTGAATTATACTAGATTGAAAATGTCTGTGAAACTTTTATAAACAGATCCTCAAGGAAGACAAATGGGGGGAAACTGCACAATCGTTTTCATTACATTTTTGTTATATAACTCCTAATTAAGGTTGTATTACGACTTTAGATTTGAAGAAGAATAACTTAATTAAGAATAAGCTTGATAAATGTACAAAGAAGTAACCATATGTTTTTCCCTCTGTTGAAGTCATATATCATAGTCAATATAAAATAATAAGATGTGGTATACTTGTTAATAGAACAGTCCTGCTCCAGAGACCAAATGTCGTTGAAGTTTAAAACTATAGGTCTAAGTACGGCCTTCGATAAGGAGCACAGCCTATACTGCATAATACGCTATAAAAGGTTGGAACGGACAAATATAGAATAGATATAAGAAGTTGTGGTATAAGTGCCAATGAGACAACTCTCCATCCAAATCACAGTTAGTAAACTAGTACGTATTTAGGTCAAAGTACGGAGCTTTGACTCACACCAAACAGCAAGCTATAACGGGCCCAAATAATGACTAGTTTTGGTATCTGAATGAATTTGAATCGATGCAAATACAGTGGTTCCTTTATTTTGCTTTAAACTGCTAAATTTAACAATAGATGACATAAGATAATTAGATATAGCACTACACCTTTTTTGATGAGGTACTTTATTACTATAGTTTTTTCATTAACTTTAAGGGTCACTACTGTTTTGTGTCTAAGAGGGTTGGGATCCCGCTAACATGTTTAACCCCGACACATTCTGTATGTATGTGCCTTTTTAAAGTCAGGAGCCTGTAATTCAGTGGTTGTCGTTTGTTTATGTGTTACATATTTTTTTCTGTTCATTTTTTGTACATAAATAAGGCCGTTAGTTTTCTCGTTTGAATTGTTTTACATTGTCATTTCGGGGCCTTTTATAGCTGACTACGCGGTATGGGCTTTGCTTATTGTTAAAGGCCGTACGGTGACCTATAGTTGTTAATTTCTGTGTCATTTTGGTCTCTTGTCATTGACAATCATACCACATCTTCTTTTTGTTTTATATAAGACAGTACCATTTTATGTACAGAAGGATGATATCAATAGGTATAAGAAGATGTGGCTCACACCGAACAGCAAGCTATAAAGTACCCCAAAATTACTAGTGTGAAACCATTCAAACAGGAAAACCAACGATCTAATCTATATAAAGAACGAGAAACGAGTAACACTTATGAACCACATCAACAAACGACAATCACTGAACATCAGGTTCCTGACTTAGGACAGGTGCACACAAATATAGTCGAATAGGCGTCAAGTTTACATTAAGAATATTAGGTTGAGGAAAAATATACAGCGTATAGATTCTCAAGCGTTCAATTGATAATAGTTCTTGGCTTTCAAATGTTGGATTTCAGTTGTCCGCATCAACCAAAACTGACCATATTTGCAACATTTTATGTAAATCTTTATAGCCGCATAGTAAATCAGTTATATTTTTATATCAGGATGGATTGTATAATACAGATGACAGCAATATTGGAAAACAAAATGTAATGACTCAAAAATTTGGTTCGCATTAATCTATAGTGCCAGCATGTCCTCTTTTTATTCAAAACATTGAATCGTAAACAAATATCAGTAGTTTTCATACCTCAGATTGACTCGTATAACAAAATTATGTGTCAGATGATCAACCAAAACTGACCAAATTTGCACCATATCATGCAAATCTATATAGCTGCATAGTAAATCAGTTATATTTTTAGGTCAGGAGGGACTGTATAATACAAATGAGAGTTATATAAGAAAACAATGACTCAAAAATTTGCTTCGCATCAATTTTTAGTGCCAGCATGTCCTCTTTTTATTCAAAATATTGAATCGATAACAAATATCAGAAGTTTTTATACCTCAGACAGACTTGTATAACAAAATAATTTGTCTGCATTAACCAAAACTGACCATATTTGCACTTTATTATGTAAATCTTTATAGCCGCATAGTAAATCAGTTATATTTTTATATCAGGATTGATTGTGTAATACAATGACAGCAATATTTGAAAACAATGACTAAAAAAATTTGGATCACATCAATTTCTAGTGCCAGCATATCCTGTTTTAATTCGAAATATTGAATCGTAAACAAATATCAAATGTTTTTATACCTCAGACTGACTCGTATAACAAAATTATCTGTCTGCATCAACCAAAACTGACCATATTTGCACTTTATTATGTAAATCTTTATAGTTGCATAATGAACTGTCACTAAAGTCAGTAGTTGGGGATGGTTTGCATTTAAAACAAAACTTTTTAACGGCATCATTCAACACTTAAATGACCGTTTCATGTAATTTATCATGAAAAGTATGAGAAGTTCTCTTCTTTGAATAGTGTACTGTTAATATTTTATGTCGGTTGATTGATTTCGTTTGTAGCCTAACATCCATGGGGCAAATATTTTATTCATGTTCAGAATTAACGAGTATATTTTTTGGACGTCCCATGCAGATATCATTTATAATCTTTATGGATAAATCTGTCTAAATTGACGAAATGGTACAAATGTACATACTTATAGAACACCTTATCAATATCCCTATATATACACTGTACAATTTTCGATTGAACATTTGGCAAAACAGAATCTTAAATCATGTAAATCCAAGTCAAACAAGGTGAATTACGATTAAAAATCCATGTATGAAAATCATAGAGTTATATTTAGTAGGAAACTGTTAAAAATGGGGAACGAAGTAACGTAAACCATGATGTGTATATCCCATCATATAAAAATATTTTCCGATGTGTTGGATAGCCTATCTATCCGCCTCGATATTTGTACATGTTACTTTTTAAAAGGAAAAATAGCAAATGTGCTACTCAGTAAAGTTATTGGAACAGTTTTTATGTAGTTAATAAAGTTAATATTTCGAATTAACATTTTTTTTAATTGTTCTGGTTTGAAACACATATACGTAAAATATTTAGATAAAAGTCGTTTTAATAAAACAAATGTACAAATGAACACGATGTTTATTTCTTGCTTTACACAATCAGTTAACGCGAAAAGTAAACGCGCGTTTACTTTAAAGTGTACGTAGTAATACAGTTGGGAAATCTGAAGTAAACGCCCGTTTACTTTTAAGTGCACGTAAAAATAAACTTGTGAAATTTGAAGTAAACGCCCGTTTACGACTGACCAAACGGACAGAGAGTAAACGGGCGTTTACTCAGGTAGACATTAGAAATTTCCATTTTGACCAAGTTAACGTAATTATAGTAAACGCGAAAATTGAAGTTAGCTTACGAAATATGTGCACGCGGCGTTAACGTGCGTTTACTTTATGTAATGCTTAGTCTGCACCCAACTGTTGTAAAGATAAACCAAAAAAAAAAAAAAAAAAAAATAAGGACGTACACTATATATGAATTTTAATGGTTATATTGAAAAGAAGAAAATGTGAAATAATCTTATGCTCAGTTCTTCGCCTCAAATTCATATAGAATAAACACAATGTCATTAGTTACAATATCTGTTAAACATAAACGGTCGAATTAGAAGTTGAAATGGACAATGGGTTTATCAGCGTTCTTTTATTAACATCCATGTTATATTGCTATATACTCGTAAAAGAAATACCTTTTAATTTTTCGACAAAATAAAATATACTGTTTATTGTCAAAGATATAGACATTATTCTCATAAAATCCGTTCCTGCGAAAACAAATCATGAGCATTCACCTCAAACATATGAGTGCATTTATAATATTACAGATCCAAGTAAATTCACAAGCACTAAATCAATAGTAAGTTGTAGAAATACAAGATTGAATATATACACATTAAATTGATTTTGTAGTATCAATTTTCAGGAGCTACCTGGTCCGTGCAAAGGTCATGACTGCAAGATCAATGAAGTGTGTACTCCAAAGAGTCCGACTTACACATGTGTTCCATTGCTAGTAGTCTTTGCTGAAAGGAGAACCAGTAAGTTGCATGTACCATTACCTATGTACAAAAAATAAAAAATTTCCGATTATGGGAGAATGATTTACCATTATTGCTTTTAGTAAGACCTCTTACATCAGCTTTTAATTTGAAAGCATTTTGTCTTAATTGTTGATTATTTTCATGTCATAGTTTTTATAATTTACTGCTAGTCACACTAGATTGTTTCACTATACAATTTCTATATTTGATATAAAAAATATGATAAAAATTAGGACTATATCCGATTTTTTTAAATTAAATGAACATTTATTCATCGTGCATCATTTGATCGAACCCAAGGGAGAAACATGGTGATACATTCTTTGGTATCTTTTGTTCGGTTTTATAGTGATCAAGATTATAATACAATGTTGACTGCTGTACTAATATTTTTGACATTTTAACCTATAACAATGTAAGTCTCTTTGTTTTGTTCACACATTGTTGATAACGAAAGCTATCTATAAAACGTTGGTATTATTTTACTTTTCAATAAACATTTGTTTATATGTGTAAATCGGCGTTGGAGTATATTTGTTGAACATGTTTATTGCCAACTGGACTTTTATCCTGTCTTTTGTTTGCTTTTGATATTTATGTATATATGAAATAGTACTCGTTACTGTATAGCTGTACGTGCTAAGGTGGCGGTAATAAACTATCTTTACATCAGTTTTACATATAAGGTATCCTAACAATCAATGCTATGATAAGTATAACAATTGAATACCGGATTACAGTTTTACTTTCAAGTAGTCAGCACTTCTGTATTGACATGAGTCATCACTGATATGATCATAAAAATAAATTGTTTACAAAACATTGAATTTTTTAAATACTTTTCTACCCCAGGAATAGATTACATTTGTACATTAGATGTATTTGGCAAAACCTTTAGGAATTTGTTGTCCTCAATGCTCCTGAACTTCGTACTTTATTTGGCCTTTTTAACTGTTTTGATTCGAGCGTCACTGATGAGTCTTTTGTAGACGAAACGCGCGTCTGGCTTAAATTAAAAATTTTAATCCCGGTATCTATGATGAGTTTATCTTCTAATCTAACATCAACGCAACACAAGTAAAAAAATAAGAGTAATGTTACATGTGTCGTTTTCAGCACAAAGACATTGTAATTGGCGCGATCAAATAAAATAATATAACCTGTAATATATGTCAATATAATGGAATTATATGCGACTGTCATACACAAGTGATATATTAAGCTAGATCTAAAACCGGTTTAATCAATCATTTTATACAAAAAAAAGGCCTGTAAAAAGTCAAACATATGACAGTTGTTTTTTTTATTTGTTTGGTGAGTTTTAATTTTTTAATTTGCCATTTGTTAAGAGACTTTCTGTCTCCAATTTTCCTTGGAATTTGATATTTTTGTTATTTGATATTATACATCTATTTGCGTATGGTTTAAAATCTCGCACACTATTCATTGGTTAGACGGAAAGAGTTCAAAATGATTGACATATATTTATTCTACCTCGATGTCACGTGAAACCTATATAACACCTATTCATCAATGTTCAAAGATCATTAACATGTACTCAGATAGAAAGTAGTCAATCCTAAAATGTAGCGCTGTCAAAATTTAATAAGATAATTGATTTTAAGTATTTGTAAACGCATTGTAATTATATGTATTGAATATTAATACAGGAGAAGGATGTCTGGTGTCTCAATTTAAGGAAACTGGCCAAAGCACTCACTATCACTGGAAAAAAAAGAACGTATTTGGAGCTGGAGAAGGAGTTGACGGAATTAAAGAATTATGAAACATGTTTCAGACAAGTCACGAACTAGAACCTTTCTGGTGGGTCAATCTCGGACAAGTGTACACGGTACAGAAGGTGGTCAGTACGAATCGGATAGATAATTATGGTTAGTAAAATAGTAAAATAGTAATGACATATGACAGGTTTGTGCATTGTTATACTTTTTTTCATAGCTATTGCAAATAAATAAAACTCACTTTATAACTATGTGCGTCCAATGGCCTTTTCCGAATTAACTTTTATCAAGAACAACATGAAAACCGAGAACAAATCAAACACAACAAGAGCTTAAGACCAAAATTAACCGAAAAATAATAACCGAATCCATCTCACGTCAACTTTTTTCAGAAGAAGTTTTAACCAAAGCGTTTCAGTAATTTCAAAAAGTATCAATCTTTGACATATAATGGTTTACTTTTATAAATTGTGACTTGGATGGAGAGTTGTATCATTGGCACCCATATCACATCTCCTTATATCTATGTATTCACGAAAAGAACACATGTCAGTATTATAGATAGAATGAATAAGCGTTGATTCTTGAAAAAAAAACCATCAGCCTGTATGGCGAATGATTGGTTTTTCACGAATCAACACTTATTCATTGTATCTATAACTTAAACATTTTTTTAATATCTTTTCAAAATTAAAGTTTGTTCTTAGTATAGCTAAGTAAGTAGCTCATGTCCCTGCCAAGGTTTTAAAAGTTCTTTTCCATTATTATTTTATAATGATACGGAGTTTGTGAGGTTGAAATGCCAGTAACAATTTTTTATGTTAGATTGTTCAATATATAATGATTAATTTATAATATATATAATTAATTCAGAATCAATTATCATTCTTTGTTTTAGGTCATCGGCTCACAAAAATGCTCATTCATGTCGGCAACAGCTTAGATACATCACAAATGAAGTTATGTGGTCAGTTCATTGGTCCAGCCGTAAATGGACAGGTCATAGTTACTACGTGCAACACACTACCGGAAGGACAAATAGTAAAATTAACGAGTGTAAATAACAAAAAAGAAGTGTTTCATCTTGCTGAAGTTGAAGTGTATGGTTTTAGGGACATTGTTTAATGATCAATATACAATTAATTTTGTTTTCATTAAAGATCATAATGATACTGAATTAGAACCATACAATATCAGTAATGCTTGATGTATATACAGAATCTTAAAAAAAAAACAACCACATTGTAATAAAAACAATGTGCAATATTAAGACAATTTAGGGTTAAGAGTTAGGGTTAAGGTTAGGATTAGTATATTCGAGGATAATGGTTTGAGTTATGAGTATATTGTTGAAAACATATTCCATATTTAGTTGTCTCGAAAATGTTTTGTTACTAATTCACATTCACGTCACACTATTCTGTAGTAAAACATGTAAACTACACAACTGAATACTATTCCTTTTGTTTTTTGTCTCTTATACATTATTACTAATTGTTTTTGACTTTTAAATAACTTTCAGTGACAGTTACTGCGAGCATCTTAAATCGTATGTTCGTGCTTATTTGACAGGTTGGCACATCTTGTAATGCATGTCTGTTATTCAATGTTTACTTATTTTGCGTTATAAATCGTTTACTTATATTGCGTTATAAATCGTCTTACTATTTTTAATATGTATTTAGCACATGTTTAGTATGACGATAAATGTTCACTGCTGTACTCGTACTATGAAAAACAAATCTATTTTGAAAAAAAAAATTGTTTGTACTCCTTAAAACAAAATTATTATATTTAAATTGACATGTGTACAATACAGATGGGTGCGGTCCTAACCTGTACAAAAGTTAACTTGGAGCAGACTTGTTGACTGCTTTCTAAGTTAACTTGAGAAATTTTAAGCGGACAAGCAAGTTAACTTCGTCATTGGCAGACAAGACCTACGGTCTGCTTTTCTAGGACTGCTGCAGACCTATTGACCGGTCTGCTCTAGACCAGAACTGTGGACAAGTCTGCTTTTGACCAGTCCTGAGGACAGGTCTGCCCCAGACCAGATCTGTGGACAGGTCTGCTCTTCACCAGACCTGTGGACAGGTCTGCTCTTAACCGGACCTGTGAACAGGTCTGCTACTGACCAGACCCGTAGACAAGTCTGCTATTGACCAGACCTGATGACAGGTCTGCTTATGACAGATTACCGTGTTTAAGACTTTTCATATCAGACTTGAATTTTAAATATGTAAACAATAATCGCATTGTTCTTTTTTCCAAGAAGTCCTTTATTGCAAAATTTTATTCGTTAGACTCTATAGATATAATACACATTACAAAAAATCGTTTTTTCATTTCATATATTCTTATATCATACATTAAACAATGGCTATAAAATCACATACAGCTATAGATCATAAAAGAAATGAAAGTTTTTTTTTTTTTAATTAGAAGGCGGATAGAAAGGTTATCCAACGCATCGGAACAATATTCTTATATCATGGAATTTCAAAATCATTGTCGACGTTGCTTCGTTCCCCATTTTTTACAGTCTCTTCCTAAATTTTATTTATGCATTACATGGATATTTTATCTTATTCACCTTGTTTGCATTGGATTTACGATTCTGTTTTCGACAAAATATTCTAACGAAAATTGTACAGTATCCGGATTCATAAAGTGTAGTATAAAAATGAACAATCTCGTCAATTTCGCCAGATTTGTATTTGCTGGTAATAAATGATATATCATGGGACGTCCGAAAAATATACTCGTTGTGCACATGAATGAAATAGTTGCTACTTGAAGTTTAGCTACAAACAAAATCATTCAACCGACATAATATTTCAACAGTATACTATTCCCAGAAGAGAATCTCAAATACTTTTTATTATAAATGAATTCAGACATGTCAGTGTTGGTACTTGGATGATGCGGTCAAAGTACATGCAGTTTCGTCATACACACCTTCTTGAACTACTAATGTTAGTGACGGTTCAATATTATGAATACAGAGATGAAATGCTGACACTCTTAATTAAGGCAGAAAAGATTTTTCATTCAATTTTTTCCAATATTGCTGTCATTTGAATTATGCAAATAAACATTGATACCAGGATTAAATTTTGTATTTACGCCAGACGCGTGTTTCGTCTACAAAAGACTCATCAGTGACGCTTGAATCCAAAAATCCACCCTGATATAAAAAAATTGCTAATTTGGTATGCGGCTATATAGATTTACATAATAAAGTGCAAATATGGTCAGTTAGGGTTTATGTGGTCAAATATTTTTGTTATAGGAGTCAGCCTGAGGTATAAAAACGACTGGAATTGTGTTACGTATCAATATTTTGAATAAAAGGAGGACATGCTGGTACCCTTAATTTATGTGGACAAAATTTTGTAGTGATTGCGTTCCAATATTGCTGTCATTTGTACTATACCTTTAATGTTGACATAAAAATATTGCTGATTTACTATGCTGCTATATAGTTTAACAGAATAAAGTGCATCTATGGTCACTGTTGGTTGATGCAGTCAAATATTTTTTGTTATAGGAGTCAGCCTGAGGTATCAAAACTACTGAAAATTTGTTCCGTATCAATATATTGGAAAAAGAAGGACATGCTGGCACCCTAATTGATGTGGACAAATTTTTGTAGTTATTGTGTTCCAATATTGCTGTCATTTGTATTATATATATATACATTAATCCTGACATAAAAATATTACTGATTTGCTAAGCAGCTATATAGATTTACAAAATAAAGTGCAAATATGGTCAGTTTAGGATGATGCGGTCAGTTAAATTAAATGTTGATGTACAAGTCAGCCTGAGGTATCAAAACTATTGAAATTTTGTTACGTATCAATACATTTAATAAAAGGAGGACATGGTAGCACCCTAAATTTATGCGGACAAAATTTTGTAGTTATTGTGTTCCTATATTGCTGTCATTTGAATTATACATTTAATCATGACATAAAAATATTGCTGATTTTCTTTGCGGCTATATAGATTTACAAGTGCAAATATGGTCAGTTCTGGTTGTTGCGGTCAAATAGTTTTTGCTATAGGAGTCAGCCTAAGGTATCACAACTACTGAAATTTGGTTACGTATCAACATGATCAATATATTGAATAAAAGGAGGACATGCTGGCACCCTAAATTTATGCGGACAAAATTTTGTAGTTATTGTGTGGCAATTTTGCTGTCATTTGTATTATACATTTAATAAACCGTTTCGCAGATGATATCGGATATGTTCCTTACGTCGTAACTGGAATCCCTTTCATTTTCATGAATATGACCTACCGAATTAGACTGTTTACCGGGTTTATAATAACATGAGCAACACGACGTGTGCCACATGTTGAGCAGGATCTGCTTACCCTTTCGGAGCACCTGAAATCATCCCCCAGTTTTTGGTGTGATTTGTGTTGCTTAGTCTTTAGTTTTCTATGTTGTGTCATGTGTACTATTATTTGTCTGTTTGTCTTTTCATTTTTAGTCATGGCGTTGTCAGTTTATTTTCGATTTATGAGTTTTACTGTCTCTCTGGTATCTTTCGCCCCTCTTCTTTAATTCTGACATAAAAATATAGCTGATTTACTATGGGTCTATATAGATTAACAATATAAAGTGCAAATAGTGTCACTTTTGGTTGATGCGGTCAAATATATATTCTTGTTATAGGAGTCAGCCTGAGGTTGTGTTGCGAGACAATATGTTGAATTGAAAGGAGACATGCTGTCACTCTGAATTTATGCGGACAAGTTTTTGTAGTTATTGTGTTCCAATATTGCTGTCACATGTATTATACACGAATCCCGACCTTAAAAATATTGCTGATTTGCTATGCGGCTATATAGATTTACAAAATAAAGTGCAAATATGCTCACTTTTTGTTGATGCGGTAAAATATCTTTGTTATAGGAGTTAGTCTGAGGTATCAAAAGTACTGAAATTTTGTTACGTATCAATATATTGAATAAAAGGAAAAGATTCTGGCACCTTAAATTTATGCGGACAAAATTTTGTAGTTATTGTGTTCCAATGTTGCTGTCATTTGTATTATACATTTAATTCTAACATAAAACTATTGCTGATTTACTATGGGTATATATAGATTTACAAAATAAAGTGTAAATATGCTCGATTTTGGTTGATGCGGTCAAATATTCTTGTTATAGGAGTCAGCCTGAGATATCAAAACTACTGAAATGTTGTTGCGAGGCAATATGTTGAATAAAGAGAGGACATGCTGGCACTCTTAATTTATGCGGACAAGTTTTTGTAGTTATTGTGTTCCAATATTGCTGTCATTTGTATTATACTTTAATCCTGGCATAAATATATTGCTGATTTGCTACACGGCTATATAGATTTACAATACTTAAAATATAATTAAAATTAAATAAAGTGCAAATATGGTCAGTTCTGGTTGATGCGGTCAAATATTTTTTTGTTATGTCAGCGTGAGGTATCACAACTACTGAAATTTTGTTACGTATCACTATATTGAATAAAAGGAGAACATGCTGGCACCCTAAATTTATGAGGACAAAATTTTGTAGTTATTGTGTTCCAATATTGCTGTCGTTTGTATTTACATTTAATTCTGACATAAAAATATTGCTGATTTACTATGGGTCTATATAGATTTACAAAAAAAAGTGCAAATATGGTCACTTTTTTGTTGATGCGGTAAATTTTATTTGTTATAAGAGTCAGTCTGAGGTAACAAAACTACTGAAATTTTGTTATGTATCAATATATTAAAAAAGTAGGACATGCTGGCACTCTAAATTTATGCGGACAAATTTTTGTAGTAATTGTGTTCCAATATTGCTGTCATTTGTTTTATACAATACATCCTGACATCAAATATTACTGAATTGTTATGCAGATATATAGATTAATATAATAAAGTGCAAATATGGTCAGTTTTGGTTGAAACGTTCAAAAAATTTTGCTATACAAGTCAGCCTGAGGTATCAAAACTACTGAAATTTTGTTGCGAGACAATATTTTGAAAAAATAGGACATGCTGGCAATATAAAATGATGCGGACAAAGTTTTGAAGTCATTGTGTTCCAATATTGCTGTCAGTTGTTTTATATTATACATCTTGACATAACATATTACTGAAATATAATGCAGCTATATAGACTTTAATGATAAAGTGCAAATGTAGTAAGTTTTGGTTGATGCGGTCAAATAATTTTGTCGTAAGAGTCAACCTTTGGTATCAAATCTACTGATTTTTTTTCTATATGTATCAATATATTGAACAAAAGGAGGATATGCTGGCACTCTAAATTTAGGCGGACAAAATTTTGTATTTGAATATTGTTTTCCAATATTACTGTCATTTTTTTTTAAAATATTCTATCCTGACAAAAATATTGCTGATATACTATGCGGCTATATAGATTTACATAATAAAGTGCAAATATGGTTTATACGATTTAAAGAATTTGATATGTATTGGAATATATATTCAATGCCCGTTAGTATTGTAACCAATATCTGTTTTGATTTATAGAAAAGCAGTCACGGAAAAACTATTTGTATAACAATCAAAGTTTTATGCGTACTTTATTTACAAATATATGTATTTAATCGTGTTTATATCACGGAAGTATTAATTTTACTTTATTTTTATATACTCATACCAAGAAACAAAGACATTAAAACATTTTTTTTTAAATCGATGTAGAGAAGTTCTGGTTACAAGTTAACTTAGTGTTGAGCAGATCAGCCAAAAGTTAACTTGTGAACAAGTCTGGTTCGATCGGAGTTGTCAAAATCAAAGTTAATTTATGTTAACATTTGGCAGGACTGGTTTCGAAGTTAACTTATGTTAACTTATGGCAGGACTGGTTCGAAGTTAACTTATATCAGTAGCGGACCTGTTTCCAAGTTAACTTTTCGGCAGACATAAAACAGTCCTAGGACCAAGTCCGCTTTTCAAGTTAACTAGATTGTGGTCCTAGGACTGGTCAGAGCAGTCCTAAATCCTGTCACAGGTTATTATTATTTTTATTTTTGGTGTTTTAACGCCACTTTTAAGCACCGCCTTTGGGCTATTTCGTGGTGGCCAGTTTTTATTGGTGGAGGAAGCCGGAGTGCCCGGAGAAAACCACCGACCTTCGATAGGAAAATGTCACAGGTTAACTTTGACCAGTCCAAATGACTGGTTATCAAGTTAACTTGCTGTACAGGTTAGGACTGCATCCATCTGTACTTCTTCAAAGCCATTTTATCCTAGGTAAAAGTTGTTTTTTTGAAAATGATACATCTTTTTTTTTATCTATATTGTATGAAAGATCAAATATTTTTGTTCAATGTATATTTACTGGTTTTTTTTTTCATACGTTTTTTATCGAGTTAATCCACTTCAATTAATAGTTTATTGTGTACCTTTTTATATTGTATAATTTTACACCACTGTTTCAGGTAAGGGTGAAGGTTGGCGCCTGTTAAAAGTTTCTAACCGCTTTATTTTTTATGAACCTGTTCTAAGTCAGGAGCATATTGTTCAGTGTTTGTAACTGACAGCTAGTTAAAAGCCAAAACAATAAATAATAATAAATCATGCCCCAGAAACTAAAATCAACTAAGCACTTCCGAGGAATTAGTATTTTAACGTCATGGATAGTCAAAGAAGACATTACTTGAGCAATGCCAAAAACGCACAAGGCATGTTAACGCAGCGTGCACACAAATGGAAATTAATAATGACTACCCGAGTAAACGCGCGTTTACTCTGTGTCCGTTTAGTCAGTAGTAAACGGACGTTTACTTCTGATTTCATGAGTTTATTTGAATGTGCAGTTGTACATCCCGTCATTGTGTTATTGTTCTATGATAATTCTCGTATTCTTGTCTTTCAGTTTTGCTAAGCGCTTTGTCTATATGTCTTTTGGTGTGTCTTTGATACACATGACGTGGCTCCGTAATTATACATCCCGTTACTGTGCTTTTGTAAAACGTTTTTGTATTCTTGTCTGTAGTTTGTGATAATGTGCTTTGTCTATATGCCTTTTTAATGTTTCTTTGATACAGTTATGACGTGTCTCTGTACTAAAACATCCCGTCTTTGTATTATTGTATTATGGTAAATTTGTGTATTCTTGACTTTAGTTTTGCTAATATACTTCATTTATATGCCATTTTGTGCTTTTTTGTTACATATTTGTTTGTTTTATAATGATTGAGATTATAACACAATATTGACTGCTGTACACCCATTTTTGATGTTTTTACCTATTATGTCGGGTTTTGTTGTCCACACATGCTTGTCAATATAATGAAATTTGATGCAACTGTCATACATGTGAGAGGTTTAGCTAGCTTTAAAACCAGGTTTGATCCACCAATTTCTACATAAGAAAATGCCTGTACCAAGTCAGGAATATGACAGTTGTTATCCATTCGTTTAATATGTTTGAGCTTTTGATTTTGACTTTTAATTAGGGACTTTCCTTTTTGAATTTTCCTCGGAGTTCAGTATTTTGTGATTTTACTTTTTAAAAGTATACAGGTGTTCACTACAGATTTCACAAGTGTATTTTACGTGCACTTGAAGTAAATGCCCGTTTTCCTTTCGCGTTAACTAATTGTGTAATTATCAAATAAACTTTGTGTACATTTGCATATTTTGTTATGTTGTTAAAATGACTTTTATTTTGATATTTTACGTACATGTGTTTAAAACTCTACCGAGTCAAAAACACTGTAAATTCGAAATATTGACTTTTATTAATTGCAAAGATCAGTTCCAATAACTCTAAATAGCGGATGTTCTATATTTGCTTTTCAAAAGTTACATGTGCAAATATCGACTCACAAAAATTATTAAAAAATTTAACACTAAGAAACAGTGTAAAATTATGTTGTATACAGTAACATGAGTAATTGGTCAAGATGCTTTACGGAAGATTCAACTAGGTTATGCTTCAAGAAATTAAATAAACGATATAGCATACAAAACTTTGGTTCCATGCCGTAGCAAATAAACATTGCTTTTCATCTAAAACTAAAATACTAGTCAATCTGCGTTAACGCACGTTTACTCCGAAAGTAAAAGTACGTTGATTTTTTTCAAAAAAAAAAAAAAAAAAAAAGTTTAATTTCAATGCAAAAGTAACACCGGTTTACACTTTACAAAATTAGAAGACGCGCCGTTTTCGCGTTAACGTGGAGGTAAACGCCTAGGTAAACACCTGTTTACTTTTTATGTGTACTTAAATTTTGGAGTTAACGCCGAATTAACGCGGCGTTTACATGAAGTGCACTTGAGTAAACTCCGAGTTAACTTTTTCCGTCCGTCTACATGTAATGCTTGGTCTGCACATATCTGTGGTTGTTTCATTGGCACACAAAGGACATATTATTTTGTATCTCTGTTATCGATACTATAAAACTAGATATTTAACGAGCAATTGCAATCAACACAAAAAAGTAAATACTGATGATAGAGAAAATACTGATAGAAATTTAATATTATATAAAGTTAAGTGTCAGCATTGTTTAAATCTCGTTGATATTGTTAAACTTATTGTCGATATGTTAGGTTGCTTTTAAAAAAAAATCTAATTTACAGTAAGAGTGGCCAAATAATTCGTGCAGAAATCTTAAATTTAGTGTTTAACATTTTGATATGTTGACTTACAAACAACATCTAGACAATTGTATGGTTAAATTTCATGCTCAAGGTTGTCACTGTTTTTATTTCTCATATGGGGGTATGTTAAAAGGTGACAGTCAACTAACCATATCGGCAAAATTTGACTTGTTAGTAGAATTTTCATTGCTGGTCATTTTTTTAAATTGTTTTAGTTGGTTTTTTTTCTATTTTAATTTTTATCATATAAGGCAAAACGCAAAACGCAAAAAAAAAAAAAAATGGTAAAAATCGTCATTAAAGGGGAAATAACTTCAAAAAGGAGGATTTCCTAAATATTAGTAATTGTGTTTGTTATTTGTAGATCTTGTCTTTCTCGCCATTTTTGTTGATTTAAGTTTCTATCTATATCCATTCTAATTTTTAAGTTACAAGGCAATAACGCAAAAAAAAAAAAAAAAATCGTAAAAATCGTTATCAAAGGACAATAACTCTAATAAGGAGTCGACTGACGATTTTCACTAAGCAGACTAATTTGAAAAAAACTTGTCATGCTGATTGTTTTTGCATTTTAAAGTTTACCTCTGAGTCTATCTACTATAGTTTTCAAGATAACAGGCAAACATATAGTTGTTAATGTCTGTCATTTGGTCTCTTGTGGAGAGTTGTCTCATGGGCAATCATACCACATCTTCTTATCTTTTATAAAAATAAAAATTGAACAAAATTTGTCATTTAAAAGTCGTTTGACAGTATTGACGTATCTTAATAATTGGTAGAGCAACATTTTAAACATTTTTACTCCAGTTAGATTTTCTCTGTTAATAACGGTTTTCAAAAAAAAAAATAGACAAAACTTGCATTTTCACTAGTATGTGTTCTCATGTTTTGATGTAATTTTATTTTTGACGTACCTCTTTACTACATACCTCACATTTGTAAGGTTTTTCACTAGTATGTGTTCTTATGTGTTGATGTAATTTTATTTTTGACGTAACTCTTTACTACATACCTCACATTTGTAAGGTTTTTCACTAGCATGTGTTCTCATGCGTCGATGTGATTTTATATGCAACGTAACTCTTTACTCCATATCTCACATATGTACTGTTTTTCACCAGTGTGTTCTCATGTGTCTGTGTAAATCTCATTTTCGATGAACATATTTACTATATACCTCACATTTGTAAAGTTTTTCACTAACATAATAAAAAAAAATATTCTCATGTGTCCATGTAAATCTTATTTTCGACGGTAATCTATTCTACATACCGGTACCTCACATTTGTAAAGTTTTTTTCACGAGTGTGATCTCATGTGTTTATGTAAATCTCATTTTCGTCGGAACTCTTTTACTTCATACCTCATATTTGTAAGGTTATCACCAGTATGTGTTCTCATGGGTCTATGTAAATCTCATTTTCGATGGAATTCTTTACTACAAACCTCATCCCATTTGTAAGGTTTTCCCCAATGTGTTCTCATGTGTCTATGTACATTTTATTTTCGACGGAACTATTTACTTCATACCTCACATTTGTAAGGTTTTTGACGAGTGTGGTCTCATGTGTTTATCATGTTTATGTAAATCTCATTTTCTCTTTACTTAATGGCTCATATTTGTGAGGTTTTCACCAGTATGTGTTTTCATGTGTCTATTTTATGTAATTTTATTTTCGACGGAACTTGTTACTACATACATAACATTTGTAATGTTTTTACCAGTATGTGTTCTCGATTGTCTTTTATCATCCTTTTGGCTTTATTCACACCATTTATTACATGTTTAATCATTGTGTCGCCCTACCCACAAAAAGGATTGAAACAACTCGGAACAGCACAATATCAACGTAAACTGTAAAAGGTGGCTGAAAAGGTCTTACCACATCAAACACCAATTACAAAAACGACTATAAAATACCAAGTACCAATTCAGGAGTTACTAGTAAATAGGTCTTTAAGAAAAAGAAAAACAACACGTGACCTCACTGGCTGTTTGGTTTGTAATCACAGAAATAGTATATACATGTAACATGCATACAAGTAGATGATTTATTTCAACCTATTCTTGATATTAAATTAAATTATAGAAAACTGACTTGGAATATAAATGTAACTGCTGGTTAATATTCAAGAAATGCAAGGCAACCACTGTATGTTCCTTTTTGACGAGCTATTTTGGAATTTACAGCTAGGGTATAATTCCTGGTTAAACGATTGAATTTCTTAATAATTAAACCAATCAAAACACACTGGTTTAAATGATTTTATCATTGCTATCGTATTCAAAATAGCTTCGATATCAACACCTATGTGTAGGAACTCTTTTTTTTTTTTTATGTTGTACTACTTTCAAGTTTGTTCTTTTTGACCGGGCCCGATTTGGGGATTTTATATCCTACATAGTCTTAAGATACGAATTATTTTTACAAACAATTCCGCTCAAGCCGGTGCTAGGGCCGTCTTAAACTTGCAGTGATGCAAGTTTGTTTTGCTCCATGTCAGAGGCGGATGTTCCCCCTTTTCGGGGAAAAATTTGGTTAATTATACAGAGAATCACTGGACAATAACTGGAGCGGGTCCCCTATTAGGCAGTCAATGGGCCCCACATGAAAATTTCTGGATCCGCCACTGCATGTTAAAGGCTTCACTGTGACGTTGAGATGAAGAACAGTTCCTTTGCTTTATATGTGTTTTTTGCTGTGCATGTATTAATGTTGTGTCATGGATGGATACCCCATATCCTTTGATTTTCTATTGATATAAATTCATTCATTAAACAAGCAACCATTTCCAATCAGATTTTTATTTAAAGAACCAGGCGTAGATTGAAACATCGTTTATATTATAAACTCATCATCAATATGTGTTCTCACTAGTATATGTTTCATAGAGCTTTGAGGTGTATTCAACATTTAACCACATACAAGGTACATTACACTGATAAAAATTATAAACTCATCATCAATGTGTGTTCTCACTAGTATATGTTTCATAGAGCTCTGATGGGTAATAAACATTTTACCACATACAATGTATATCACACTGATTACCACTTGTACTACAATGAGATGTCTCTCAAAAACACAACATAGTAAGCTTTAACTACATACATCATATTCATTAGGTTTATTATCAGTGTGTGTTCTTGTGTGAACCTGTAAGTCACTCAATCGATTAAAATTTTAACCACATAGATCACATTCATGAGGTTTATCATCAGTGTGTTTTCTCATGTGAACCTGTAAGTCACCCAACCGATTACAAATTTAACCTCATACATTACATTCATTAGTTTTATCAATATTGTGTGTTTTGATGTGAACTTTAAAATCACGTATCCGAATAAATCCTACACCACATACATAACATTTATAAAGTTTATCACCGGTGTGTGTACTCATGTGATTATTTAATAGACCTAGATGCTTAAACCCTTTACCACATACACCACATTCATAAGGCCTAGGTTTATCAGCAGTGTGTTTTCTTGTGTGTACGTTTAAGTTACAGTTCTGATTAAAGCGTTCCCCAAAAATATTACATTCATGAGGCTTATCACCAGTTTGTGTTCCCATGTGAACTTTTAAGTTATCCAGAGTCATGAACCCTTTACCACAAAACACACATTTAAATGGTTTATCACCAGCGTGTGTTCTCATGTGTACTTTTAAGTTACCTTTAGTCATAAACCGTTTACCACACACATCACATTTAGAAGGTTTATCACCTGTGTGTATTTTCATGTGTTGTTTTAAGTTAGCTGCAATTATAAACCTTTTACCACACATATCACATTCATAAGGTTTATCACCAGCGTGTGTTCTCATGTGTACTTTTAAGCAACCTTTAGTTATAAACTCTTTACCACACACATCACATTTAGAAGGTTTATCACCTGTGTGTATTTTCATGTGTTGTTTTAAGTTAGCTGCAATTATAAACCTTTTACCACACATATCACATTCATAAGGTTTATCACCAGCGTGTATTCTAATGTGAACATTTAAGGAACTTAGGTTTCTTAACTGTTTACCACATACATCACATTGATGATGTTTATCATCAGTGTGTTTAATGATATGTCTTTGTACATTCTGTCTCCTACTAAACCCTTCACCACACACACCACATTGATAACGTTTATCTGCAGTATGTGGATTCATATGTTCCTCTAACATTGTGTTATATGTTTTCACATGTTCCTTTATCTCTTAACTATTCCATCCTTTACCACACACACCACATTGATAAGATTTATCACCAGTGTATTCTATCATATGTCTCTGTAACTTCTGCTTCAAAGACGTTCCTTTACAACATATAATACATTGAAAAGCCTTATTGTCAGTATGTGTTCTCATATGTGTCTCTAAGTTTGTATTAAGTGTTGCCATATATTTCCTTAACTTTGTATTGTGTGTTCTTATATATTCCTCTAACCCTGCATTACATGTTATCATGTGTTCTCTTGACTCTGCATTATATGTTCTTATATGTTCCTTAGATTCTATATTTTGTGTTGTCATTTGTTCACCTATCTCTGCATTATGTGTTTTCATTTGTTCTTTTGATGCTCTATTATGTGTTCCCATATGATTCTCTAACTCTGCTTTATATGTTTGTGTGTGTCTCCTTAACTCTGTATCATGTTTTCCAATATGTTTCTCTAATGCTTCATTGTGGGCTCTTATAGGCTCTAACTCTATACTATATGTTCTCATCTGTTCCTCTAACTCTGCATTATATGTTCTTAAATGTTCCTCTAACTCTGCATTATGTGTTCTCATGTGTTCCTCTAACTCTAACTCTGCATTATGTGTTTTTGTGTGTTTCTCAAGCCCTACAATATGATTCCATTCTTAACCACAGACTTTACATATATAATTGTTTCATATAGCATCATATAATGTTCCACA
Organism: Mytilus coruscus; assembly: GCA_017311375.1. Classification (NCBI taxonomy): domain Eukaryota; kingdom Metazoa; phylum Mollusca; class Bivalvia; order Mytilida; family Mytilidae; genus Mytilus; species Mytilus coruscus. Next base: position 80,548,786 of record CM029605.1, read on the forward strand.
GGGTGCAGCTTGATACCTCTGCAGAGGTTGAGCCCTGAATATTTGGGACAAGTATGGACACAACATTCAAGCTTGATACAGCTCTGAATTTGGATTGTAATTAAATATTTGAAAAGAACACAATATATTTAATTTGTGTTGAAATCAAACAAAGAAATTCAAAATCTGTATGCACACTTAAATTTGACATATATATCAAAGAACCATAATAATTATTTTTTTTGTTGAAATCAAACAAACTTTAATTTTGGACCCTTTGACCTCAGTGTGGACCAATTAAAAAATGGGGCCCAAAATCCAAAATCTAAATACAAAGATTGATTCAGCATATTATCAAAGCCAAAGTTTAATTTCGGACCTCCTGAACCTCAATGTGGACAAATTTAAAAACAGGGCCCAGAATCCAAAATCATTACTCGGGTTAGATTCAGCATATAAAAGAACCCCAAGAACTCAAGACTATGAATTGAACCCTATTGAAGTTAGTCAAGAAATAAGCAATTTATACAATCTATTAGACAAATATCGTTTTATGGCCCATTATTCCTAAACAGTTAGGGCCATAACCCCCAAAATCATTAAATCTTCCATTTTTGGTATAGAACCTTGAGGTAAAACTTCATAGAGATTTGTTCACTTATACACAAGTTATTGTCCCGAAACAAGAAAATCATTAATGTGTGTTTTTGGTCCTTTATTGGTCCCTTATTCATGAACATTTATAAAACTACCCCCAAAACAATCATTTACAACCTTCCTTTTGTGGTATTGAACCTTGTGGTAAAATTTCATAGAGATCGGTACACTTATACACAAGTTATTGTCCTGAAACTAGAAAAATGTGTTTTTTGGTCCCTTTTTAGCCCCTTGGTCCTGAACAGTTATAAATAACAATTACCCCCAAAACAATCATTCCCAACCATCCTTTTGTGGTATTGAACCTTGTGGTAAAATTTCATAGAGATCCATACAAAATACTCAAGTTATTTAAATGAAATCACATTCTTTGGATGACAACCACATTTAAAATGTTGTGGCCTTATAAAACCAGAACAACAACAACGAAAACAAAAATGAAAATGTTGACTACTGTACCAATTTCTTTTGACATTTTCACCTAATATGTCTGTTTGTTTTGCTTACACATCGTTTTTAATACAATGGAATTATATATGACTGTCATACAAGTGAGAGGTTTAGCTAGTTATAAAACCAGGTCTAATCCATCATTTTCTACATAATTGATAAGAAAATGTCTGTACCAAGGAAAGAACGTGATAGTTGTTTTCCATTCGTTTGATGTGTATGAGCTTTTGATTTTACCATTTGTTAAGGGACTTTTAATTTGAATATTCCTTTGAGATTGGTATTTGTAAAATCAACGACTAGCATGTAATTCAGTGGTTGTCGTTTGTTGCTGTGAATCATATTTGTGTTTCATATCACAATGAGTGCTACATGTGGAGCAGGTTCCGTATACCTGTCCAAAACACCTAAGATCACCCTAGTTTTTGGTGGGGTTTGTGTTGCTCAGTGTTATTGCCTGCTAGGGCTGATGGTTTTTGATCAGAGTTAATTGCTGTGATTGCTATGGTGACTAACTTTGACGTCATTTGATCACTGCATGGTGATGTTATTTCATATGCAATAATTTTTCTATATTTGTGATACTTTGTTCAGCATATTCAATACATTTTCTAATTTGTGCCAGTGAATTTGCATTTCTTCATTTTTTAAAAATTACCTTGAAATAAATAAATTAGTGAATATGTCATATTCTAACACAAGCATACCTCTGCTGTTCTCGAGATGAGCAGATGTACTAGGGATAGCTAAGGTACTTTTATTGGCTATGGACATCTCACTTATTGCTGAAAAAGATCAATTAGTGATGTTGAGATTATCAATTTATAATCATTTTTTCTACAAATCCAAATTGCTTATATTATCTGGAAAACCATGAAAACTTAACAGTAATCAATGAAACAAGAACATATGGGTAAGGTCAAATGAAAGTTCCACATGTGGTTCTTACAATCATTCCAAACACCAGCTGACCTATTGCTTATATTATAAATAGTATCTGAGATACAAACTTGCATCTTTAATCGTAACCTTTTTTTCCATTGTAAAATTAAAGTGCTTGTAAGCATTGAAGAGTACAGATTGCTTTAATTTATCAGTAGGAAGTAAAATTAAATATTGAATTGTAAAAACATTGGTTGTAGTTGAGTATATGTGGACAAAGGAAGATAACTCTAATTTTTAAAGATTACTTTAGCAATGACATCATTGATATTTTAGGAACAGATATAAGATTACTGCGCCTTGCACAAGTTATGTAGTTTTGATTGACAAGTATTACATCATTTTGAAACTTGAATATCAGAACATATAGTATTTCATTAAGAAATTTCTGAAAATGTTCGTGGATAGGATGTTTAGAATATATCAATGCACTTTATTTTGTGTATCTCAAAAGTAGTGATACATTGGAAGATTTAGATATCAAGTCAGTACCAGAGGGTTTTGATTGTATTTCATGCAATCTTTACCCAAAAATCAGAATAATACAATTGATGCACAAAATCTTGTGTCCTTAAATTGCAAGGATCTGACAACACTTTGTTCCACTTTTGTTCCACTTTGTTCTACTTTGTCCCACTTTCTATTCTGGTAAAACATACACCAGTTAATGACATTTCTGCTTCAATATGTTGAGTGGCTGTATCTGACATTTCTGCTTCAATATGTTGAGTGGGTGTATCATTACAATAAAACCAGAGGTTCCCGAAAGACCTTTTAAACAAAAAGCCGAGCTTAGCGATGTCAGATCCTTGTAAGCTTAATCTGGACACGGGATCTGTATATCATTAAATTTACTGTTGATTCATTGTCATGCGCGTAGCTACGTTTACGTCAAAACGCCCGGGCGTGCACTTGAAATTTGATGAAAATATTTGCATCTAAATAAAATAAAAAGAACTGGTTAAAAGCACATCAGCCTTGTAATTCTTTCTTTAATGGTTTGAAACTGCGTACAAAAGTGACGAAAATAAGTATCATATTATATATTTGTTCATTATATTGTACAAAATCAAACCTGTTATTAGTTTTGGGGGTCCAGTTATAAAGTCCAGGCTAGAATTGCTTGCTGTTGCCATGACAATCATATCACTCGTCAAGACTGGCTGAAGATGTTTGTATGGAAGCGTCAAGTTTGGATTTGGGTTCACAGGAATATGATCAAGCCGAGGGCGTGGTGTCGAGGTTGGTCCTGGTGTCAGGGACTGGACAGGCATTCTAACACCTGAACTTTGATTGGTCATTGATGAACCCCTAACCATGAGACAAGATAATAACTTGCTACGAATACCTTGTGACTCCTGTGCAAGACCAGGGCCCATTGATGTGGTACTGACTGGTTGAGACTTATGAATAGGAGTAGGGATACCAGTCAGAACAGATGGTGACGACGGCTTGGTAATTGGTAAAGACATCAGCGCTCCCGCAATGCTTGTTGTACTCTTGTTCAACTACAAAGATAATAATAACCACGTCACACAAATAGATAAGAATAGGAGAAGCGGCTATTTAAACATGATATTAAACATCCAGAAAAAGGCGATAAATTTTCATTTCTTTTCTCGTACTACAAACAACACATTTGTTAAGTTTGTAAAATATACTTTCACACTCCTAACAACAAAATTATTTCAGAAAAAAATCATTGAAGCCATAGATTTGTTGGAAATTTACACATGGCTTGGGCCTTGATATTCGAATTTTAACCTTAGCGTTTTCAGTGAAAAAAATAAATACAGAAAACACAGGCAAAAAACCCACAACAATCATTACATACCTGCAGAGGAACAGGTGACAAACATTCTGATTCTGGGTGTGTGGCTATCATTCTAGCTTGCTGTACATCAGGTTGCTGTGTTTGCTGTGCTTGCTTCTGTATCTCTTGCTGTAGAAGGTGCACTGGGATGGCAACTCTTTCTTCTGCCGTTGTTTCTTTCACAGACATTGGTACCGTTATGAAATGTTCCCCGTGTTTCATATTTGAGGTGATTGTTTGAGCGTGTGGGACTGCCATAACACTTTGACCCTGACCTGGAAGGCTCATACGCACTTTGGAGGAGGAATTAAGATATCAGATCTCTCAGTTGGTGTGGTTGGATCAGGTACTCCCGACGTAGGATTAGATGGAGAATCTGTCTTCAACATTTGATCAACCAATGTGGCATACGGTACTCCCAACGTAGGATCAATATCTGTAATAGGGGGCATTTTTGGCATACCTGGAAGAAGAATGTGTCCATAGTATACAGATGCCCCACTCGCATCATTTTCTATGATGAGTGGACAAGGGTTAAAAAATTTTGTTACAGGTAACTAGCCCAGGACTAATTTGCAGCAGGATTTTACTAGCCCTGATGGAAGAACTGCTAGCCCATCAAAACTGACCTGCTAGCCCGAGAATGCTTTACAAATCAGAGTTTGCTGCATAATTACAAAATGGGTGTCCCTTGTTTTGAAGGCGGCATTATACACTGTATTTAATAATTTTTGTTGACCTGCTTTTTATTCTGTTGGTAAACAAACAATGGTGCTTATCCTAACTTAGTTGTTCCGACATACAATGCAGACTTTTTATTGGTGTGCTCGGGAAAATTACGGCAATATTCTCTGTTTTTTTCATCAGCATGACGGCCGACCTTGTCCAGGGGAATCTTTCTTTCCGGGACACTATAAATTTTCCTTTCCGCTTTTCCCGGTCGTATTTGGCATTTTTGGGGAATGAATTGTCAGTCTCATTACCCCCTTCATCTACAGTTTTTCGTTTTAAAAATGACGAAGTTCCTGCGGTACCCGTACTAAAATATTTAGAAATATTTGGTTGCATGGATTGGTTTGTTCTCAACTGTCCGACAAGACAGGTCAATACCGATCAAAACATCATACCCCCAGTACCGTTAATTGAAAATACCTTCCCTCCTCCCCCCGTACTGAGAAATCGATATATAAAGTACGAGAATTGCGATCAATACATGATACCGGTCCACCCAGAGTAAAAATATTTCCTTTCTCTATTGGAACTATACACGTATACCTAGCAACAAAATTATTTTCATTTACCTGTGTTTAAAGTTATTACAAATGCTGATATTTTTGTTCGAGCATGTTTTTTTCTTAAATTGTTTAACATTTCATACCGATATAACATGTTACTTTTATTATTCTTCCCTTAGTTTATTTATTTTGTATTTACATTGTATCATAGGTCAAATTTATTTGTTCAGTGTATGTTCACTGGTGTTAATATGTCCTTTGATTGAGTTAAGCTATTTCAGTTGATTTTTTATAGCGTGTCTTTCTATGTTGTGATGTTACACTATTGTTTCAGAAAAAGGGTGAAGGTTTGGTACCATTAAAATGTTTAAACCCGCTGCATTTGTTTGTCCTAAGTCAGGAATCTGATGTTCAGTAGTTGTCGTTTGTTGATGTGGTTCATACATTTGTAAGTGTTTCTCGTTTCTCGTTTTTTATATAGATTAGACCGTTGGTTTTCCTGTTTGAATGGTTTTACACTAGTAATTTTTGGAGCCCTTTATAGCTTACTGCTCGGTGTGAGCCAAGGTTCCGTGTTGAAGACCGTACTTTGACCTATAATGGTTTACTTTTATAAATTTTGACTTGGATGGAGAGTTGTCTCATTGGCACTCATACCACATCTTCTTATATCTAACAACAGGACCTGTACAAACCAGTTCAAATTCTTGGAATCCCGGATGACGTAATTGAATCTGATTGACTTAGATAGAATTCTATTTTGGAAACGCCAAGAATGTTTTGTTACTAGTTCGTCGGGCATATTGGGTTAAAAAATTTGATTGCCCGAGGCGTAAATGCTCTAGTCCCGGGCGTCGGACTAGTGGATTTTTTAACCCCTGGTCGACCGTGAAATTGGGGTGAAAACTCTAATTTGCCTTTAAAATTAGAAAGATCATATCATAGGGAACATGTGTACTAAAAGAGAGGCGAAAGACAACAGAGGGACAATCAAACTCATAGATTGAAAATAAACTGACAACGCCATGGCTAAAAAAAGAAATAGACAAACAGACAAATATAAGTACATAAAACACAACATAGAAAACAAAAGACTAAGCAACACGAACCCAACCATAAACTGGGGGCGATCTCAGGTGCTCCGGAAGGGTAAGCAGATCCTGCTCCACATGTGGCAACTTTTCAAGTTTATTAAAACCTTTAACCTGAAGTGATCAAAAACTCCCAAGGTAGGATCAATATCTGTAATAGGGGACATTTTCGGCATACCTGAAAGAAGAATGTGTCCATAGTATATGAATGTCCCACTCGCATCATTTTTCTATTGGAAATTGGGGTGAAAACTCAAATTTAGCTTTAAATTAGAAAGATCATATTATAGGGAACATGTGTACTAAGTTTCAAGTTGATTGGACTTCAACTTCATCAAAACCTTTAACCTGAAGTGACCAAAAACTTTAAGCTGAAGCGGGACAGACGGACGAACAGACAAGGGTAAAACTTAATGTTCCCTCTGTACGGAGGAGGCATAAACAAAACTTTTTTTTTCTTTAAAACTTTTTATTAAAGCTTACAAAGTCTTAGGAGAAATGAAGGTTTCAGAGTAAATGCAATGTGATTTCCATTATAATTTAAATTTTCAAGGGGCATAACTCGTTAACAACATTTGATCAGAACTATTTTCGAAAGTGCATGTCAAAGACATTGTTGATATAAACCTATGATAAAAGTTTTATAAAATTCTGACAAGAATTGAACACACGAGCATGACCAGAGAGATAACATTGCAATTTTCCATATATATTAATCAATATTTTCAAGGGGCATAACTGTCTTAAAAATAATTGATCGGCAATGATTTTCAAACTCGTCCAAGATATAAACCTATGATATTAGTTTTATAAAATTCTGGGAAGAATTGTACATGCGAGAACACTAAAAAATTAAGACCGGATAGACGGACGGACAGACGCCCGGTATTTCCATGTCCCACGCAAAGCGTTAAGTGGGGGCAAAAATGCATATGCTCTGTACTAGAAAGTATGAAAATAAAGTCCGCATCCCACTTTTGAGGAAAATAACTTTTTGGCAACCTGTCGATAACAACTGCGACCATTACAAATCGTGTGTGATCGTTTGTGGTATTTTCACGGAACACTCTGTTTTCCCCCATAAAGTAGAACTTGAAAATGCTTGTAAAAGATTCTAGAACACATTTCAAGTGTTAAAATAAGTCAGAATAACAATAAAACAATAGGGAAAATTGTGTTTGAACAAGCAGAAATACGAATAGTACGTGTAAATCGAAATTAATACGGCTTTAGTGTGCGGAAAATCAGTACTTTATAGATGCAGGACGCGACGTCCATACTGCCACATCGCTATCGTCTTAATCTTGACATAGAATAACATCGTCCATACTTTGTCAATGTTTTTTGTTCGGAAATAGATTTCATTTATTTGAATTGTGATATATACATGTAGACATGAAGATGATTATTATATATAACTCGTAATTGTATTATGCTGCATTTACATTATTTGTCATGTTTTATATGTTATACACTTGGAATACGCATTATATATATCATATATCAATGTGCTTTGTTACCTATATATTCTGATATCGGACTCAAGACTTCTTTTGGGTTGAGATTTATTGTGCGTATTGCTGTGTGTTCGTTTTTCTACATTGGCTAGAGGTATAGGGGGAGGGTTGAGATCTCAAAAAACATGTTTAACCCCGCCACATGTTTACACCTCTGGCCTTTGTTAGTCTTGTTTGCTTTGTTTTTTTTTTAATTTTAAGATCATTTATATAAGAATAAGAATAAGAATATTTTATTTCAAATTAAATGGCCTTATAAAGATTTCATCACATTACATACAAATACATAATATTAGACATACATTCAGACACATATAAGAAAACAACAATGTTTAACACTATTAAAAATGCTATAAAAGGCCAGGACAGAAACAGATGATATAATCAACATCTTTAAAATATACCATTCAAAATCATATACCACTAAAATATGTATATTTGTGGCTAATTTGCTTTTATTGTCTTTGACCTTCTCCTTATCTCTAGATTTTTAGATAAATTCTTTCCCAAACATTTATATACATTTAATTTTCATGTCTAAATAGCCATGAAAACTTTGAAAAATTGTCAAAAAATTGAAAATTATTGCAAGTTAAAGAAACAGTAAAAACTCATTTCTATTATCAACATATAGTGTACATTCAGTCACAAAGTGTATCTCATTCTCAACTTTATTTAATGTACAAGATAAACATTTTCTAAGTTTTCTATTCACATAAATTTTGGCATATCTATCAGTCTCAATCCTTAATGGATGAGCGCTTATTCTAATCTAACAGATCAAATGCCTTAATCTAAAATCTACTAGATCCAAATATTTAGTTTTTACATGTATAAAGGAAAATAAGTATTAAGTTTACCTTGATCTGATTGTAATACTTTTTTTCTATTTTCCTCCCAGAATTGGAGATAGTTTTATATAGCTTATCTTTAATAAATTTTGTGAAAGAGTAGATACTGGTTTTAAGTAACATGTTTGTATGCCCAGCTTTTGTAAAATACAGTCTATACTTTAGAATCACGCATTCACTTTATTATTGTGAAGTTCTTTACTACATAAATATGCATCATATAATAACATGTTCTTTAAAATTGTTTGTAAAGGGGCATAACTCTAGAACAGTTAAAGTGACGCCACCAAAATTCAAACTTGATCTGTGTTTTGTGGTAATAAGCATTGTGTATAAGTTTCATAACATTTGGTTAAGACAAACTTAAGTTACAGAATGGAAACAAAAAATTCAGCAAATTTTCCATTTGTAAAGGGCATAACTGTTGAAAGCTAAAAGTGACGCCACCCAAATTCAAACTTGATCTGTGTTATGTAGTAATAAGCATTGTGTTCATAACATTTGGTTGAGGCAAACTAAAGTTACAGAACATAAACCAATTTTGGGACGGACAGACGTATAGAAGAACAAGAAACTTAATGCCCCCTCTGCTACAGTGGGGGCATAAAAGTCCATAAAATGTAATAATTGAGGCATGAAATTTAATGTTGGAAGGGAGGTAAGAAACAGAAATATATTTTTTGACCTTACTGTTTCGGTTGAATTTTAAGATTCATAGATTTTGACATGGTCCAAAACTTGCACTGATGTATTTTGGCATATCCCTTACGATTGATTGCTTTACTATTATCAGGGGTTTCATTATCTTTCATGTTGACTGGTACTTTTCTTATTTGTACGTGGTACTTTACAATATATTCCATGAATATGTTGTATAAAATTCCTATATTCAGGTAGTACTTATCAGTAGTATAGGAGGATCAAAGTACTGGGTACCAGTCCACATGACTGGCCTGCTGTTTTCCTTTGTTTGGTACCCACCTGATATTGCATAACTGGCAGGGACTGGTGCTGGTGATGGCCTCCCACCACAAATAACAACTGATGTTTCTGTTTCTACTGGATTCTCATCTTTATTGTCTTTCTTTGCTCTTTTACTTCTGGTCTGCATGGTAGGAGTCGTTTCCCCTGAGGAACCTCTCTTCTGGGGAGGTTTTGAAAAATCCTATAAGATCATATATATTTTAATAAATACAGTAATTGTACTTCACGTGTCTATCAATTGTTTATAATTGCTTTGCATGTTCTTATCATCTCCTGAACAGATTTATTAAGCCTTAATAATATACTTTACACTGTATAACATTTGTTCTTCATTCATTGTTTTGTTAGCCTGTTAGTTTTCTTGTTTAAATTGTTTTACATTTGTCACTTCAGGTCTTTTTAAAGCTGACTATGTGGTATGGGTTTTGTTCATTGATGAAGGCTGTACTGTGACCTCATTACCTAACAGCAAATTTCAAACTATGTTTAAACATGATTTCTTCTCTAAAATAAGAATTTGATGATATGTATATTTTTAACTATGAATCTATTTTAAGTACTAAATTCTTATAACTTCTATAAATTGTGCAATACAGCTCTGAATTTGGATTGTGATTAAATATTCGACATAGCATGACGTCACGATACACAAATTGCACCAAGTACCCAAATTGCACCTATTTAGTAAAAGTAGCAGCGGAAATCTTACATATTTTCTTAGAGACGAAACTGAATGATTGTTAGGCAAAAATATAAGGAATCGAAAGCCTCGCGTTTTAAAATTGAAAATATAACTGTCTCGAGTGGATATTTATCGTATCACACACAATACAGTGGTAGAATCTATATAACTCTGTTATAATAAAGTGTACGTTGTTTGATAACAATATCAAATAAATGTTAATTGGGCGGCCCGTAGACACATTTATTAAACAAAAAGCCAAAAATAATATCGGAAATAATTTTACACGTAAACTACATTCTACGAAACAGATCTTAAAAATGAACATCAGTCATATCAAAAATAATGTATAAAATATCAATGTCAACTTACACTTGAACTGACCGTGTGACTGTCTCGATCGTATAAAAAACAAAAACAAATGTACGCAGCAAATTGAAATCAAAGGGAGTTAACCACGCATAAATACCTACGGAACGTCTGTGTAATACAAAAACCAAGTTTTATTTTTACAATATGACCATAAGTCCCGAAGGGCGGATCCTGGAATATAGGTTATTGTGGTGGCGGAAACTTAAATTTTGGCCGAGCGGAGAGAGGCAAATTTTTTTTTGAGGTATGATTTATTGATATCGATATATTCTTCTAGATTGTAGAGACAACCTATGATTTTTTCAAATTTTATGGAAGGGCACGCCCGCCAAACCCTCGCCTGAATTCGCTCTTAGAGCATCCTAGTAGCTTTTTATGAAATGCAAGTTTTAAACAAAAACAGTTAATAGAACACAGAAAGCGTGCAGATAAAGGTTAATTAATTTACACAAATCACACCTGAGCTAGACTATTATAACATTATAGTATTTAATTTAGTAGTCTCACATTAACTTGAGATTGACAGTCCGATTGACAATCAATGTGCAAGGCCATTTATCTAAACAAAGAAAAAGTGATTTAATGAATTACATATATTTAGACTGTTTAAATAAATGCCAAATATTGTTTTTGTTCGATTTAATTTTTCATTTTAGTCACATCTAAGGGGAGATAACTCTTATATAAGTTATAGTCAAACTTGAATCTAGGAATGTTAATGAAATTCTCATTTTACTCTTAAAGCAAGAAAAAAGGTCGTTGACTATTTTTTCTTTTTCTTTTTTTTATTTTCAAAATTCCATCGCTATGATAGATTTCTGTTTATTAACAAAAATATCTATCTATCTATCTATCTATCTATCTATCTATCTATCTATCTATCTATCTATCTATCTATCTATCTATCTATCTATCTATCTATCTATCTATCTATCTATCTATCTATCTATCTATCTATCTATCTACATATTGAAATTGCAAGGTGGGTCCATAGCTAATAATTTTTAAGCACCCAGAACTACTACCATGGCAAATTTGGTGCTTTTATCATCAAACCCACAATTTTTGCACCTATCTGCCGGAGTGATAAAAACCTACTGAAACAACCACTTGAAATCAAAACGCAGCAAGACCTTCTACGTCGGCAAGGAACTCGTTACCTGCTGGGCATGTGACACTTTGTGAACCAATTAAGACAAATTTCAATCATGTTACAAAAGTGAGTTTACTGTCAACTATCCTTCAAATGAGGTATCTGATTGATTTTCTAATAACATATCTAGTCGGAAGAAGACAAAAATCAGCTGACTGCATAGTTCCATCATAATGTACACGAAAGTCGTCTGTAAGCAGTTCTTATCTTTCATTATTCTAATTTAGATAAATGAGTTAATCTCAGAACAGCAACGCTCACACAAAATAGCCGAATTAATCCTCGATCCGACAGACTGAATGGTTCAAATGGTCAAAGTAAAAACAAAATATTGAAAATCAAATGAATACTTACGAAGCATCTTTCTGGCGTAAAATATCGTTAAATGATCGCTCAAACGATCGCCAATTCTAGATTTCAATAATTTTAAAAGTTCAGTTGAAATAATTGCAAATAGCCACTTGCAGTTTTTGTATTCACATAATCAGTCATTTACCTAAGGACTTTCCTTTTCAATAATCATTTTGAATAGCCGGTATTTGTTGATAACGCCAAAACCAGCATTCAGTTAACTCATTATGCAAATGTCGAAGTCTTGAAACGGTTGTCAAAACGCTCAACAATGAGAAAAAAAAATTACTTCGTAAAATGTCTTCTTTTTCCAAATACTGCCCACATTCAACATGATGAATGTTCTGGAAAGTTGTGGATGATTTAAAACTTGTTATAAACAAATTATTAAATTAATTTATTGAGAAGTTTTGGTCACTTGAGACTTGAATATCTCAAGTGACTTTGCTGTGGCGACATCTGGAAGCAGTTTGTTCCAATCCTTGGCGGTGTTTACGAAATAGGACCATTTCCTATAGTATTTGGTGGCTGGCTGTAATATGTATGATTTTATGACCAACTAGAGCTTCTTGTTGGTTGTAGGTATTTACTCTTGTTCTATGGCTATAAAGTCGTTTGTTATTTTGTAACACATGATGAGTCGAACTTCTTTTCGTCTAGTTTGTAGGCTTTTCCATTCTAATTCAGTTATCATATTGTTGACACTTGACCTATTTCTATGACTGCTGGTTACATAACGTACAGCTCGTCTTTGTGCTTTTTCAATTTCATCTATGAGCTTTTTTGCAAATACAGGTCCTATACTGTCGTGACGTATTCCATTTTTGGTCTTACTAACATTTTATAGGTATGCTCTTTGATCGATTTTGAGCTGATGTTGAGCTTTTGGTGTAAGAAACCAAGGGTTCGACGGGTTTTTCTTGTGATGGTGTCATAAATGAAGCAATCCGTTTGTTATCAGTATGAACAACTAATTCTTGTTTATTTTTTTTTTTTTTTTGAGTTGCTGAATTTCTCAAACATTCCATTTTTAAATGTTTTAATGTAAAACTCTTGTAATGCTTTAAGATTGATTTTTCCATCCATTATTTTCTCACAAATGACCTCTGATTTGATAAAAGGATTGCTAGAACGGGCTGTAAGTTTGTTTGTTTCAAAACAGAAGTTTTTTTTAATTAATGTTTTTTTGTTTTTTTTGTGTGAATTTCATGGTTTCATTTTCAAGAACAATTACATTTAGATACATGCAATATGCACGATATGAACACACATTTTGATAAAAGATAAATAATTGTGTCTACGGTTTATTGCTACGCTAAAGTCGACGAAGAGGCTGTTAAAATAAAGATCGGAAATAACCATTTTGTTCCTTCTACATATTTTATATATTATTTTTTGATTGCATACTATTAGAAATCCTTTTCATGTACAACCACTCCATATCATTTCTTTTTGAAATTATACTGATTCATATAGATAAAGTATAAATGTGCTTTTGTAATGAAAATGGATATAATCTACCCAAGACTAATCAAAGCAATTGCTAAATGGTTGAACGTAAAAAGAACAATCTGTTCCCTTTATATATTAATCGTTTAATTTATTCTACCTAAGATAACCACGGCATACTATATAAGAAAAGATTCACAAAATAGTCAACTCACATCAACGACTTCATACAATACTGAAATTTTACTTCATGTATTATTAAATTTTCATCAGCATTTTCTCTTTTACAAGTATTTTCTCTTTTGTTAGGATTTTCTCTTATACAAAAATGTTAGATTGATGGCAATTGTAAAATGACACCTAGAAATACTAATAAACCTTAAAACTATATAACCAGAAGATCTTGCAATGCTATGTCACAGTAATGAAACGGTCCTCTTGGATAAACGCAAAGCTTGAATACATGCAGAGCGTTAACACATGGTAATCTTGAACACATGCACATCATGAACACAAGCAAATCTTGAACATTGAAAAAAGTTTTTCGGGAAAGGAAGTAACATCATAACTTTCAATGTGTGTGCATTGAAACACAATGTTTCGTTTGTCCTTTTTGATAGTTTTTCTTTTCGTGTGGACATTATGTGAAATCATTGTTATCAAAAAACAAAAAGACAAAATATATAGTGGCCATGTTTTGTTTGAAGTATCTATGCCAATGTGGTCATTATGTGCCCAACTTTGCTCGAGAATTCAAGTATGTAAATCGATCAACTTTATAACACGGACTAACACTTGTCAGATAAATGACGCTGAACCCGTAGGAAATAAGGATGAACTCCTAAAGAGTGTTGGCAAATGCTTTGTTGCGGTCTCGAGTCTTCAAAAGGTAAATACGATAAAATAGTTGTTCAACACTATCAAGTGAAAAAATTCACTTACTATCAATATTTGTCAGTTTAAGTTTTGCTATGCACATCGTAACTCCAGATATATTTTGAATTGACCTTTTATTTATTTCTGTTATTCGAAATGCAACTTTCCGTAGGTTATATACGTCTTTTGGAATTTTCTAACCAAATACATATGTATTTCGTAAAACCAACTTTTTATCATTTTACACACTATACCATTTAATCATATATACGCTGAGAAAATTGAATTTAAACTGATGCAGCATATATTTGTTTTTACCTACACATGCATGCTAAATATAGCAATCAATTATACATGTACAAAAGAGGATGCAAATTAAGTTAGTCGCTGTTATTATTAGTTGATTTTTTTATGTTACTGACTTTATCCGAGCTATGAATGGTCATGGTCTAACACCTTAGACTAATTTTAGTATAAAGAGCATTCGTACCGATTATCAGGTTGTCTGCATACTGATATCAAAATATCAGTTGCGAGTCACAATATGGAGCTTTTGTCGAGTGAGCGCAGCGAACGAGTTCAAAAAGCTTCATATTGTATCGAGCAGCTGACATTTTATAATATCAATATACAGGCAACCAGATAATCGATTTATCGTGCTGTATTTGCGTATTTTGTTGCAAGGAAACAAGTCTTTTCTTTGTTTCACTAGCAAACCGGAAGAAGTCTTGATAAGTTCGGATCAAACTTATTAACGTCGGTTCATACATTATGACGTCGTTTAAATGTCCGAGTCAAAGTTATTAAGAACGGGTCAACGTAATTGACGTCACAAAGCCGTGATATGCAATTTTATTAATAGCTGGGCAGTATAGACAGTGGGACGACCGATAAAGTGTATTACAGGCTCCGTGGATACCATCTACTGATCCCATGAGAAGCAAATTCCTATGTAGTATATTTCCAATAGATATAAGAAGATGTGGTATGAGTGCCAATGAGACAACTCTCCATCCAAGTAAAAATTTATAAAAGTAAACCATTATAGGTCAAATACGGTCTTCAACACGGAGCCTTGGCTCACACCGAACAGCAAGCTATAAAAGGCCCCACAAAATTACTAGTGTAAAACCTTTCAATCGGGAAAACCAACGGTCTAATCTATATAAAAACGAGAAACGAGAAACACTTATGAACCACATCAAAAACGACAACTACTGAACATCAGATTCCCGAATTAGGACAGATGTAAATTGCAGCGGGTGTAAACGTTTTAATGGTACCAAACCTTCACCCTTATCTGAAACAATAGTGTAACATCATAACATAGAAAGACGCACTATAAAATATCAATTGAAATGGCTTAACTCAATCAAAAGACATATTAACACAAGTAAACATACACTAAACAAATAAATTTAATCTATGATACAATGTAAATACAAAATCAATAAAATAAGGGATGAATAATTAAAGTAACAGGATTATATCAAATATGTATTGTGATCGTCATATAAATAATACTTTTGTTTTAAGTTATTTCGTTGTTTTCCTCTTATAGTTGATGTGTTTTCCTTGGTCTTAGTTTGTAACCCGGATTTGTTTTCTCTCAATCGATTTATGACTTTTGAACAGGGTATACTACTGTTGTCTTTATTATTGTATGATCTTTGAAAAACTCAATCTGTTTGACTTCAAAATTGTCTTAAGCGTCTCTAATAACAGGCAATATCGACAAATGTTTCATGGGTACACTAGTCGGTATCAAACATTTATATCAATGAATATAATTTATTTAGACAGAAGTAAATTAAACAAAGTATCTATCATTTGACAAAAAAGTGTCATTTGCTATCTTGAACTATTACTACGCCTAATCAATATAAAATAAACCCAATGTTATTATTGTTTATATCGTTGACATTTTTACCTATTATGTCTGTTTGTTTTGTTCACGCATCGTTGTCAATATAATGGAATTTTATGTGACTGTCATACAAGTGAGAGGTTTAGCTAGCTATAAAACCAGGTTTAATCCACCATTTTCATCACAAAGAAAATGCCTGTACCAAGTCAGGAATATGACAGTCGTTGTCCATTCGTTTGATGTTTTCGTGCTTTTGATTTTGCCATGTGAGTATGGACTTTTCGTTTTGAATTTTCCTCGGAGTTCAGTATTTTTGAGATTTCACTTTTAACAATCGAATTACACGTTTTAACGGAAAATGGGAATATCAGCTATGATTCAATAACATTACAAGAATGGTGACATTATTAATATACATGTATGTAATTTTGTTATATATGTGTCTAAAGACAAGCAATACCTTTTATTGTTCGACCAATTTAAATTTACTGTGATTCTCAATCATAGATGCATGATGTCCTCATAAAAAAAGTTTCTGTGAAAGCTATAATCATGATAACACTACAAAGTCAAAACAGTTCACCAATGCTGAAACAATATAAATTTGGGTGGAATTATAAAAATTTAAGCAATTAATATGTATTTGTTTTTTTCTTACCATTTTCAGGAGCTAGCTGGTTCGTGCGAAGGCCATGACTGTAAGGTTAGTGAAATATGTATTCCACAAAGTCCGAATTACACATGCGTTCCATTGTCAGATGTCTTTGCTGAAAGGAGAACACGTAAGTTTCATATAAAATTACATATGCACTCAGACAAATATATCAGATTATGTGGTAAACATTTACCATAATTGCCTTAAACAACCTTCTAGATCATCTTTTAATTTCGGTGACACCATTTAGTTATTTTATTTTCTTAAATCATATTATAATCCCTATCTTTTCATATTTTATTTTTATTTGCATGAACAATCTATTCAAATTCGGTCAATTTTGCACGACTTGTAGCTGGAAAAATAGTACGGTGACCCATTCTTTTTATTATATTTTTGAAAAAAAAGCATTGAAAAATATTCATTTTGGCAAAGTATAAAAAAACTCTATTTGAGGAAATATATACCGATGGTCCACCATAATAAACTAAACTAGATAGTTACTGTCATATGAATACAGTTGCACGCCATTAAAAGTGATTCAACCCTCTACTGTTCTTGGAGCAGTGTTTGTTAAAGGTCAGGACTTTATCAGCTAATCACAAACCTGTTATATCTGGTGATAATTTGAGTATACTTCTTCCGAAAGAAGGCAAAATATAAGTTCTTTACAAAAAAATAAAAGAGATGGTTGATATACGTCAATTGGAAAGCAACCACAAAATCAATAACAGTATTTACTGGTTATTATACGGTAACAACCAATAGACTTATTCGTTCTTTGTATGTCATTGTTTTAATCGTTATGTGCACTAAATTAAAAGAGTAGATATGCTATCAACAACAAATGTATTAAAATACGAAAGATTTAGAACTCACTAAATACAAATAATAACCTCTGACTGATTGCATATTCTGAAATGTGGTATAATATGTTTGTCTCGTCAATCATCTTTACCGAGTTGAATATTTCTACAAACGATGTATTGCTGCGCATGCTATTAATTTCATAGATATAAGAAGATGTGGTATGAGTGCCAATGAAACAACTCTCCATCCAAGACACAATTTGTAAAAGTAAACCATTATAGGTCAAAGTACGGTCTTCAACACACCGAATAGCAAGCTATTAAGGGCCCAAACAAATGACTAGTGTAAAACCATTCAAACGGGAAACCAACAGCCATATCTATTTTACAAAAAAGACACTATATTAAACTATAACTCAACTGTGTATGACAACATTGAAACTCTGGCTAGAAATATGTGCTATGAGATGCCCATGCTGCGCACAAAAAGGATAAAAACTTGATCACAAGTACAGTATAAGTAATATTTTTTAATTAAAATAGTTCTTATTTTTATCATTTTACTATTGTATGACTTATTAGGACTTAAAATAACCCAAAATAACTTTAATTTTAAGATATCAAGGAAAATGACAAGATCATAAAATAGGTAATTTCAAACTGTGAAGTAAATTGTATGTATATATATTGAATTGTTCTAAACCCCAACCCTTTTACATAACAGTCTTTTAAAATAATCTTTTCATTATAAATTCTGATGTAAGAAGAGCACCATTAACTAACAATTACAAATTTAAATTTAAGACTTATTAAATTTTAAATTTTAAATTTTTATTTGTAAATATATTCAGTTCTTACTTAACTTCTTCTTATACCTCAGCACATTATGATTATTATTTTAAAATTTTATGGTATAAATTCTTTAGACTAGGATTTGATAATAATATTACCTTTTATTCATTTACCTGTACATAAGTTTATATGTTTCCTTATGTTTTAAGGTGTATATAGTTGATACAATTATACTCTATGGATAGTGCTCCACAATTAATGGAGGAACATACAAGAAACTGAACTGAACTGAACTGATTCAATCTGATTGACATATGTTCAATTTAGATCGATATAAGGTGAAATCGATAAAACATCTATACCCCAATTTTGCAAGATCATTAACAAGTACTCAGATGGCTAGTAGTCAATCGTACATTGTAGCTCTGTCGTAATCGGCCGTTTCAGAATCTAAAGGACTATGGGTAATTTCATTGTTCGTACCCTAAAATCAAAATAACGTCACGTCATTGGTTGAATTTCCATTGTTTAGGACGTTTTTAACCAATCACGACGTTTTGGTGTACACTTTTTAAAATATTACCCAGAATGCATTAGATTCTGAAACGGCGAATTCAATCAGATAATTATTTTTAATGCTGTGTAATCATATGTATTGAATATTAATATAGGAAAAGGATTCCTTGTGTCTCAATTCAAGGAAACTGGTCAAAGCACTCCATTTAACTGTCAAAACGGTTACGTATGCAAAGCTGGAGCAGGGGTTGACGGAATTAAAGAACTTAAAAACATGTTTCATACAGATAATGAACGCGAACCTTTCTGGTGGGTCAATCTCGGACAAGTGTACACGGTACAGAAGGTGGTCAGTACAAATAGGATGGATGCATACGGTTAGTAAAAATATCATGACATAAGACAGGTGTATGAATATAAATATACGTACAGTAATTTGCAAATGAAAATATAAATATTATATCAGATGTGTGTGTCGAAACCGCTTTCCTGTTTTTCTCTTCATCAGAAACACTCAAACTGAATGAAAACCGAGGACACCCAACTACTCGAATACAACGGGATACAACCAAAAATAACCTAAAAATAATAGTTGAATCAATTTTAGGTCACTTTTGCCAGGGGAAGTTGTAACCTTAGATTTTTGATAATTTCTTTTTAAATTTGTCAACATTGTATTTGAAAAAAGAAGAAATGTGTCATGATCGATAAACTGACTACTGAGCTGATATCTGAAATCTTAAATTAATTTCAATTCCAACCTTTTCGCTAACATTTTTAATAATAAAAATCGTGGTTACCCCTCTTTCGATAAGTGTCATGCCTAAAATATCCTACTGAACTGACTTTACATAAAGCTAATACTAACAATGAACACTGCCCTTTCCAAAATTTATGATAAAAGACATGATTTTTCATTTCCTATTGTTAATCATCTATTTTTAGATGGTGACGTTCCCTTTGGTTTGGCTAGCCATAAAACCAGGTTCAATCCACCATTTTCTACATAAGAAAATGCCTGTACCAAGTCAGGAATATGACAGTTGTTATCCATTCGTTTGATGTGTTTGAACTTTTGATTTTGCCATTTGATTGAGGACTTTCCTTTTTGAATTTTCCTCGGAGTTCAGTATTTTTGTGATTTTACTTTTTCCCTTGTCACCATCATATAGTGTTATATATCTCTCAACTTGTTCGATTCGCTCGTGTATGTAAAACGTATTTGATTTTAACGAAAGAAATCTCTGTATTACTGAAAAATTATTATACCAGGGTTTTCGATATCACAAACTAGTCAAAACATTTACTAAATTGTATTATCGATACAAGGACATTATTCGTAAATTCAAATCAACATGCACACATCTTATACGTTCAGGTATTTCACATCCAATCTTTATGGTACTATTCTTTACAAAGTTTAAAAATGGCGGCATTCACCACAAAAGCTAACCAAACCTTTAAACAGACTTATTCATAAGGGATATAGTTACGATACTGTTGTCAGGTCATTGAAGATGGCATATTTTGGTATTAATATTGATTCACTCATAGGGTCTTTGCATCGGAAATACACAAATTTATTATAAAAAAAAAAAAACCAGGTGTTGGCATGATACGGGTTATGTTCGTGAAGGACTCCTCCTATGTTTTATGATGGTATGATACTAAACCCTTAACGGGAAGGATTGTGCTTGATTTTCATTTGATGAAGATATAATCCTTGAATCAGTTTAATTGAAGTCTGGAGCTGGCATGTCAGTAACTGCTAGTAGTCCTTTGTTAATTTATGTATCATTGTTATTTTGCTTAGTTTCTTTTGTTACCTATTCTGAAATCGGACTCGGACTTCCTTTAAACTAAATTTTACTGTGCGTTTTGCTGTGTGTTTGTTTATTCTACATTGGCTAGAGGTATAGGGGGAGAGTTGAGATCTCATAAAACATGTTTAATCCCGCCGCATTTTTGCGCCTGTCCCAAGTCAGGTGCCTCTGGCCTTTGTTAGTTTTGTATGTTTTTTTAAATTTTAGTTCATTTATATGTTTTGGAGTTTAGTATGACGTCCATTTTCACTAGTAAACATTTTTATTTAGCTGAAGCCTGCCTCCGGGTGCGAGATTTTCTCGCTGTGTTGAAGACCCATTGGTGGCCTTTAGTTGTTTTCTGCTTTTGGTCGGGTTGTTGTCTCTTTGACATATTCCCCATTTCCATTTTCAATTTGATATTTTGAATAGCCTCATGCATATCATATTTATGAACAGTTTTGTGAATAAGTTTTTTTAAGGGATACAGAAAATATGTTGTGTAAAAAGTCATAAAGTAGATTCATAGTTAATGACACGCTTTTAATGATTATTAGATACACCAAATTAGCTAAGTCAGTACCTAAAGTCCCCGCCCAGGTGTTATTAGTTCTCTTCAACTATTAATTAACAATGATACAAAGTGGGTCAGGTTGAAATACCAGTTACATGTTAAGTATTTTGATAGAGTTATGTTATATATGTTATATACATATATACTTGAATTGAAGTAAACATTAGTTTTTAAAACAGAATCAATTTTCATTCTTGATTTTAGGTGGTCGACTCACAAAAATGCTCATTCATGTAGGCACCAGCTTAGATACATCTCAGATGGAGCTATGCGGTCAGTTCATTGGTCCAGCTGTTACTGGACAGGTCATAGTTATACCATGCAACACACTACCAGAAGGACAAATAGTAAAAATAACGAGTGTAAATACCGCCCCAGAGGTCTTTCATCTTGCTGAAGTTGAAGTGTATGGTGTTTAGTGCCATTGTTAACATGAAATGTATTTTGTTTCAATTACATTAAATAAAACTGTTAAATAAACAGACATACATCATTTTTTACATGTATAAACAGAATCTCATTTAAACAAAAAAGTTAATATCTTTTTAAAATTATGCAATATTAAGACAAGTGCTTACACATATATTTATTGATTTCAACTTCAAACTGAATTCATGTTATGATGTCTTAATTTCATGTTGAACAAAGTCCGTTGATTTCATATAATTTCATCAAAAGTTTGAGAAATTTTAAGTACTGATACAATAATGGTTAACTAAAAAATTTAAAAGGATCATCAGTAGGGCCAGACTTGATTGATGTTTGTCATAGATATTATACTCTGTCTTGTCCCATCTACATACAAAAACATGCATTTAGATAGGTCTTAAATTTAAAAAAAATAATTTTCGCATGACTGTTTACTTTCACGGTACTGATAGCTTCAGGAATACATATGCATATAAGGAGATGTCAAATATATGTTAATAAGACAGCAATAAAAAAACAACTAGAAGGAAACATAGTGTCATCAACAATGGACAGATATCTATACAATATGGCAATCTCTTATTGTAGTGATTCTATAACACTTGTAAACAAAGTTCAATGAGAACAATCAAATATCTGCAATAAACACCCCATTCCCCAAATAAAAAAATACAGCCAGAAATGACATATGCCAACCTTTAGTTATGTTCCTTTTTTGGAACATGTACATGGAAATGCAGCGGGGTTAAACTATAGTTTTTTTTTTTAAATCATAGCTACCAATATGAATAAAATGTGGAATGAGTTCCAATGAGACAACTCTCCATCCAAGTCACAATGTATAAAAAGTTAACAATTATAGGTCAAAATACTGCCTTCAACATGAAGCATTGGCTCATACGAAATAGCAAGCTATAAAGGGCCCACAAATTACTAGACTAAGTGTAATAAAATTCAAATAAAAAAAACAACGGTATAAAATATATAAAAAACGAGAAACGAGAAACATCTATGAACCATACCAACAAATGACACCCACTGAACAACAGGCTCCTGACTCAGGGCATGTGCATAAAATGCAGCGGGTTTATCAGTCTGTTTTGATCAAACAAATCGTTTATGAAATAACATGCACTCAAACAATCGAACCAGTATTGGAAAACCACTTACCTTTAAATGTATACTAGGTAACAAAAAGCACGATATAAATAAGAATTTTTTAAACCAATTACTCACAATACATTATAAAAGTTAATACATTCTATGTGTCTGAGAACTGGTCTATTACAGAAAAGCCGGTTAATACAGAAATTTTACTGGTCTTAATATAGGATTTTAACTTCCGGTTTTTGGTTCAAAAAGGTGTCAGAAAATTGATTTTTGTATTACGCGGAATATTAGATATCAACAAGTTTAATGCTAAAGCTGTTGTTATATTTCATATGTTATACAATTCCCACCCACGTGAACATTTCTTACGCTAGTAACAGATAATTTGTCAAAACACTTATGTCAAAGAATTATTTTGTGATTTGAAATGTCTCATATTTACAATAAATACATGTTATTTCTGTGAAATAGTGTAGGCCCTGAAAAAGGGCCGTTTGTGAAAGCTATCGTCAGTACCAGATGGATTTCAAATAGTTGTTTCTGCGTCACTCCAGTCAATGGATTTCTAACCTTGCCGTTGCGATTTTCTTTTATGACGTCAGTGACGTCATTTCGAATTTTGATAACTCTTGTGTAAAAATGGAGTGGCTCAAAAGATTTTTTGATTGGCGAATAAAAAGGATCATTCATCGCACATTATTGATTTTTATGGTAATTCGACATTCGTTGCATTAAAATGATAATGAACCTAAATAGTTCATATTGATCCTGTATGAGTCTTTCTTCAGTCATTTTCATCTTCAGTCAGCTTCTGCTGATTATTTGAAATCATTGGTTGATAAAGGTGTCATAAAATGGGTGTTTTAATTTTTATCTTGTCATGCTTGTAGTATGTCCTTGTACAGTCGTATTGGGTTTCGATCAGCTGTATTGTATCTCGGCTTTGCTTCGAGACAATACAGCTCACCTCGACCCGGTACGACTTTACTTGTTAATAATACAGGGTTAATATGAAAAAATCCCCTATAATAATTTGTCTAAAAATTCCAGTTTTGTTCAAATACGCTTTTGTATCAATCTTATTGATATACTGCTCCTCATTTATGCTTAGCTAACAAGCATCCGGCAACCTACGTTCTGATTTCTGTTCTTGTAAATATTTCACCAGCCAATATGATATTCGCTTTCAAATTTCAAAGGTGTGTATCATTATGTCAAAATGAGAAAATCTTCAAATGCTTTTAAAACAGAAAGTAGAACATACATGTGTCAAATCATTATAGGCGAATCATGGACACAGGATATGTATTCTGTTCAGATTGCTGTTTCATTAGATTGAATCCTACACTACTCAAGTGTTTAGGCGGTATTTTCTTATATGTTAAATTAAATACTGTTATATAGGTCCGCCATCATCAGGGATTGTCCTACAGTTTTATTACTTTTTCTTTACCTTGGTCGATGTCAGAATATCTGATAAATGTATGTGCCTTTTATTATCAATCATAGGTGATTTTGTGAATATTTGATTGATATCCTCATTACCCGTATGATATGCCAGTGTTTCAGAAGGTGTTTCCGTATTTTGCTTATGCAAGGATTATATCAAATAGCCATTACAAGAGGAATTTCTTCGTTAAGTTTTCTTTCTTTGGTTGAAAACAATTTGTTTTTTGTCTTTGGTTTAGGCTTCATTGAAGCAACACATGATTTCAGTATCATTGTAACCACTGTTTATCAAATTCTATTTGAATTTTAAGAGAATTTCTCTAAGGTCATTATCATTATTTGTATTGTTTATACTTCTGTAAAGAATTAATTCTCTCCGGATAAATGCTCTAAACACGTGCTCCTTATGGGAAAAAGTAAAATCACAAAAATACTGAACTCCGAGGAAAATTCAAAACGGAAAGTCCCTGATCAAATTGCAAAATCAAAAGCTCAAACACATCAAACGAGTTGATATCAACTGTCATATTCCTGACTTGGTATAGGCATTTTCTTATGTAAAAAATGGTGGATTAAACCTGGTTTTATAGCTATCTAAACCTCTCACTTTTATGACAGTCGCAAAAAACTCCATTATATTGACAACGATGTGTGAACAAAACAATCAGACAAAATAGGTAAAAATGTCAAAAATTGGGGCACAGCAGTCAACTGTGTTATAATCTTAATCAATACAAAAAACAAACATATATGTAACAAAGAAGCACAAAAAAGCATATAGACAAATCACATCAGCAAAAATGAAAGACAAGAATACACAAATTTACAATAGCACAATAACACAATGGCGGGATGTATACGTACAGAGCCATGTCGTATGTACTAAAGAAAAACACAAACTGGCATATAGACAAAGCCCATTAGCAAAAATGAAAGACAATTGCACAAAAATTATCATAGAACAATAACACAATGACGGGATGTATAAGTACAGAGTCACGTCAAATGGATATCACCAAAAACAGACTAAACAGTTAAAACAATATTCATAAAGACAAATAAGTGAATACTATAACACGTTATTGAGATGATAAACAACGTCAGTACCCAGAATCTATACTTCAAGACCATCGTGTATTATTTGTGAAGTTGATACGGAATATTTGTCAACAAGGTCTTGGTACCTTCCGATGAACTTTTTTAGAAAAAGGATGAGACGTTCTTTAACATACCCCTGGTTCATCAACTTTCTGCTCAGACACTGGTGACGTTTTACAAAGTCTGAGTAGGAGCTGCAAGCTCTTGAATACGGAATAAGTTGAGAAATGTATATCTCATATTCAGGTAAAGTTGGTATATTGCTACTAAGGTTGGGAAAATTGATAATTTCAAAATGAAAATCGTCTCGTTTGTCATAGATTCTGGTACTGAGATGATGCGTATGTCAAATTCGAGGTACAAGTCTAAAAATAAGGCGGAAGAAGCCGTGTCTGCAGTTTCTTTAAATTCTAGTTCTGGAGGATATATTAATGGAACCCAATCAGACAAGTTTAGATTGTTAATGGAAAGAACATCATCATTATATCTGCATGGGAGCTATTTCGATGAAAATAAAGAAAATAATACGTTGGTTTGAAATGGGGTTTCATGTCTAATATACTGTTTGCTTGAAATCTTCTGCCCTTGAATAAATGAACGTCTAGAAAAGTTGTGGTTGATTCTGAAATGTAATATGTGATTTTGAGGAATGCGTGGTGGCTACTAAGTTTTTAAGTTAGTGGAAATTTGGAAATGACCTTGATCAACCTAGATTCAACGTTGATCCAATCTAATGTCAAGTCATTCAATGTTGACATTACAACGTTGATTCAATGTTGAATGCTTGTTGTAGACACCAACATTTAAACAACGTTGATTTAACGTTGGGTTAACGTCAGTCATTTGTGACAGAAAAATTTACTTATCAAAATTGATGGGTACAGATATTTTTGATGAGCAGATCGGACAAGGGGCAGTTTAGTAGTATTATTAACGATCGGATAATCAGTGGCTGATTCAGAACTTTTTATTAGACTTAAAAATGGACCAATTGACTGCCATAAGTGGGGACCAATTCATTCATGCTTCAGAGATTCCCTATATAATCAACCAAATGTTTTTCCACAAAAGGGGGGCTGCGGCCCACCTTGGATCCGCCTATGATACCGTGTAAAGTAATATCCAGCCGGTGATGATCATAGTTTGCTCTTTCATATGTTTTCAATTGTAGGACCGTCTATGCATGGTGTCTAGACATGAGTTTTGCGCAAGTACAAGGGTCAGAAAACATCCCCAATAAGACATCTGTTTTTTTTTTAAGTATCTTTTAGAAAACAATGCAAAACTATTATTATTTAATTTATGTGTACTGATTCTCTATTATTTGGAGGGGGATATCGAAATACTCTCAAAACCTGTTAATGCTAATTTAATCATGTATATCTGTATGAATATTATATATTTTTAATTCATACTTGTGTTGCTATCTCTCATTAAAATAAGTGAAAGCAAATTTTCGGTTTATTCATTTTAATTCTTTTGTCGATTAATATTTAACATGGATAAAGATCTTATAATTTCATCGATGTACAATGTATGCAGTATATAATAATTAAGCAATTTTTAAACTTTCGCTGTATCTAAAGTTGAGTTCCAAAAATATTCCTTTGGATGCGCACGCGAGCACGCGCACCACCATTTGACGTGAAGATTTATCTATATTAACCTTTTGAAATTAAGCGTAAGTAAATTCTATAGTTATATTAACGACGAATCATAAGACATACAAACACAAAGGATAAAAAAAATGTATCTCTTTATGTTCACAGAAATTATGACCAAGTCTATTCTTACTGAATCTCATTCATTTTTGTGTCCAAACAGATTAATAGACTAAGTTTGTTTGCATGCATCCTCCAATTAGCGAACTAACATATCTAGGCATGTTCAGAATCAGTAATATTAGAATGTGAGCCTATTTGTTTAAAATCCGATTTTTCCAGTCACATTTATCCCAGATTTGGTCAATCTGTTCCAACTATGTTTGTCCCATTTTTAATTTTGTTGACCACTATCTAAGGATATATTCAAATCGTTCTTTTTCATAGGTTTGACTGATTAATTATAATGTTTTGTTGATTTGTAATACATGTAATGGTATCGTATAGGTGTCATCAGACACATATAAACTTGTAACTACATGTATTAATTGAAATACAATTCGATTTGGTGTGTCTGACACACGTACGAATTGTCTGCTCCAAAACAAGCCTTTTTGATATATTTTCACGCGTCTAATTATCTTAATTATCTTCTAAAACAAATTGTGGATACAGTCAGAAGCTACAAATATATTTATTCATTTATCCTTGAAAATACGCATTTAGATGCCTTTAGTTAGTAATATTCTGTTAATGATTTTCATTATATAATCTCTTTTCGATCATCCTAGTAAAATGACCAAAACTGATATAAGGTCTCCATAGTGCTAATAATTATTCAAACAATCATATATTGTGATAAGTTTTTACAATTTTACAAACCGCCTGATGAATTTTCCAATTATTTTGTTGACATTGCTTCAAACAAAATCTGGATATTTTGCATTTGCTACATTTTTTAAAGTTTTTTTCGTTAACTGAAAAACAATGAAAGCAAACTTTTAAGCTGGATGCAGACCTCGCAAACCACGTTTTGTACAAAGCAACCAAGGCATGAAGCTTTGCAGCATTGAATTGGTATTGTTTCCGTTTCATTTCCTCTGTAATTATATAGAGACATAAATCCAAGGAATTCATGTAGTTCCATGACAATGTTAAAAAATGTAATGCTGCTGGAGTGTGAAGAACGGACGTACTTATCCAAGCCATCAAGTTAAGAGCTACATCACAATGCCTGGCTTGCTGTCTTGATAACAATAGATCTAACTCTGCATAGATATATGTAAACTCTTCAATCCTTTTGTGGTTTATTTTAATTAAGAATTTAAGAAATGAGAAATAAAAATTGCAGTCAACAACGGCCCTATAATTGTCACGATGTGTGAGCTCTTTCTTCTTTCTTGACAGAAATATCGAAGCACCTGAACATCTCATACTTCAATGCATCCGGGGTTATTGGGAGTTCCGCTGACAAAAAAGAAACACATGTAGACACGTTTTCCTGTGGTGTAATATTCATACTATCCTCTAGTACATCATCGTTTAGGATTCTACAACCACAAAAATATGGAGCATATTTTATATATTCTTCATCAAAATGGTCTATGTACCATTCACAGTCTTCATACAACCCAATAGCGTATACAGTACGGATATAAATTTCAGTTTTCCAGGTAAATTACCAGTCACAAAGTATGAAAACGATCCGAGTAACAGAAAATCTCTAACCTTGAGATTAGTATTCTGAATAGCTATCGCAGCAATGTTACTAGCTAAACACGTATAGATATGGGATAACTAAGATGATAGCGCATTTTTTTGTTTCTTTTGTTGTATGTTCAGTAATAGTTTCAGTATCGATAATACGATGTTGTATACTCCAAAGATACTGAATGAAAAGTGAAACGTTATTATTTGCATCATAGAAATATCGGTCCAGTATTTTGCTATTGAAAATTTCCAATGTTATTACGATTCTTCCCTTCTAGCTGATGTATAGGGCTTTTTTAAAGTCACGTTCACTATTCGACTGAAGCAGTTTAAAATCTTCTAGTGATTCACGTGTCCAATAATAGTCGTATATGTTTCCTGCTTTAACGTTAAGCAAACAATTAAATCCGTCTTTTAAAAGTTCATCCAATTTGCCTTCTAATATAAATTTCTGATTTTTATTTAGCGTTCCAGTAAATAAATTGTCTTGAGGAATGACATAATTTGGACAAAATCACTTTTTACCCATATCAACATTAGTACGATGCAAATCTTTATACACACGAATAGTTGTTCCTTTTCCCAAATAATGCTGCTATTCTGTTCAATCATATAAAAAAGACATGTCTTCGAATGGTATGAAGTTATAAAATTCGAGTCAATAATTTCTCGATTGAACAACTTGAGTACAGTGTAACATTTGTGTTGTACATCTGATAGACTAAACATGAGTTTCCGTTCTTGCAAAGAAAACGATACTCTCCATTCATAGTCTTTTTCTTGTGACAAAGGGTGACCTTTTTGACAACAAAAAATCCAAGTAAAGACAGCTGTTGAACCATACTATTTGTCGGCCATCCAAACAATCTGTCGCAGGAAATCCATTCCTGTGCGAATGTAGGCCATGTTTTGAATCGGCAAGCTATATTATTATCTAAGGATGTACCATAATTGTTTTTCGTCTTTAAAGCGGGGTTATTTTCTGTTGAATATATAAACGGTGAATCATCTTGCAAATTAAAAATTTCATGAGGAAAAATTCTTCCACATTTGTCATTTTTACAACATTTATGAATAAAGTTTGACATGACAGAATTTAACGACAACTTGCCTTGCATATCATCTAGTACGAGCTGCAGTTTGACGTATCAAGCAGGGCCAGTTAATTCTCTTATGATTAAAACAATCGAGTCTCTGCCTAATGCATCTCCTATTTTTTTCGAAGACAGGATAACTCTCATGATATTGCTTTACATCATAGTCATGTTTCTCACCTGTCAATTTAAACATGCTATTTTATTTAATATGTTCGACTTAAAACTACCGACACAATTAATTATGTCAATTGAACTAAAATCACCGATAGTTCAAATTCAACTAATGCAAAAAGATATTAATTAAAAGACAATGTCTAGTATGTTAGTTAAATTTTTAACGAAGTACACATTTTCGAAAGAGTGTATTCTGACATTAGACAAATCTTCAGAATCAAATAACTACGAAATGCAAATTTGTCTCAAACTACCTAAATTGGTACCCACGAAAATAGATGAATCAGCACTAATATTACACACATGCTAAATATTGTCACTAGCTTTTTTCGACTGATATTTACCTATGCACATGTAACAGTCATATGGTATATTGTGTCAAATGATATACTTTGGTGAACTTATAATTAAGTTTGATTTTTTGGTTAACAGTCCCAGATATTAATACAACATAAATTCAAACTGCACCCAGCAGAAACAAAACAGAAAATCAAAACCAAGACTACAGAAAAGTAAGACAGTAGAGACAGTGAGACTTGCTGGTAGCACAAAAAAAAAAATACTTAACAAATATGAAATTAGGAAGATGTTGTATGATTCATTGATTGCCAATGAGACAACTATCCACCAAATTCAAGTGGATATATGTTAGCAATTATAACTGTACGTCATTCAATAATGAGAAAAACCCATACCATATAGTTGGCTATAAAAGGACCCGACATGAAAAATATGAAACAATGCAAGTGAGGAAACTAACTGCCTGATTATTTACGAAAAACCAAATATTACAGACATGAGCCTAAGTCTACAATAAGCCACCTATTTATTCGTCCTAATATTAGAAATCGTCAGAAGGGTGGAGGATGAAAAACCCCGTTAATAACGTCGATTCCGGAAAAGAAGGACCTTTTCGCCGAAAAAACCCAAAACAACAGTGTTACAAAAATAGAGACGATCAATACCGAATGACTCACAAATAGTTTGTGATTGCGTTATGTTAACCAGGATCACAACACAACTATTCGGTAATAGAGGTACCTTCACACATTCGTCTTTCTAATCATCCATAAACACTATTATTCAATGGAATTGCCGAGGTCTTATCATAAACTTTCCTGAGTTAAAACTTTAAGTTCATTGTTTTTTTTCAAGAAACTCACGTGAAAGAAAGTTATAATATCACTTTAAAAGAATTCTTGCGATAAAACATACACCGTCTCATACCTATTCTAAGGAAAACAAACGTTTCGCTGGAGGATTGACATTTTTGTGAAGCCAACGTCATCCAAATAAATCTAAAGCGCCACATATTCTTGAACAAACCAATGACTGTATGTGCATACTATATTCCTCCTAGACGGCAAAACTTAAAGATCTTACAGACCACTTACCATCACCTTTTATAAAGAAGGCGGACTTCAATTCCCATAATCAAACATGTGGAGGCAAAAGTTTTGATTTATCAAATTCGTCAAAAACATTGGTTTGTGCATTTGTAAATATGAATAAGATACATATTTTCTTCCTGGTGCTCACTCGTCTATTGATTAAACTATAGATGACCCCTCTTTCTCTAGATTGCCCGTAGCGTGAACCTCATATCATTTACAATTTCAATTTCAGTGTACTAGATAGATATAAGAAGATGTGGTATGAGTGCCAAAGAGACAACTCTCCATCCAAGTCAAAATTTATAAAAGTAAACCATTATAGGTCAAAGAAGTTGCATCTTTTTTCTCTCTAAAGTGATACTCGAGACCAACATATTTGAAAATCGAAACTATTATGAAAACGTCGCATGGTTCATAAAACCAGAAAGGAGTTACAGTGTAGCCACATCTGAACAAGGAATCAGAGCTTTGAACGATTGAGACCTATTCCTTACTTTTCAATCACACAATATGCGTACTTTGGAATTCATCACTTTCCAAAATTACTTGAGCCTCATTTTTCTTCACTGGAGAGTTTTCCATTGAAAACTAAATAAGGCATACTGGCCTTTGTTGGTGTTCTATGTATTGAGGAGATACAATCATTTTTTTTTTAAAGTGTTCAGCATTCAATGTTAACTTTTGTGGATTCAGTTATATTCGTTGGATACCAATTTTTGTGGATTACATGAGTACATGGGAACCACGAAGTTGAATATTCAACAAATTGCTAATTTTCTAAAGGAATGTATGCAGACTTTGCAAAAATCACGAAATTAAATATCCATGAATATTCAAGTATTTCTCAAACCACCAACATTGGTAGCCACGAAAATAAATGAATCTGCAGTACAGTGAAAAGTAAAATCACAAAAATACCGAACCACAAAGACGCAGGTAGGTTAATGCCGGATTTTATTAATTTTCCAGGCATCCCCCCTTTTTCATTACATTGATGATACGTCTACCAAGAAAATATTTTCTGCTGTCACACGTGATGTCTAAGTCGTCACGTGATTTTACGATATGACTAATTTCCCATATGATTTAGCCTGTAGAACAAGTTCCCATACTCAAAATGTCGCCATGAAATTTCACTGTATGGTAAAAGATACCTTTTACTCCATATAAACTGCTGATCGCTCATTGAAAAATGTTTCCCTTTATTTTAACAACATAAAAACCAGGAATTCACGTCCGTTGTTGTGAGTTTTATCATAAAAAATACCTCTATTTTCAATTTAACCAAAACTTTATACAAGCGTTTAGCAATTTTCAATAAGCTGACTAATTCTTCTATAAACAACTCAAAGGATTTGAAATAATATTGCCGTTGGTAACTTGTTCTTATCGTTTGTTTGTTGTCCGCGTATACCGTCTGAAATAAACGTATTTACACTTTTGGTATTTAGCTATATTTTGCCTCCGAATGACCTTAGATCTACTCCGAATCACCTTTTGACGTCAGGCAACAATCAGTTTTATGATGTCAAAGTTTACGGGAACCTGTGTGATTTTACGAAATGGCGGACAAATTTGCATACAAGTGTAAATACGTCTATGACGCCCATTGCATAAACGCTTTACTGATTGCGGAAGGGAGGTAATCGAGGTAAAACATTCCAAAGTTGCGTTTACGGGAATTTCAAAAATGAAAGATAAAAACATGCTTGTGCTGTTGTTTCTGATTATATCATGCACGCATATTTAGAAAATTACGCATATATGGCAATCAATAACATTCGTTAATTATTAAAAAATACCATGCCCTTAAAGAAGTACGTTTTGAAAAAAAAGGGGGTTGGGTGTTTCATCTTCAATATTTCACACACAATGTGAGCATTCTTTCTTGAATATACAATATAAAGGATTTGTATGGGTTATGCATAGTTTTAAATTTGTGTCATACTGTTGAGACACCATTCTGGTGTGTTTTATAGTTTAAAATGACAAAAAGTATTAGTCTATATGTAGAAGGTGTTGATCAATTCCTTTTTACTGACTTTAAAAAAAGAAGCTATTTCAAGGGTCCTCATCCCATCAATTATCAATTTCCTGGTGAAGTCTTAAAATTTATAACAATAATAATAAATATTGTGCACAATGAATGAATTTCCTTGTTAAAACCCAGCCATTCTCTAAATGAAGGGTTTATTAAAATCAGACATTATTAATCATATAATACATGATATTTCTGTCTTAAAATGTGTAAGTTAACCTCAAGAAATCAAATCTGCTGTGAGAAATATGTACTATTCATTATCCCCTGTAACAGCTGAATAAGAGACAGTGGTAAAGCCCAGAAAATATTAAAAGTTTTATTTCTTTAACTGCTGAATCCATTTGTCCAAGTTTAAAACTTACTTAACTTCTAACACTAAATAAAAAAAAGTGCATCAAGTACTAGTAGTTGGCCCAAAAATTTAAGAAGGATGATAAAAGAAAACAAATAGCATATATACAATAAGAGAATTTCTAAAACATTTATCTTTATATACATGTACATAAATGTGTACTTTCACTAAAAACTTGCATGTTTCATATTACTCATTGTATTATGATGTTTATGTATCTTGCCAGACAAGGGTAAATATATAATGTCTATACAATGGTTTGTAATATAGCTTTTATTTTCAATTCATAATAAAGTATAAATGAATGGTAAAATAGTAAATGTCTATTTAAATGTTTTATAAAGATGTCTGATGAATCTTCATATATTTTTGATCTAAATAATGCCTCACACTTTATTTTGAAAATATCAAATCCTGCTACACTAATTTTTTCATTCAATAAATCCAAATCACATTCAAACCTTTAAAATGTCTCTGTCTTGCATGTTTCAGAATCAAATTAGTTGTTGGTTCCTTGTTTGATATCCATTTGTTGTAATACTAAACATTGTTTGACTTCAATGTTTTTCAACAGGTTTATTTTAAATTCACTTTTTAGTATGTCACAAATCAGCTTTACACATTGTTATTTAAAGCTATCAGTCTGTTTTGACATCTTAGTAATAATTGTCATAAATAGTCATAAACATTTCATTTCTCACAGATTGTAAATCATCACAATATTATAACATGTTTTATCTGACAATTTCCTTTTGTATGTAAATCCCCACATTAGAAACAAGTACACAGTATTTTCCTCTGATTATATTTTTATTTCTCTGTCTTCTATGTTCCAGAAACACTATTGTTCAACTTATTAATATTCATTTGTTGTCATACTGAAAATTGCATTTTTCCTCAATTTTCCTTTTAATTCACATGTAACATGTCATGAATTATCTTATACACAGCTCAGTAATCAGTCTTCTTTGATATATATCGAAAACTAATTCTCACATATATATTTTCCATTATTTCTCTTTTCATGCATAGATCCAGAATCATCTCTGTAGTATTAATATGATACACAATTTCCTTTTGCTGCATTTTCAAAATAAAGGAAGTGCAGTCTTTTTCTCTCTCAGTTTCATTGTGTGGTATAATACCATTGCTTACAAGTCACCAAAGTGCTGAAAATAGAATTATAAACAATATTTGGATACAATACACTTGATATATGAGGGTGTGGAGTTTACAGAATAGAGAATAATGGACCACAAAATTTATAATAAGAATAGAGAATAATGAGGTGCTAGAATATAAAGAATAGAGAATAATGGGCAAAATATATAAAGAATAGAGAGAAATGGCCTAAAAAATTAAAGAATACAGAAATGAAGGACCCCCATCCAGACCCTCATATATGATCTGATACAAAATAGTAAGTTTAATTCTTATTATATCTTCCTAAATAGCATAAAAGTTAACTTGGATGTAACCTTTTAGTTAAAAATACATTTCCAAATTAAAAAGTTTCTTTAAATTAACAACAGGGGTTCAAATTAGCGGTGGTCCGAGGTCCGGGACCTATAAGATTTACGGTCGGACTTCCGAGTTGGTTATTAGCTGCACCCGACGGACTTTCGATTTTCAAGTTTCAGAAAACATATATGATGAATGTCAGTATGAAACACTTTGTTATAACTCGTAAATTGATGTGGTAATGAGTCACGATAAATAAGCTTTGTGCTAAAATTTATTTCAACTTAGTGATCTACTTCCTGGTTCGTTAATAGTACAGCGTGTCAGATGACAATTTTTATGGGTGCTTTCGTCGAGGTCTGCGTTCATCATATTAATGAACGTTGCTAAACCATGAGTTTGTTTCGCTTAGTCGTCACGTCTTTTAAGAGAAAAACAGTTGAGGAAGGTGAAATTCTGACTACTTCGGGTGTAGCTAAACAAAAGAAGTCCGACATTGAAGCTATGAAAGTTTTTACAAGGAGAAAAGTCCTGATCGCGAGAAACATGTGCAAAAATTCAAGTCTCATTGACAGAATGATCGCCCTTGTCTCCACTTTCGAGAAGCTTCCGGAACCATGAAAGACTAAAGACTAAAAGACGATCGTGAAAACAGGAACGGAAATTTAAGCCCTCTGGAAAATCGATCGACCGTGGCTATATTTTGACTGTTTTAATGTCATGTGCATACTGCCAAAAGTTCCCCACCCGTTCAGAAAAAGAAAGTGCACTTGTAAGAGGAACACAAAATCTTAAAATATTTCCAATCAAAATAACTGAAGTAACACCCCAGCATTTATCTTGTTTAAAGCAGTGGATCCATGAAAGTGACCCAAATTTTAAGTCTTAAAGATTTATTGTCAGACACTAAACTTGGACAATGTTTTCTCAAGCAGCAATGTAAGCATGATCTTTTAAATAGATATAAAGTTCTCTTCAACACTGCATACAGTTGCAAAAAAAAGGGGAACCCTTCAGTGACAATGAATTTATTCACGAAACCCATAGCAAAAATGATGTTGATATTGGTAAGCAGTTCTTCAATATTGGAGGTTGTGAACTGTTTATACGCTGGAGAGTCCATTATATGAGAAACGATTGACTGTTGGTTGCTTAACTTCCAGTGGCAAATATTTCATGCATATTCAGGACGAGAACAAGTTCACAATAAATACAATAGGTAGGTTCTGTAATAGATTAAGGGATTAAGGTCGGAGAATTTTAGACTGCCACGGGAAATGAGAGTATATTGCATAGGGACAGAAATTTAGCCTTGCAACAGGTCACCTACGGACCCCTCAAAGAGTTGTTGCAAGGGTTCCTAAGGTGGCACTCTTTTTACACGAGGCATCGGATTTAACGTCCCCATTCTGACCGGACGTGGCTGCAAATTTGTACATCCCGCACAGCCAAACGGACGCCCCATTTTGGCACGGGTTTTACTGCCGGTCGGAGGAAGACCAATGGTGACCATACTTCTATTCCCCAGTCACCCTTGGGGGTATGAGAAACGAGATGAGTTTATGAGTTTTGAAATATTTCATATAAAAGTAGGACCTGGGAATTAGGTTGTGGACCTTTGAGTTTGGAGTTTGAAAGGTCCTGGACCTTCCAGTTCCTAATGTTAATTTGAACCCCTGAACAATATATATTATATAGTTTAAACTACATAATACTAAAAATGATACTTTCTGAGACATAATCACTGAATAACCAATATGCTTATTTATATTACTTCATCTGCACTGACTGAATGAAACTGAAGGAAGCATAACAGTTATGTACACACAAACAATATAATAATATCAATGCTTACATTTTGGAGACCTCTTGTTTGGCATTGTGGAAACTATGTTTTCTCTGGGTATTAGAAATTTCATTCTAATGTGTAGTGATAATCTTTCTACAAAAGAAGTAGATAACTTTACATTCATAACTTGCATATTGCAAGCCCATAACACTCCAAATAGTTGAAAAGTGTCTTTTGATAAACAAAAGTGTCCTCCTAATCTGTACTAGACATCATAGTTACAACAGACAGACCTCATGTCAATTTTGATAGTTAATCAATATAATAATAATATGTTTATATCACTTTTTAAAGTGCAATAAATCAATAAATCAAATTTGCACTATGTATGAACACAAAAGTGATGAATTAAAATGTTAATATGAGATTTTAAAACATGAATGAAATTAATATTGTGTTTGAAAATGGTCACATCATACTAAATAATTATAAAAGCTAGTTATTTTAAATATCAAATTCTTACTTCTAATGATAATTTACTAAATTTAGACAAGCTATTGGCATGATTGCACACACTGTGCCATGATGCAGTTAAAAAATGCATATTTTTTACTATGCTCTCTTTTTCTTTCTTTGACCCCCTTCTATGTGTTTGTAATATGTAAATGATTATACAAATCAAATACCTAGGAGAAAATGGGACATAATCATGATGCTTAAAGAGTAATATGAAGATTTATGCTCAAAATATACGGAAGTGTTTTCCTCCATAATAATATGATCTAATATGACCATGGCATGTCAGTCTGACAGCACTTTTTCATAAGCACCCACATTATTTTAACACTAGTAAAGTAATTTTGACTTGCCTAAAATTATACTTTCTATAAACACTGCCTTTCGTCCTTGCTGTTTTTTTAAATAGCCAGAAAAACGCCAAATGTACAAATTAACACCTCTTTTTAAAGAAAGGTACATTTTGATCTAGATGTATAATCTTTCTTCAATGAAATGAAATATACGGCCTTTGGCAGTAAAAGAATATGATAATTTAAAACAAACTTACCTCAAAATAATAGCAATATCCATCTTTGAAACGTGTGTTTACGTGATAAGACACTCATGACAAGGTGCCCGATCAGCTAATGATCACGAAGTATGACGTGATGTGCAAGCTCAACCTTGACGTTGATGGAACGATCTAGCCAATCAGATTCTGCGTAGTTTGTTAAGTACAGCTCTTTGTAAGAACCAGGCAGAGTGCGATTTATGAAGGTTTCAGATTTTATCTATAATTGGCCTAGTAGAAGAAGTAAATGACTAATGCTCAAAAAATAATTTTGAGTGGGAAAATATGAGTGGTTGCCATGGTAACGGACACTCTATTTTTTGGTTGTTAAGCGTGGTAAAATCTTTCGAAAATCAGCTAAATCACTAGAATTCAGAGCCTGATTATGAATAGAATCATGCATTTTTCATTAATGCTCATATGTAACATCGATACAACTTGGTTTAAGCTTCATTTTAGTGAAGATTGCATGTCAACCAAATTTGTAAATTTTTTGAAAAATTTTGCCAAAAAATGCATATTTTCAACTTTTCTGAAATAGTAATTTTTGCGAAATTATCAAATTTTCTGTAGTGTTTTTCAGAAAAGTGCAAATTTGTACAGAATAGTTAGCACTGTAGTTATGAAGTTTGGATACTACTTTACCAAATTTGGAAAAAAAGGGGGGTATGTTGATTTTTTTAAAATGTTTCATACAAGTAGATCCTTGAAAAGATAATTGCGTTTGGTTGGACTTTGTTTCGAGTTCATTATCTGATAATCAATTTTTGAAAGTTAACAGATGATGAACTTCATGGGATTGCCGGGCCAACCTGGCTTATGGTAAGGCAAGATAGATATGGCCCTTAACAATTGTAAGAAAATTCTTAATTTCTTAGGGCACAAACCCGTCTGGGATGTTATTCTACCAGCATAATATCACAAAATTGACCTGTAACATAATATTAAGCTTACAAACCATTAATAGAATCATTTGGTCAAAGCAATTCTAAACTGAAACTGAAGTGTGATGGACGGACGGATAGACGGACAGGCAAATTGAACAATTTTAAGTTGGTGGGGACTTAAAAATAATAATAGTCAATTGTTGATCGTTAATATCAGAAGTCCAGTATAATGGAATCCTCTTAATATATAGCTATTAACATATCATTAATAACTCCTTTGTTGTACTACTATCCCGCAATTGGAATTCAGGATCTCCGAGATAAACAAATAGATACATCTACTAAGTTGGAATTGTGCTAATCCCGGTTAAATAATTATGCTATTACCGGTAAAATTATCAAATCAAAATTATTGTGCAAAATAATTGTATTAATTATGAATCATTCCTTACTATGCATCGTACTACATATATCTCATAAAATTATGATTCCGATAACATAACGTTTAATCCCGCTGCAAATGTTTGCACCTGTCCTAAGTCAGGAATCTGATGTATAGTAGTTGTCGTTTGTTTATGTAATTTATACGTGTTTCTCGTTTCTCGTTTTTTATATAGACTAGACCGTTGGTTTTCCCGTTTGAATGGTTTTACACTAGTAATTTTGGGGCCCTTTATAGCTTGTTGTTCGGTGTGAGCCAAGGCTCCGTGTTGAAGGCCGTACATTGACCTATAATGGTTTACTTTTATAAGTTGTTATTTGGATGGAGAGTTGTCTCATTGGCACTCACACCACATCTTCCTATATCTATTTGATCTTGTTTTGTGTGTGTGTGTGTTGTGGGGGGTCAGCTGAAGCACACTTCTTATCCCTCTGAAATCCCCCTCCTCTCCTTTAAGATAGTAAACATGTAAAAAGGTATCCTTTTTTTTTAGGTTGAATCTTCAAAAAAAATCGTTTTGCTACTCTCAACGTTTTTTTAACCTTTACATGAATTACGCCCCTATTTTCTGTATCTGTCTCTGTAACCTTTATAAAAGACTTTGCATTAATCCCGAGATTTGGAATGAAACCACTAAGCTGATAATGTCTGCATAAATACAAGATTAATAACAGTAATAATTTGAAGACAAATTTCACACATGGTCTTATTCAATTAACTGCAACACTAGAATCAGCGCAGTACATACCAATCTTCTTTTTTTTTTCTTTGTAACTATCAATGCTTTCTAGTTGTAATCTTTCATGAATACAAGACTTTAGTGTCCCATGTGAAATAAAAGAACAAATTTCCAATGTCCCGTGCATTGCACACATTTGATTTCAAGGTACAAGGGCAAAAACTAAAATAAACACTTTTATGGCCGCGCCGCAATTGGGGGGTAGCAGGTTTAACCCATGTCCGTCAGTACAATAGTCGTCACAAAGTTGGTTTCCATTTTATAGTTTTAGTTTGCCTCAACCAAATCTTATGAAACATATATACACAATGCTTATTACCACAAAACAGAGATCAAGTTTGAATTTTGTTGGTGCCACTGCATGTCAACTGTATAATTTGCCTTAAAGTGACCATCTTATGAGAACCTTTCTGGAGCCCTTTTTTTCTGTCATACATACCATATAATATTTTTCGATTTTCATCTAGATTTTTTTCATCTTTTCTGTTAATTTAAAAAAGGAGATGTGGTATAATTGTTAATGAGACAACTCTCTACAAGAGACCAACATGACACAGAAATTAACAACTATAGGTTATCATACGGCCTGCAACAATGAGCAAAGCTTATGCCGCATACTCAGCTGTAAAAGGTCCCAAAATGACAATGTAAAAAAATCCAAACAAGAAAACCTAACGGCCGAACTTTCGTGTTGGGTTTATATCAATTAACATAACCTCCCTTTAGTTTTTCATGAATTTGTGATATGACATTGAGAAGTTATTTAAATTTATTCTTTGAAAAAGCGACGGGCGTAACATGCGCTCATGGCTTATTTTTATTTTATGGAACTACACCACTTTCAAAGTCTAGGATCAGCCCTTTAAGGTATGAGTACATTTGAACTGTGCAGTATAATCTGAGGTAGTTAATGTACACCTTAGCATTGCATTATCCTGATTGTAGCACAGTAATAACAAAGAGGTTTTACCTATGTTATGTGTGAAGTGTTCTTAAAAGACCATGACTTTATATGTTTTCTTTTG
Source organism: Mytilus coruscus (assembly GCA_017311375.1). Taxonomy (NCBI): domain Eukaryota; kingdom Metazoa; phylum Mollusca; class Bivalvia; order Mytilida; family Mytilidae; genus Mytilus; species Mytilus coruscus. The sequence goes on from CM029605.1 coordinate 80,590,070, forward strand.
GTCAGTCCGTCCATCTGTCTGTCCTTGTCACTGCAGTTTCAGTTTGGAAATGCTTAAACCAAATGTTTCTATTATTGGTTTGTAAGCTTATATTTATAAGTGAGATTTCAAGTTGAGTCTCTTGCTGTTTGGATTACATTTGTGAAAGTTATTGTGCTAGGAAAATTAGAATTTTGCCAAAATTTCATAATTTCTTCTCATTGGTGAAGGACATTATATTGTCAGAGCAATACTTTTAAAAATTACATGGACCTTCACAAAAGCTAGAATGTGCTATTGCAATTCCCATGACGTCCATCATCTGTTAGTAACATTTCATGAATAATTATAGATTACTAGATTGAAACTAAATGTTGTAGGAAAAAAGTAAAATAACAAATATACGGAACACTGAGGATAATTCTAAACAGAAAAAATGATAGATCAAAAGCTAAAACACATCAAACAAATAGATAAAAACTGTCATATATTACTGACTTGGTACAGGCATTTTCTTATGTAGAAATTGGTAGATTAAACCAGGTTTTATAGCTAAACCTCTCAATTTTCCTTATATGGATTTATGAAAGATTCAAACAAAACTACCAAACCTCCACTTCTCCCCAAAATGCTACAGTGTATATATTTAAATTTTGTTTGTTGAGTCTTCTCAAGGAGCAAAGACAGGACTGAGAGTTAAACAGATTAAAGCATGCAGTTATATTCCCATTAGAAAATGAAAACTATTAACATAATTTTTACATAAAATTATATTATATATCTTTTGATTGGATGTTGTTATGGGTGATATTTGTTACCATGGCAACTGTTGTAATAATACTTAGCCGTTGTAGTTTAGATTTAGAGTATATATATGCTTCTATGTATTTTCATAAAGGTTTGGAAACAATTGAGAATATTGAATTCCTATACTGCAGAAGTCAACAAATAATAACGCTGTTTCCAAGGGAAAATACGTTAATATGGTGATAAAATTCAAGAGAGCCCCACGCAATATTCTATTTATTTTGCTCAAGTAGTATTCAAACTTTGTTACTACAATGCTAGCTATGCTTTACTTATTTACACTTTTCAATAAAAAAAAAAAAACACATGAGAAAATTTGATAATTTCACAAAACTCCATGATTCAGAAAAATGAAAATAAGTGTTTTTTGTATATTTTAACAAAAATCTAAAAGTAGGGTTGAACTGCAATCTTAAGGAGTTCGCTTCTCAGTTTCAAATTAATTAACTTTTCAAAACACTAGTTAATATCGATAGGGGATTAATAAAGGTATCAAAAGATTTTAAAAAATGTACAGGTCAATGTGCTTGTTTTCGAGATATAAGCCATTAGAATTTTGGCGGGAAAATATTCTCTCTTGACTTTTTATAGTTTTATTCATGACAAGTTTACATTCTCAAAAACTTTTAAAGAATAATTGAAACTTTATAAGACTTTTACAAATGGCTTATCATTATACATGTAAAAGATTTATAAAAAGAAAAATGGGGGTCAATGGCCAATTTTTTTAGGCATTCAAATGAATAAAACCAGAGGTTTCCGAAAATCTGACAAAAATCCCAAAACATGACAAGCGAACTTCCTTAACTAAGCTCTGAAGCTAAAACCTAGTATCGATGTTATATATGAAATTTCTGAAAAAAAATTGATTCTATTTATAATCAGGCTCTCCGACCAAACGTTATCTTTTCAAGAATCTACATGTATGATATTTTAAAAAAATAAACCTACACCCCCTTTTGTCCCAACCTTCCAATCCCAATGTTAAATTATATATTACATTTGTTGAACCTTATGAAAAGAACAGACAAGACTGTGAGTGTAGCAAAGCATGCATTCATATTCCAATTTGAATATAAACACCCTCTATTTATGTATTTTTTACATAAATTTCTATTAATGCAGTTTTTGAATGGATGTTGCTATGGATAATATATGTTACCGTGGTAACTATTAAAGTCAGCAACTATTAACAATGGTAATTTGGTGTTAGCGGATGCTTTTATGTATTTTCTTATCGGTTATGAAACAATTCAGGACATTTAAGCTCTTAAACTGCAATATTCTGCAAATAATAAATCCGTTTCCAAGGAAAAAATTGGTTGCTATGGTGATAAAATTAAAGAAAGTCCCACGCATTTTCTATTTAATTTGGTAAAGTAGTATCCAAACTTCATAACTACAGTGCTAACTATTCTGTACACATTTGCACTTTTCTGAAAACACCACAGAAAATTTGATAATTTCGCAAAAATTCCTATTTCAGAAAAGTTGAAAATATGCATTTATTGGCAAAATTTTTCAAAAAATTTACAAATTTGGTTGACATGCAATCTTCACTAAAATGAAGCTTAAACCAAATTGTATCAATGTTACATATGAACAGTAATGAAAAATGCATGATACTATTCATAATCAGGCTCTGAATTTAGTGATTTAGCTGATTTTTAAAAGATTTTACCACGCTTAACAACCAAAAAATAGAATGTCCGTTACCATGGCAACCACTCATATTTTCCCACTAAAAATCATTTTTTGAGCAGTATTCATTTACTTCTTCTACTAGGCCAATTATAGATAAAATCTGGAACCATCATAAATCACATGTATATGGCACTCTGCCTGGTTCTTATAAAGAGCTGTACTTAAATAACGTCAGATTTAGATTTCGATGCAAACACCGATATTCAGTGCCAGTTTTTTTAAAAGCACATTAACCTACCTGCGTGCCTGTTATCTTGAAAACTATAGTTGAAAGACTCAGAGGTAAACTTTAAAATGCAAAAACGATCAGCATGACAAGTTTTTCAAATTAGTCTGCTTAGTCAAAATCGTCAGTCGACTCCTTATTAGAGTTATTGCCCTTTGATAACGATTTTTACCTTCTTTTTTGCGTTATTGCCTTATAACTTAAAAATTAGAATAGATAGATAGAAACTTAAATCAACAAAAATGGCGAGAAAGACAAGATCTACAAATAACAAACACAATGACTATATTTAGAAAATCATCCGACATCTCCTTATTGAAGTTATATCCCCTTTAATGACGATTTTTTTTTTTTTTTTTTTTTTGCGTTTTGCATTTTGCCTTATATGGGAAAAATTAAAATAGAAAAAAAATAGACACTTTGAATAAAAAAATGATCAGCAATGCAAATTCTTCTAACAAGTCAAATTTTGCCGATATGGTTAGTAGACTGTCACCTTTTAAGAGTCATAATTATGGATATTTTTACCCTCTTTTGTGTTTTATTTTTTACAAAATCGAAAGAAGATAAAGAGAAACTAAACAGACTAAATGTCCAGCAATATAAGATTAACAAAACAGATTTTTGTCATGAATTCTGTTCTCGTCTACAAGGTTACATTAATTACATAGACACATAAGAACACGCTGGTGATAAAACTTACAAATGTGAGGCGTGTAGGAAATAATACCTACGAAAATAAGATTTGCAGACACATGAGAACACATAGCAGCAGCTGAGGAACATTACATCTTTATAATTTTGTAGTTAAGTGTTATGAGTCAAACAGGCGCAAATCCATGGCTATTTATCGGAGACTGGAATCCCCTTTTGAAAATAGATAAAAAGGGGATTCCAACCTCCGAAACTCCTTGCAATGTTAACAGAAGTAATATCTAACAAAAAATAATCGAAAAAAGGGGTGTTCCAACACCCGGAACACCCCCTGGATCCGCCGATCGCCAAACTGCATGAACGATCAGACGCCTACACATACACTTATGATAATCGAAGTAAAATTGAGAATGGAAATGGGAATATGGCAAAGAGACAATAACCCGACCAAAGAGCAGACAACAGCCGAAGGCCACCAATGGGTCTTCAACGCAGCGAAAAATTTCCGCACCCGAAGGTGGTCCTCAGCTGGCCCCTAAATAAAATTGTGTACTAGTTCAATGAAAATGGACGTCACACTAAACTCCAAAACATATAAATTGACTAAATCAAAAAAAAAAACATACAAGACTAACAAAGGCCAGAGGCTCCTGACTTGGGACAGGCGCAAAAATGCGGCGAGGTTAAACATGTTTTGTGAGATCTTAGCCCTCCCCTATACCTATATATGTTTTATGAATGGTAAAAGATGAATCGGTATTGTTATTGGCAAAGAAACAGCCTAATATAGATTAAGGTGATTACCATTTGCCACTTCAGAACACCTCATATAAACACTTCAGAACACCTGATATAGACACTTCAGAATACCTTATATAGAGACTTCAGAACACTTTATATAGACACTTCAGAACACCTTATATAGACACTTCAGAATACCTTATATAAAGACTTCAGGACACTTTATATAGACACTTCAGAACACCTTCTATAGACACTTCAGAACACCTTATATAGACACTGCAGAACACTTTATAAAGACACTTCAGAACACCTTATATAGACACTTCAGAACACCTTATATAGACACTTCAGAACAACTTATATACACACTTCAAAACAACTTATATAGACACTTCAGAAAACTTTATATAGACACTCCATAACACCTTCTATAGACACTTCAGAACAACTTATATAGACACTTCAGAACACTTTATATAGACACTTCAGAACACTTTATATAGACACTTCAGAACACCTTATATAGATACTCCAGAACACCTTCTATAGACACTTCAGAACACCTTATATAGACACCTCAGAACACCTTATATAGACATTTCAGAACACCTTATAAAGACACTTCAGAATATTTTATATAGACACTTCAGAACGCCTTATATAGACACTCCATAACACCTTCTATAGACACTTCAGAACACAATATATAGACACTGCAGAACAAAAGCTGCTTGATTATGTGTACAGAGAGTAATCAAATTTATCAACTATAAAGCTAGATTAATAAATACACCGATATTAAACAAGAAGAAGAGAACAAATACCCCGAAAAGAAGAACACTGCATGTTTATACTGATAGCGAAATCAACATTTGATTGGTTGTGATTATCTCACTTGACGTCGAACAAAACTGAGGCCAACGGCCGAAGTGAATGTCAGTTTTTTTTTTTCAAAAGTCAATAAAACCACAAATTTACCGAAACAAAAGACAATGATTGATTAATGCAGAAAATACAGAATATGTTGTCGTTGATATTTACCCAATATATCTGCAGGCATGTTTAATTTTATTTTTTTTTTTTTTGTCAATTTATTGTTGTTTTTTTTTCTTGTGATTTGTTAATAGTGTAACCGGAGAGCATGAATTTCATAACAAAATCATCTTTGTCTCCACCGGGACTCGAACCCGGGACCTCTGTGTTACAAGGCAGTACGTATACCGACTGAGCTAAAGAAGAACTTCCTTAGCTCAACAGCTTACGGCTGACTAATAAGTATCTACCACATTTACTAAGGGAAACAATCCCATCACAATAGTTTAGTTATCTCGCTGAAATATACCTTGTTTGTTTTTATGTTAGAATAATAATCAAAAGTTATATTTTAATACCAATACAAATTTAATTTTGTAAAAATTAGAGAACAGAATTGAAAGCAGATATTTAGATGTTATTTGCAGTAACAGTTTCTTTAACACACTGTTTAAACGCAAAATGTCTAGGTGTATTATAAAACAGTTTACTTTGGAATATATTGTTATTCCCAAAATTGCTTGTGATGACGGGATAATTTCGATATCCATTTCAAAAATCGTTAATACATGGGTGCCTTGAATATGTTGCTGTTTTATTAACATTTACGTGGTTTTGCTGTTAACCGGTCCATGTGAAGAGTTAGGACTAGTAATATCTTGGCATAAATTATCCATTTGTGAATCTGATAAAGTCTGAAGACTTCATGAGTTTGAATGTCCCTCTGGTATCTTTCTTCCCTCTTTTAGTCAAATTATTGTTCATGCACCGTTTGTAGATAATTTAACGGATTATTAGTAAATGATAACGCACTTGTATGCAGGATTCTTTTAATGCATCTCATAAACACAAAATAATAAACAAAACATTGTACACGTGTGACATGTGTAATATATAAAAACACAAAATGACTAACAAAACATTGTATACGTGTGACATGTGTAATATATAAAAACACAAAAAAACAAACAAAACATTGTACGGGTCATTTTCAAAAAATGTCGAATTTTGAAAGTGCTAAATTGATTCAATTTTTTTTTCAAACAACCCTCGTCATAAGCAAATTAAAACAAACAGTACTTATAGAACAACATATAAAATGATGCAATCTTGATAATGTCATACAAGAATATATTGAAACATTTTTTGATAGGTGGTGCAATATTTTGTCTTTCCTGTTACCATGTTCAAAAGAAATTTCGAGTTATTTAGAAAAGGTTTATATAAAATTTTAAGCTTGTTTTTCGTAGCCAATAAGATTGTTTTTAAGAGTGAAAACTTCTATATATATTTATTCTGTGAAATAATAAATTATTTGCCAATTTTTTATGTTGTACTGAAAAATGCCTCTAAAAATTAGTTTTCGAAGGTTATAACAATAACCACCAGTAATGCAAGTCAAAGATAGCGATTCATATTGTTCAGCTTTTTTCTCTCTTTCAAATAAACCCAACATCAAGTAAATCCCTTGTATTTTGGTTTACTTTTGTCTTATTTTATTGGTAACAGGAACGTACGTTAATGATATATCACTATATTAAGTTCTATCCTGTTACCTTTTTGTCTATCCTGTTACCGTTAGCAATGTTGCGTCTGCATAAGCTAAATTGCTAAGCTTAAGACGTTATAACCTTTAGGTGAGTTCAAACAACGAAACATGTCATTATATGTGTGCAACTATATGTTATTATAAACCCTTTAAAGACGTTTTTGTCTACTATAATTGTCTATCCATAACAAATTTCTTCATTTTGAATGCTGTTGTGAAATAACTACTCCCTTTGATAAAGTGATAATGGTTTTCTGTTGTGATTTTGGTTTCCAACATGTTATTGCCATTTTACTAATATAACATTTGTGTAATTAATCAATATGTTGGTAACAGCATAGACATGACAAAAAGTACCCTCTATTTTTTCACTAAATGTCTTGAAATTTCTTTCTCTACACTATTACACAAGAAACGAGCTGTTTTAAATGTTTAGGTTACTTTGGGCTTTTGAAATTTACACTGACTAGTTCAATATTCATAGGGGGACAATTTAACGGCTGATTTAAGTAGCGGTAACAGGATGGACATGAACTTCATGTACGCTGATTGAATTTAGTTTGTAGAAAAATGTTACATATGATAATAAAGAAGCTGCAATTTTTCGTTAGAGTTATTAATAACGTTTTAAAAAGTCCCTTTGCAAATATCAAGGCGATCAGAAAATAGGAAAAAATAATTTTAAATGTGTTACTCTGACACTGTACGCACATAAAATACGAAAAATCGGAATTAAATATATTTTAATCTTATCAGAATAGATCTAAATCGTGTTTATTATTAATGTTCTGACTCATAAATCCCACAAACTTTCTTTTAACTCTTTCAACTACATTTTCCATTAGAAATAAAAAATTAGCATGGGAGTACTGAAAATTGACATTTTTTGAAAATGACCCGTACATGTGTGACATGTGTAATATATAAAAACATAAAATGACAAACAAAACATTGTATACGTGTGACATGTGTTAAAATAGAAATTTACTGACAAGTAGCTATGGTAACCATGGTAACATTAAATAGCAAATACCAGTAAATATGGAACAGGGACCAAATTTATGATTCCCCATATATTACTTCAATGCATTTTCATTCAAATTTAGGGACAGATTTTTTTATTGCCTATATCAAGACTACAAAATTTCAATTTCTTTCTCATACCAGTAGCTCTTTCATGGTTTCTGAAAGAATTATTTAAAGGTCATGACCGGCATATAAGCCAGCAATAGGTTTTTTTTAGTATTAATAGGGTAATTTTGTTAAAATTGAAAATTAAATTTTGGACCATTTCTCAGATAACCATCCCCGCTATACATTTAAGAATCAATTAAAATTAAATCGAAACATCTTTACATAATTTTCATTTCAATATAGCAATAATACTAAACAAATATGCGTGTTAGGAGCTACCATTTGATTTTTATTGGGGCTAGGATGAAATTTGAAAAAATAGGCAGGACAGGAGTTTTGAGTAAAAAAGGCAGGACGAGACACTTGCAAAATAAAAAAAAAATCAGGATGACAATTTAGGTAAAAAAAGTCAGGATAAACTTTAAAACAAAAGGCAGGACCGAATAGAGTGAAAATAAAAGGCAGGACAGAGATTACAATTAAAATAAAATGCAGGACAAAATTTTTCATCCTTACCCTCCCCGCCCCCTAAAAATCAAATGGTAGCTCCTTTACCTGGGATGTGTCGTGTCTATTTATATTTATGTATGGAACGCAAGGGCGGTAAAATAATAGTAAATATAAAATTCATTCCAGTCAATCAGTTCTTAATCATTGAATATATATAGGCAAGTATTTCAGTCAATTTTAGCAGTTTTATGCATGTTATGTTTTCATATTCCCTTTTTATTTGACCATTTGTACAGGAGTTGTGGAAGTTTGGCCATTTGTGGGTGTTGTCATGGTTGTAAATCGTCTGGAATTCAACGACAGAAAGCTCCAATACTTGACATATAATAATTTGCCATCATGCGTAGCTGTATAGATATAAGAAGATGTGGTATGAGTGCCAATGAGACAACTCTCCATCCAAGTCTTATCTATGATTTAATATGTGTCCATATATTTTTAATTACGTTTACTAGTATCCTGTTTATTTGTTTAATTGTCTTCAATTAAAATGATATTTTTCATGTTTTCAGATTTCTATATATGTGATACAGGACCAGACTGTAAAACACGTCAGTTTGAAAAAAACAAATTGCAAAATACAGACCTTCTAATGCAGGCAACAATTAAATGCCAGTCTCGAGTCAGACCATGTTATGCAGGCAGCAATTAAATGTCAGTCTTGAGGCCGACCATCTGATGCAGACAACAATTGAATACCAGTCTTGAGGCAGACCAGCTAACATGTCTAACAACAATTAGATGACAGTAGAACTCAATGATAAGATAATAAATCTAATTAATATGTCCAACAGTGCCATCAGGATTTGTCAATATCCAGTGGATCCTAAGGAGACAAATGAGAAACATGCCATACTGATAAAACATGTAAAATAAATCGTCAAAATGAGACGTATGCTGACACCAATGCCACAGTTGTCATAGCTGTATCTTAAAAACTCACAGGAGAAAACATAATATCGGTTAGAACCTGTTGTATGTGATTCACTCTTCAGAATGGATACGGGTGAAAAAACATACATATGTGATGTATGTGGTAAAGGGTTCAGTGACTTCAGATCTCATACGATACACACAAGAACTCATACTGCTGATAAACCTTACACATGTGATGCCTGTGTTAAAGGATTTAGCGACAAAAGAGGCTTCCTTAAACACATGAGTATTCATAATGTTGATAAACAGGACAAACCTTACAAATGTGATGTGTGTGATAAAAGTTTTAGGTTCTGCGGAACCTTAACGAAACACACACGAACTCATACTGGTAAAAAGCGTTACACATGTGATGTATGTGGTCAAGGGTTTACTAACTCCAGAAACTGTACGAAACATAAAAGAAATCATACTGATGAAAAACGTTACACAACATGTGATTTATGTGGTCAAGAGTTTAGTCACAAAAGTAACTTTCTCAGACACATGAGAATTCACACAGGTGATACGCGTGAAAAACCTTACACATGTGATCTATGTGGTAAAGGGTTTGGTTACTATAAATCATATAGGAAACATACAAGAACTCATACTGGTGGAAAGCCTTACATATGTGATGAATGTGGTAAAGGGTTTAATGACTGCAGTTCCTTAACGGCACACACAAGAATGCATACCGGTGAAAAACCTTACACATGTGATGAATGTGGTAAAGGGTTTAATGACTGCAGTTCCTTAACGGCACACACAAGAATGCATACCGGTGAAAAACCTTACACATGTGATGTCTGTGGTAAAAAGTTCGGTAGAAAAAGTGGCTGCAATAAACACATGAGAATTCATACTGGTTATAAATATCATAAACGTTACACGTGTGATGTATGTGGTAAAGAGTTTGACAACAACAGTTATTTTCACAAACACATGAGAACTCATACTGGTGACGAATTTTACAAATGTGACGTATGTGGTAAAGGGTTTAGTGACATCAGTTCCTATAATAGACACATGAAAACTCATACTGGTGAAAACCCATATAACAGAGAAGCATGTGATAAAGGATTAAACTACAAAGGTAACTTTGATAGACACACGAACATTCATACTGGTGTTGAACTTTACAAATTTTGAAAATGTAACTTTTATAAACACAATAGTAATATTTGTGATTAATATGATTAATATGATTAACAGTCTTCAGTCAAATGGACATTTATAGATATAGGAAGATGTGGTGTGAGTGCCAATGAGACAACTCTCCATCCAAATAACAATTTATAAAAGTAAACCATTATATTTATACATGTTATATGAATAATGCCTGTGGAAACTAACTGCTGAAAAACCTTGAGAATGTGATGCATGTAATTTCCACTTCGTACTATGAACATCAAAATTATTTATTTTGTAAAATATTTCCTTTCTCTGTTGTAACTGTACACGTATACCTAACAACAAAATTATTTTCATTTACCTGTGTTTAAAGTTATTGCAAATGGCTGATATTTTGTTCGAGCATATTGTTTTTCTTAAATTTGTAAACATTTCATACCGAAATAACATGTTACTTTTATTATTCTTCCTTAGTTTATTTATTTTGTATTTGCATTGTATCATAGGTCTAATTTATTTGATCAGTGTATGTTCAATGGTGTTAATATGTCCTTTGATTGAGTTAAGCTATTTCAGTTGATATTTTATAGTGTGTCTTTCTATGTTGTGATGTTACACTATTGTTTCAGAAAAAGGGTGAAGGTTTGGTACCATTAAAACGTTTAAACCCGCTGCAATTGTTTGCACCTGTCCTAAGTCAGGAATTGGATGTTCAGTAGTTGTCGTTTGTTGATGTGGTTTTCCCGTTTGAATGGTTTTACGCTAGTAATTTTGGGGCCCTTTATAGCTTACTGTTCGGTGTGAGCCAAGGCTCCATGTTGAAGACCGTACTTTGACCTATAATGGTTTACTTTTATAAATTTTGACTTGGATGGAGAGTTGTCTCATTGGCACTCATACCACATCTTCTTATATCTATTTAATCAATAAATAAAAATGATAATTTACAGAAACAAATGTCCTTTTTAATTTTTGGGATTGCGACAGTGATACATTGTATATAATTAAAGGTCTGAATGAGGGTCATCATATCTAATTTCTAAAATTTTTAGGCCATTTTATGCACCCGCCATGGCGAAGGGGCATTAAGTTTCACCCTTGTCCGACTGTACAGAGTCATTTTACCAGTCTGAAGTTATGCCAATTTACAAATGAAAAACAAATGCTGATTTTTCGTTTCAGTTCTCTAACTTGAGTTTGCCTCAACTAAATGTTATGAAACTTCTAATCAATTTTATTTACACAAAACACAGATCAAATTTGAGTTTTGGTGGCGTCACTTTACCATTCTAGAGTTCTGAAATTTAAAAAGAAGGCAGGATAGATGATTGGAGCAAAAAAAGGCAGTATGAGAAACTTGGCAAAAAAAAAGTCAGAATGGAAATTCATGTAAAAAAGTCAGGATAAATTAGTAAAAAGTCAGGATAAAAGAAGGCAGGACCGAATAGAGTGAAAATTAAAAGACAGAGATAACAGCTAAAAAATTCAGGACAACATTTTTCATCCAAGCTCCACCCCTAAAAATCAAATGGTAACTCCCTTATAAATGTAACGTTTGTGGTGAATGTTTTTTAGCCCATACATGGAAACAAACTCTGGATAAAACCTTATAAATGTAACGTTTATGGTGAATGTTTTTGAGCCCATACATGGAAACAAACTCTGGATAAAAACCTTATAAATGTGATGTTGAAAATAACTTACAAGAGACACATAAGAACTCACACAGATGATAAACTTTACATATGGGATATTTTGGGTAAACTGTTGACTCGATACACATAAGAATACTCACTGATAATAGACCTTATAAATATGATGTATATGTGGTAAAATGTTAAACCAGAGTCAAACCTTACAAAGACACAAAAGGACACATACAAGTGATACTAATTTTGTATGTAATATATGTTATAAAAGATTTAATAATCATGGATAATTGAACAGAGACACATAAGTCATTTAAGTACACACGTATATGATACTCATCATTAATGTGATGGTAAATTAAAAGATTTAGTCTGCTTGGTTCCATGCGGTAACACACAAGAATACACACTGATGTGTGGATGCGTCAAAGAGAATCGAAAGATACCAAAGTGACATTAAAACGCACACGTCAAAATAGACTGACAACGCCATTGCTAAAATGCAATAAAGTAAACGCTAAAATAGAAAAGACAAACAGAGAAACAATAGTACACAAATCACAACAGAAAACCAAAGGCTGAGCAACACGAACCCATCCAAAAACTAGAGGTAATCTCAGGTGCTCCGGAAGGGTAAACAGATCCTGTTCCACTTGTAGCACCCGTCGTGTTACAGTAAAACATTATAATTCGCAATTTAACTCTCAATACTCGAGTCGTTTTAGTAAGAAAACGACAAATATTTCTATATTATTTTTTAGTATTTATTAATTAAACATATTCAAACTCTAATATTGTGTATAGATGATTTTCATAATACAGCAAAATGTTGACTATGTAAATAAACCAGGTATCAAGTAAAGACACTCCAGTCTCCGTGTATTGTCTCTGGACGACTACATGTTAATAAACCAGGTATCCCGTAAAGAAACTCCAGTCTCCGTGAATTATCTCTGTATTACTACCTTCATGATGGCGAATTTTAATTACATCTCCTAGTTTAAGAGACACTATTGCATTCATTGAGCCTGATTCAGATGCATTGCCTGCAGCAGCATGGCCCTTTGAAATCGAGGCTCCGTTTTCATCATCTCAAGGTGAAGGCTTGGACTTGCTCCAGTTTTAAAAAGAAGAGGTGAAAAGTACACTCCATCATAAGGTGCTGTGAAGAGTCCTGTCAGGTGGTCATAGGCATTGCCTATGTTAGTTATGACGTCATCAAAGATTACTGTTTGAGACGAGCCGAGGGTAGCGTGTTGTGATAATCTGGCATGGTATGCAACTCTTTTCCTAGGATTCGTCAGATCTGATAGAGACGATGTTTCTTAAGCAATCTGTTTGTAAGAAAAATCATGCAGCATGCAGGTCATATATATTTTATATAGGTCTGTAAAGTCGACAGAAAATTATCTATTTAAACATGTTTAATACAATTTGAAAAATAGGACATACTCTTGATATTTTTAGGCATCACTATCTTAAACAAACCTTCACGAAATTTGGACAGAAACTTGTTCGTGACCGAAATAAGGTATCCATAGCAAAGATTTGAAAATATTTATTTTCATATTTTACTGATAAGTGGACTCACTTTAAAAGTCAACATTACTCTTTTACACTGACAGCAGTAGTCACAGTCGGGTTACGAAGGACAACGGACGCAAAGTGATGAGAAAAAGTTCACAGTTGACTTTTATTTGACATTGTTTACTTAATTTAGGTCCGTGTAGCACTTATCAATTCAAAATTTTAAAACGTTTTCAAATTTTAGTTTTTGATTTTTGATCAAAGTTTTAAAATATCAAAAGAATTAAAAAATGGAATTTTGATATTTGAAAACATTGATTAAAAATCCAAAAACTAAAATTTGAAAACTTTTAAAATTTTGAATTGATAAGTGTTACACGGACCAATTTACCATGTTTACATTGTTATTTATAGTGAATGTAATATTAGTTACATAGTGTGTTAGTGACCTAATACGATATATACAGGGTCAGTAAATTCCATATGGGGTGAGAGCGAAGCTCGAACCCCATATGGAATTTACTGACCCTGTATATATCGTATTAGGTCACTAGCACACTATGTAACGAATTTATCTTACCGACTATCTTTATTTGTTGAATTTAGACTAGAGTAATCCACATCTTCTTATTTCTATATTAAAGTGTTCAAGTGTTCAATTTTAAAACCTACTTCCATTGATCTGCACAAAAAACTAATATCAACAATAATAATTTAATATCAACAACATTGATATAGCAATATTAAACAGAACTTTCAATACATTTAAATACACTGTAATCAAATAGTGCCAAAGTCGTAACTCCACTACTAACCGTGTATTGAAATAAGCCCCGCCTCCCTACTAACCTAATATGGAATATACACGGTCTCCACGCGGACGCTCTTAACCAATCATATTCCTAGAAATGTATAGGAGGTAAGATAAATAACTGTTAGTTATTTTATTAAAGTTATAAAACACGAATCCCACAAAAATGGGAGTGAACACGAGTTCTCCAGACGTGTATTGATTTCCAGTTTCACATGTGGCACCGAGAATGCACCCAATTGTTTTGTTTTACAATTGATGTATGTCTTTTAGGAAATTAAATTTATATTTACAAAAGTGCTGGATCCCACGAACCGCTCTTTAGGCTTACCATCAAGGATAATTTTAGATTTCTGTAAATTAGCAATGCTTTCCTCTGTTTTCTGTTTAACTTCAGCTGTAATATGAAAAGAAAATGGAAGTATATGAAAGGAGGCGTTGAGGCGGTATGCATGGTAAACCATAAAATCTCAACCAAATGGTTAAGCGGGAAAATGTTTACTGCATTGCACTTCCTGTTTGAGCTGTTCTGGTACAAGTATCAAAATTATAGATAGCGTAGGTCGACTTTCATCAATTTATTGCCAATCTATAAATATTTTCTTTAATTTATAGAAGAATGTCATGCCATCGGAAAGACTTTTCAATTTATTGCCAATCTATAAATATTTTCTTTAATTTATAGAAGAATGTCATGCCATCGGAAAGACTTTTTCCTGCATGTAATTCCGGCTAGCTCAGTTAGTTTTGACTAAATTACAATGAGTTCATTAAACTTTTTCTCGCTTAACCATGTTAACCATTTGGATAAGATTTGATGGTACTACCGTTTACCAGGTGTGAAATGTCGATTCATTATATCAAATCGTTATCAGATTTAATCTAATATTATATAATTTGAACTTTAAACTCGTGTTTAGAATTAAACATGAAATTTGATAATTTGATGTATAGCAAAAAAAAAAAAAAACTACAAAAACCTACAAAAAAAAAAAAAAATACAGAAAATTAAACAAAATTTCACTAATTATAATAATGTACAATTTTGTTTAAATTCAATCTAATATTGCGAAGACATGTCTACATTTAGATTATTATTTTAATCTTACCCAGCTTATTAATGTATTCGCTGTCCATGGTGGATGCTTTCAACAACCTTAACAAAATGTACTGCGCATTCGATTTCAATATTTCTTACGTAATAACCTCTTGAATTATGGAAGATATGTATTCGCTGTCGATGTTTGACTCATTAAACGACCTTAACAAATTTTACTACGCATTTTTAAATTTTCTATACTACATGTTTGTAATAACCTCTTGAAAACGGAACAATATACTTAATATACATTATAGTCGACAGTTCTCACGTTTGACATAAAAGGTCATTTTATCAATTTACTCAAGGATTTGTATACTATACAAATCCTTGATTTACTTAAAAATATAATCTTATAAAAACAGGTATTTAACACCAGACATAGATGAAACAATATAAAAATAAGGAGATGTGGTATGATTGCCAATGAGACAACTACTCCACCAAAGATTTCAAAATAAGGAGATGTGGTATGATTGCCAATGGGACAACTACTCCACCAAAGATTTCAAATGAAGTGGATGCAACCAATTATAGGCAACCTTACGGCCTTCAACAATGAGAAAAACCCATAACACATGATCAGCTATAAAAGCACTGACATGAAAATATGAAACAATTCAATTGAGAAATCTAACGGCCTAATTCATAAAACAATTTACGAAAAACAAATATGACTGACACGAACCAACGACAACCACTGAACTACAGGCTCCGGACTTGGGACATGCACATGATCGAGGAATGTTTGTGAGCTCTCAGCCCTCCCTAACCTGGGAGGCTCGGTGGCCAAGTGGTTTAAGTAGTTATACTACAGTAATCACTAGCCAGTCAACACTGAGGTTGTGAGTTTGAACCCCGCTTGTGCGGGTGCACTTGACTCAATCTTAATTGGCTAGGATTGTCAGTTTTCCTATAGAAGGTTGGTGGTTTTCTCAGGGCACTCCGGCTTCCTCCACCAATAAAACTAACCGCCACGAAATAGCCCAAAAGTGGCGTCTAAACACGAACAATTAATCAATCCCTAATCTGGGACGGTGGTGTAACAGTACAACATGTTAAGAACAAACTATCAAAATCAGTTGAAAAGGCTTAACTCATCAGATGGGTACAAATAGAAATACATCCAACAAAACACAAAGTATAGACGTGGACGGGTACTTTAATATACGTCCCCAAAAAAAAAAACCCAACATTAAGTACAGATCTGATAGTACATGCAGTTACTGACAGTAATCATGTATCTAAGACTATAATATCAATCAGTATACATCAGACATCCAATGGATTTTGTGTAAAGACGTCATTCACAGTCAGAAAAAACATGACCTTGTGCAATGTCAAATATAAATATCGACAGATTGTAGTACCGTGAAA
This sequence comes from Mytilus coruscus, assembly GCA_017311375.1. Lineage (NCBI taxonomy): Eukaryota > Metazoa > Mollusca > Bivalvia > Mytilida > Mytilidae > Mytilus > Mytilus coruscus. The sequence continues at coordinate 80,606,921 of CM029605.1, forward strand.
GTACATTTGTGTAATATTTAGTATGGTTTTAATTTACTGATAACAAACTTAATATTTACACCAATAAAAACAATATTCAAAGATTTATTTACAGTCTTCAATAGACCTGCAACCTTTCAGAATAAGTTTATTCAAAAGATTGATAAGTTAAACCGGATCGTATCTAAATTTTAGGGCTCGGTTTACAACATCACCGTATAATTTAGAATGTACTATTCCATTTGAAATATGTTATCTACACATACAGCCAAACTTGCAGACCAAATCGTTGAACCAATTTTTAAACTTGTAGACCAAATCGTCGTATCTATGAAAGAATTTAGTCAATGTTTTTAAGTTGTTTGTGGTAACCGAATCCCTGACTTAGTAGTTTACTAGTAACATGAGTAATACATAAATAATGATCGATTACGCTCGTTAAACTCCAAAACGTCACTTGACACCAGCATAGCGAAACGCAGTTTTGGCGAAATATTTCGGAATTTTAATTTGTCAATGCTTTTCAACCAGGTACTTGATATGGTCTAACAACCTTTTTAATCGAGCGCTACTAATGAGTCTTATGTAGACGAAACGCTAGTCTAGAATACCATATTTATGTTTCACACAAAACCGTAATTAAGGACCAATCTGATCATGACTAAACCCTTTAGCACATCCTTTGGATAGGGTTTATCGTCAATATGTTTAATTTCTCGTATAAACCTCAAGGAACCGACTCTTCCCTTATTACAAACACTACATAAGGTTTATCTCAAATATCTGTTTTAGATAGATGTTTGGCCTTAACTACATGGAAATTTGCTCATTTGAATCTCACGCGAGTTGAGAACGAACTTTTCTTGAAACTCACGTAAACTGATTTCGATTCACTTGAGTTTCACGTGAATCTCATGTTAAACTCGCGTGAATTTCATTTAACAATCACACGACTTGTTTTCACGTGAATTTTTTCAAATAAGATATTTATTTTCAAATTTACCTGAGATTTATGTACTTTCACATGAATTGCACGTATGATTTCGCTTGGGGAAATTGACTATCTATATAAAAAGAAGATGTGGTATGATTGTCAATGAGACAACTCTCCACAAGAGACCAAATGACACAGAAATTAACAACTATAGGTCACTGTACGGCCTTCAACAATGAGCAAAGCCCTAACCGCATAGTCCCCGAAATGACAATTTAAAACAATTCAAACGAGAAAACTAACGGCCTAATTTATGTACAAACAATGAACGAAAAACAAAAATGTAACACATAAACAAACGACAACCACAGAATTTCAGGTTCCTGACTTAGGACAGGCACATACATACAGAATGTGGCGGGGTTAAACATGTTAGAGGGACCCCAACCCTCCACTAACCTGGGACAGTGGTGTAACAGTACAACATAAGAACGAACTATAAAAATCAGCTGAAAGAGGCATTCTTTGGATGTTTGAGATAAATTACGTGTTTTTGATGGTCCTTTTGATTCTGTTGACAGTTTTGACTTTTCTACTCTTTAAATAGACTTATTCTAAAGGTTACCAATTCAACACTGTAATTAGATCATTAACTATTGTTTTTATTGGTACTAATATTGATTTTGTTATCAGTAAATTAAAAGCAAACTAAATATTATTGTTATATAAATATACACATTCATGGATCTACAACCTGTCGAAACCTTTATTTTGGCATTGCACAAGGTCATGTTTTTCTCTGACTGTTTATGACGTCTTTACACTAAATCCATTGGATGTTGGATGTGTACAGATTGATAATTTAGTCTTAGATGCATGATTTTTTTATTAGTTGTTAGTGGCTTTGAACTAGCTGTCAGTAACTGCGAGTACTCTCAGATCTGTACTTAGTGTCTTTTGTTGTTTGTATGTACAAGTACCCTGCCACGTCCACTTGTATTTGTAGTATTTGTATTTTCTCCATCTGATGAGTTAAGTCTCTTTCAACTGATTTTTATAGTTCGTTCTTATGTTGTACTGCTACACCACTGTCCCAGGTCATACCACATCTTCTTTTTATATTAACTCATCAGATGGATAAAAATACAAATACTACAAATACAAGTGGACCCCTTATCGCATACATCATGCCATGTTTATAAAATATCTCATTTAGTTTATAAGACATCTCATACACTTTATAAGATATCCCTGGCATATAGTTTATAAGACATCTAATATAATCTATAAGATATCGTATATAGAAAATTTTATGAGATATATATTACAGGAGGGAAGGTGGGGGCTATATAATGATACAAAGTCGAAATTATGGCAAGCCTTTTAGTATACTATTATTCTTACTTCAAGATATGTAATAAACTTTATAAGATATTTCATATATAGCTTATTACTGATTATGTAACAGGTAACGTGTGACATAATTATACTATTAGTATCGGTATTAAACTGGACCCCTTCTTTGTTTCCTTATTGCTACACTAACCTTCGTTGCGGAGATATAGATGGAATGGGGACCAGTTTATATCGGTATCGGATTCGACCAGGAACTTGTTAATTATTGGTAATATTGATAGACTTTTTTCATATTAACAACGTTTGACTCACTCCGGCGTAGAGGGAAACTTTACTGTTTTCCGATGATTTTGTCGTGTTAAGAAAATACAAAGGCTTTTCAAGCAGTTAATATTCCCAAACATTGTACCGACTGAAAGCTTGATTTTAATTCTTTACGTTGCTCTTACTTGACTTGGTACCAGGATGTCCTACCACAGAGTAGGAAACGAGTCGAAAATATAAACTTTGGAGTCCAATGTCGGTTATATGAGAATAAACAGTAGGACCTGCAATGGTGTGCTTTTTAATCAACACTATTGTGCTATATAATTCATATACAAAGTTGAATTCTTTGATTCGTCGTTTTCCGGCTAACAAATTGGACCTCGTTATTTAAGTAGTATTATAGAGGTAATAATATTGAGAAATAATTATAAACTGGCGGTCCATACATATGGAATTTACTGAAATTATCGTCCTTCCATTGTGTACCTTTGTTCACTTGACTGACATATTTACTTGTCTATCGAGTTATTAAATCAACAACTAACAAGACGAAGTGAGTAGATGATGACATTGTTTTACATTTAAATCATTAAGAAAATACAATAATATACACAATGCCAAAATGTTAAAGCTATTCCAAAATGTGAAAAATATGATATATATGGCACGCCAGGATAACATTTCTTTTATCATTTTATGTTTTCTATATAAATTAACATTCATAACACCTGTGTACCAAAATTGCAACAAAATTTCAAGATAACATAAATTTCTTCATCACAGAATGATATTATTTGCACAAAATGACAGGGTTTCGTGAACTAAATTTGGCTAAAATTATGATAGCAATTGAACACTTCATTATAGTTTCTACCGATGACCTACTATCATGATTTTTATCCGACCCCACTTACGGACGCGTTGACATATAATGCTCAATAATAGCCAATCAGACGTTAAGATATCCTTCACTTCCCTCATAAGCAGCCCGGAAGCAGCTGAGATGCAGCCATTTAATGTTATTTATAACCAATGAGATACCGTTAACAGATTTATCACATTCCAGACGTCCAGCCTTTGACTAATCAGACCGTATCACCATGGTGATACGGTAATAAGTCAACTATATTTGGTGTATAGAATGATTGTAAGGTGTATATGTCTGTCTGGCAATTATCAATTGACCTTGACCTCATTTTCATTGTTCATAAGTCAATCTTAAATTTTTATAGTTAAGTTTGTTTCTTAGATATAATATGCAATATGCAGTGGTCTCCCAAGGGCCTTTTAGCATCATGCACGGTAATGTGATGTTTCTTGAATGTGATGCTATATCTGAATTGATTTTCTTACAGGCTGAGTTGTGAATGTAATGCTATGATTTTTAGAAACAAGATGGTATTTCAAATTTCCTGTTAACATGATGATAGAGGGATTCCGCTAAGGGGACAATAGAGGTCCGTTAACAGGTTAACACCACCTCGATTTTGGCAAAACAGTTAACAACAAATTCAAAATGCTGATAACAGTTAACACAGTGGGTTGAAAACAGTTAACAGTTTAAATTTATCTCATATAACAGTTAACAACACCTTGAAAAGTCCAAAACAGGTTAACATAAAAGGTATTCCCCCTTTCCGTTAACATGTTTAACCCCGTCACATTATGTATGTATGTGCCTGTCACAAGTCAGGAGCCTGTTATTCAGTGATTGTCGTTTGTTGATTTGTCATGTATGTTACATATTTGTTTTCGTTCATTTTTGTACATAAATCAGGCCGTTAGTTTTCTGGTTTTAATTGACATTTGTCATTTCGGGGTCTTTTATAGCTGACTATGCGGTATGAACTTTGCTAATTGTTGAAGACTATTAGGGATAACGATCTAACAGCAACGGCAGCAAAACTGTTGTATAAAGCTTACGTTTATATTTCAGTGGGTATAGTACCTTTTATTCAGATACCTTAATTTACGAAGTTTCTGTTTGTCATATGTCCTTATCCATTGATCTAATTGTCATGATTGAAAATAATTACAGATTTTTATCATTTGAATTCTCTCTTAATTATTATGATTCATATGATCAGCTGATGATGATAGGATAACTACAATTGGTACTAAGCCGTCTGCATGTCTGTTCACCTGACCACGACCCCATTTCATGGATCACTGTACAGTGATTAAGATTAAGTTTTGGTAGTAAAGATAGTATCGTGAATGGTATGAGCAATATGTTAGCTGTGTTCGGTATATGAAATGATTGTAATTTTGAGCATACATGTCGGACTGGTAGGTTTTGCGTACTGGACGTTTGTAAGGTGTACATATCTGTCTGGCAGGTTATATATCACCTTGACCTCATATATGGTTTATTGGTCAATTTTAATTTTTGTGATTTGTCAGTTTGTCAGATATGTTCATAATGCTTGATGTCTGGAATGATTTTATGGTAACAACATGTCTGTCTGGCATGGTTTATATGACGGCCCTCATTTACACGGTTCATTGGTTAAATTAATGTTTCTCAAGTGCTATAGGAAGTAGGTCAACTATATTGGTGTACAATGAAGAATTAGTATAAGGTGTACATAGACTTTCTCTTTCAAACAAGCATTCTGAGAGTATTTTGTACTAGAACAAAATACCGCCAGATCGGAACAAAATTTTGGCTTGATCTGAAACTTGTCAATTATCAAATTAATATTTTAAGCTTGACGATCAACAATTTTAAGAACACTGATTATATGAATTTCCTATTTCCAACAACCATAACTCTGCACAAAATGATCAGACCGGAACAAAATTTTTATTTCAATTTGATTTTTTGTAATCTTAACATTAATTCTAATGGCAAACACAGTATAAAACCAAATGTTTTTGTCTTCCTGATCAATTTGGGTTTCCTCATTAAATTTAATCAGAATATATTTGTGGTGAAAACTATAACCCGAGTGACCCTAAAAGCTGAATGATCGTTCCCTTATTTCCTAACACTATTTTTCAAACGTTTACTAGCATTGTACATGACGTAAGGACATACAAAAGTTAATTTGTTGAGAGTTTCCTCCTTTAAAAATATATATACATGTAGGCTGGAGTGTCAGCAATAGGAATTCCTTTTTGTTTATTTATAACTAGTCTAAAGTAATTTGGCCTTCTCAGCATTATGTTTTGTCACATGTGTAGCATAAGAAATTGATATGCTAAATGTTTCACCACATGTCTCACACATATATTGCTTTTCACCAGTATGTATTCTCATATGTTCTTTTAAGTTTGGTTTCCGAATAAAATCTTTATCACAAATATCACATTTATAAGGTCCTTCATCATGTTTAAGTCTTAAAAGCCTTCGTTTGTGTCTTTGCACGCCGTTTTACAAGTAAAACCTTTACCACATTCATAACACGCAAACGGTTGATCGCCAGTATGTATTCTCATGTGTTGTTGTAAGTGTTCCTTCCTACTGAAAGCTTTATCACATACATCACATTGATGAGGTTTATCACCAGTATGTTTTCGCATGTGTCTCTTTAAGTGAGAACGCTGACTAAATTCCATTTCACATAAATCACATTTACATACTTTCCTGACTTTACACTGCTTTTCACCTGCATGTGTTTTCATGTGTCTTCGCATGTGAGAACGCTGACTATATGCCTTATCACATATATTACATTTGAATGGTTTAGCACCAGTATGTGTTCTCATATGATTCCGTAAGTGATGAATCCGACTATATGTATTATCACACATAGCACATTTGTATGGTTTATCACCAGTATGTGTTCTCATGTGCATTTCGAGGTGTTCTTTCCTACTGAAATCTACTTCACAGACTCCACATTTAAAAGGTTTATAGCCTTTATGTTTTGAAATGCGAGACTTACGACATCCTTTATTACATAAGTTACATGCCTTTTCTTGGCACATTTTACCACTAGTTTTGCACTCATTACCGCAAACATTACCATGACAATCTTTACCACTTAGATTACCAACATCAAACTTCTCCCTAGTCTGACATTCCTTGTCCATCAGTTGGTCTGTACAAGTCTGATATGCCTTGTCCATCAGTTGGTCTGTACTGGTCTGATGAAGAGGGATGCATGTTAGTGTATCTTTCTTTTCAGTATCAGAAACCATATTTGTTTCCGTCTTGTCCTGTCCGCCGTGGAACATCTCTAAATTGTCTGTAGGTTGTTCAGGGTAATTTCGCTATCAGAAACCATATTTGTTTCCGTCGTGTCCTGTCCACCGTGGACCATCTCTGAATTGTCTGTAGGCTGGTCAGGGAGATAACTGTTAAAATCTCTTTATTTTCAGTATCCATGGTATCTGAAAATGTATCTGTTCCTGTCCTCCCTGTCCATCATGACCACTGCGAAACATCTCTCAACTATAAACATGATCAAGTCAGGTTAGAATAACAGAGATTGTATAGTGGTGCCTGCTATATTTCTATCCAGGTTAGAACATAGTCTATGATCATGATGATTAAAACTTTTACTAATGCTATGCATATTCTTGTCCACTCTTTAAAACATAATTCGGCCAGATTAACTAAAATGATAAAATCTAAGTATTACGAAAATGGATTTTAACTTAAAAAATATTCTGAACCCATGCAATTTGATGTAAAAATATATCATGTGATCAAGTATATGACACAAAAATATTCTGAATCCAGATTTTCCTATACCTTATAGCATTAAATTTTTAAATTTAAAAAAAAATCATTTGATTGATAACGTTGAAAAAAAAAATGTTCGTGCTTTCGGAGCGTAAAGTTTTTCAAAATCAGACAAAAAAAAAACACCCCACTTTTGAAGTTAAATACATTGTAGTTGATCTCTTATAAAAAAAAAAAAAAAATACCAGTCTTCGAAATATCAGGAAGTATTAACTTTTAAATATTTATTGTACATCGAGTTTATGGTAACTGCTGGAAAATCCTAAAATTTATTAATGTTAAATAGGCTTTCCATACATTTTACATACATTTTACAATCTAACAAGGATTCATGATGATTTCGATTTTAGTTTAAAATACACAATACATGCAATATTAGTATTATTTGCGGTTCAGCGTATATAGAAATTGATATATTAAAATGCAACAAATATAAAAACTTACCTTTTGTTAGACTAGTAAAGGTAAACAAGTTTTATTTCACAGTTACGTGACGTGCGTCTCAAAACAAAATTCAAAGGGAGATAATAAAGATATACATATGGAACGCACGACTGCAAAAATTGTAATACAGAGAATTCTACGGAACTTTATAAGAAAGTTCTGCATACCCATTCATATGCCTATCTACCACAAATTAACCGGAAACAAAGAGAACCCTTTAAATACCAATGTTATTCTACTATATAGTGACCGCCTTCAACAAAATGAAGATTATGTCACAGGAGGAAACTTACAACAAGACATAGATTGATATATAAACATTTTTTTTAAATACCAGAAAAGAAAAAAAATGCTTTGTATAATAAAGTATGATGTAATAGCTGAGTTAATATTGATGCTTTGAAATTAAAGATTTGAAAGAGTCTACTGAAGTGCAATTTACAATGTTATCCGGTAGTTTGTTCCAGTCGGTAATAGGTCTTGGAAAATAGGAGTCTTTTCTGTACTGTGTTTTGCAGGATGGAATTTGGAAGGTGTTCGAATTAGAATGTCTTGTTTGCCTTTTTAGTGGGATTAATTTATTATTTTAGGTATTGCAACCTTTTCGTGTTCAATTTTATAAAGCATTACCAATCTTGAGTCTTTTCTTCTGTTAGAGAGGCTGTGCCATTCAAGATGTTGTAACATTATTAATGTAGGTCCAAATTTTTTCATAGTGCCAAAATTTGTTTCATCTTGTGGTGGTAATATGATGCTTTCAATGTATTCCCAGTATGATTTTTATATACATTTCTGTACCTGGTGTTTAACCTCTTTGAATTTTTAGTAAGTGATGTATTCCCGGATTTTTGAATTTTTTATATAAAGTCTATCTCCTTTTCTAATTTTGAATATAAAAATACATAATATCATGTCTCGAAAACATAGTTAGTAATTTATAATTACTACTGAAATCAAAACATTTAATATAACATCAAATAATTCGCATAAGCAAGATCACCATTACGTCTAATCGAGTCGGCCCTGTCGTGCTGAATGATTATATCCCATGAAGCGCGGGAATACAAATAACAGACTTTGAACAGACAACTAGAAGAGAATTAAAATCAATCAAATTAAGTTCCTTAAAACGCTTAAAATTACATAAATATAAATGACAAAATAATTTAATTTTGAAAGTAACACGTCTTCTAATTGGCTGAATGCATGTGTGTCTATTAGCTCAAAGACTGTAATATTTTTCTGATATTAAGTGTGCACCACATTTTCGGTTATTTCTTCATTCCTTGACTTAATTAATATGTTACAATATCGAAGTATAAGTACAAGTTCGTTACAGTTTATATTTAAAGTTATCAAGGAATATGACTGCAAAAAAAAGGAGAATGTGTTAATGGGACACAGATGACGCCCTTGCCTGTCTATCATATAGAGTTATAATTGAAAAACGGTCACCATAAAAGGCATGCTACCAAAATTTGTACTTGATCTGAGTTTTGTGGTAATAACAATTATCAATGTATAATGTCAAAATAATTATTTGGTTGAGGTTAACTTAAGTTAGAGAACAGAAACGAAATATTCGGCTTTTTTTCATTTGTAAAGGGACATAAGTCTAAAACAATAAGTGTGACATCCCATAATTCAAACATGATCTGTATTTTGTGGAAATAAGCAGTGTGTACAAGTTACATAACATTTAGTTGAGGCAACCTTAAGTTAGAGAACGGAAACAAAAAAATCAGCATTTTTTCCATTTGTAAAGAGGCATAACTCTAGGACGGTTAAATTGAGGTCACCAACATTCAAACTTGATCAGTATTTTGTGGTAATAAGTTTCATACATTTGGTTTAGGTAATATAAAGTTAAAGAACAGAAACCAACTTTGGGACGGACGGACGTACAGACGAACAAGGGTAATTTAACTTAATGCCCCTCTTCTACGGCGGGGGCATAAAAGAAAAACACTATCACAATCAACTTTGGTTTTATATTATTCAAACTCAGTAAATACATGATAACCGACATTATTCTACGTGTAATATAAGGGACTGTGCAATATTTATCTGAAGGTGGGGCCGGTGCAAACATGGACGGGGCACATACTTTTTCATGCAAATAATGAGCGGGCGAAAAGTTTTTTAACAAACATTTGGCGGGGCGCACACTTTTAAAACCCTTCGTGTGTGCATAAAAAAAATTAATATCAGAGTATAAAAGATTAAAACTATTTATTAAAATCAAATTGAATAACAGCACCTTTAACATATCAATGGCTTGAGATGATGTTAGTTCATATACTTATATATTATCTGAATGCAACATGTTTAAAGGTATAAATGTTCTTATCAATACATATATTTGTGATTTCTGTGGGAAAAACATAACTTAAAAGAAAAAAAAACAACTGAATCTAAAACAAAATAACCTAATACAGTGCTTCAATATATTTTTTTGTGTTTATGCTTTTAATAATCATTTTTATGTATAAAAAAAAAAAACAAAGAATGTTGAAGCTAAAATAAGAAAAATATATGTTTGGCACTTTAAAAAATATTAAATTGCTTATAGTACATTATTATTAAGCATTGTCTGTATAAATAAAATATCTGAAAACTATAAACAATGTTTTGTACATTAAACATAACATAACATATGGTAAATAAATGCTTAAACATAAAACAACTTCAATTGTATTGTAAATAAATCTTTAACATAACAAAATTAAATTCTTAAACATTAAAAGAATTACAACTTAATCTATGAAAAAGCTGAATTATGTCCCTTGGGAGTATTAATTTCAACAAAAGTCCTTGCAAACAGTAGAAAATGAAAATTATATATGCCTGATATAATAAAAGATAGAAACTACAAAATGAAGCACTATTGAAATGTTTGCTGCATGAATTGCCAAGAATGTGAACAATTAACACTGTGCGGGACAAATTTGCAATTCCAGAATTGGCAAATCTGACTTTGTCGGTTTACAAGATATGAAAATATTTTTGCCCAAGTGATAGATAATCAAAAATTAAATTTCCCCATATGTCCCAACATGTCACCGTTGTCACTGTTGTCACCACAGCTGATTAAAAGTACATTTCCATGGAAATTAAAAATTCCATGGAATATTCGAAGTTCCCATGGAAAAGTTAAAGTTCCCATCGGAAAAGTACTTTTCCCATGGAATTTTAAAGTTCCATCGGAACTTTACAGTTCCCATGGGAAAATAGAATACAGAGAGTTCCCATGGGAATTTAACTTTTCCGATGGGAACAGTTTATCTTCCCATGGGAACAATTTTTCTTCCCATGGGAAAATTTGTCTACCTTGGGGAACCATTTTTCTTCTCATTGAAACAGATATTTTATGTATGGAACATGTTTTCCGTTTGATTGTTTTTCTCCTAGAAAAATAAAAATTTGTTGAAAATGCAGGATTTATGTTAAATTATTGCAGTATGCAGGTTTTCTACAAAATGTCAATATGGTTTCATATCTAAAGCTGCTCTCAACATGCAACTTCCATAAAAACTCTGATTATCCAGTTAAATATGAAGCAATGGCAAGTAAGTTTTTAAATAAGTTGTGCGTGTGTGTTGTGAATACAAATTTCTATTATTGAACTTATTGGAAAATAGATAATAAATGTTTAACAACTGTTTTCCGTTGCTTAAAATACCCCATTTTTAAAATTTTTTTGCAAAATACAAGACCCATAAAACAAAAACCATGATAACATGCTGAGATAATATATTCATTTACAATCTGTATACACGTGCGTAATTAACGGGTTCTGGTTGAATGAACATGCGTTTCGATCGATTACACACAGATGACGATAAATAGAGTGTGGCACGTGTCGTTAAAACATTTACATGGTAATTACTAAAGATGTGATTATATAATTTGGAATTATTTTTTAATTTAAAATAACATAGCCTACTTTTATATTTCATGTCCTTTGTGGCAACTGTATCATCACATCAAGTCCCTAGTGCGTATTATTGAGGTGGTCATTTGTGGTATTTCTACGGACGTCTTTATTTCAATATTTTGATTCCTTTCGTATTATATTTTGTATTGGCAGTTTATGTAGATGAATTACAAGAACAGAAAAAGTAAATTGAAGTCATATTATTAGTCTCCGTTGTATTGTTTTAAAACTTAACATTGACATGGATTAGTGATTTCTGTGACATATACATGTACATGTACCAAATGTACAAGTTTGTTACTTTGAGGTTTTTGTGTGACTTATCTTCGTTTTTGTTTTGTTTTGTTTAAACACATTTTATTTTCAAAAATAGCATATGGGATTGAACACAAAATACATAAGATAATAACGAAAACAAAATAGAAATAGATGTAATACAAACTATAAACAAAAACGAAAATGCAATATAATATTTTGTAATATGAACTGGCGTGAAAAGTAGGAATTCAGAATTTTAATTGTATGCGAAGTTCTGAATCTTTGTGTAATTCTGATATAAGATTGCACAGATTCAAAAATTGCTTTACTTTGCTGAAATGTATAAAGGTCACCGTGAACAACCAATATAAGGTCAATTGGTATAAAATATCTTTTAAAATCAAAACAATATTTCTCTTGTTTCATTGTGAAATGGGCACTCGAAAAATTGTAAATACAATCCTCAACAGCATGGCTACAGTGCATGCGGGATTTAGTTTAATATTAACACAGATCTGCATGCGGGATTTAGTTTAATATTAACACAGATCTGTATTTAAGGAGCTTCGCATACTTCTGAACCATGCGGTACGTCTAAACACCACCTAGACCGCCTTGGTGCACTAAGCACCTGAAACTGCACTAAGCCCATGGTGGAACAGTCATATAAGCACCAAGGTCATTCAGTACGATAAAGTTTTGAATAAAGAGCATATATTTAACTTTTGGTGTAATATATTCAGAAATTAAAGACTTATTAACATTTTACGTGGCACGCGCCAACTTTTGTTTAATGTGTCCAGTTATTATAGTGTTGATTGAATCCACTGAAGCTTGATGAATTCATAAAACTGCATTAAGGAGATGAATGAAAGGTTAAATATGCACCAAGATCATAAATTAAGATTTCTTATTATGATAAAAAAAAATTATGGTCAAAGTTGGTTCGAAGATCTAAATAGATTTAAAAGTTATTAACATTTTTAACATGACACGCGCTCTTCTTGTGTAATGCCCCCTCTGTAATGTATGATTACCTTGATAATTAATCTAATCAATCTTGAAGGGTTAACTTTTCACCAGTAACTCATTCTTCTTTGTTTATAATCATTAATGATAAAAGGACTGTTGATCTTTTCTTTGATGCTTTGTTAGAATTTTTTTTGGGGGGAAAAAAGTGTTGGAAATAAAAATTTTGAGAAAATAACAGTAAAAACAATGGAGATTGGCTTGTTTACGAAGCCAAGTGTATTGTATTCTGTTTCTTTTTATTCTTCTCAATTTACTGTTTCAAGACTTAAAATTATAAAATATAATAGACTAAATTCAATTATAAGAGTGTAAAATGTGGCGTCCTTTGGGTTCAATGAAACCCAATATCAACAAGTATGACAGATCGCTGGTAATTCTACAAGGGATACATGTAATTATAATTAAATCTATATTTCATATATACAAGATATAATTTGGGAGTTATGATATGATTGCCATTGAGAAATGTTAATATCCACCAGAGTTGAAATGACGAAGATTTAAGCAATGACAGGTCGCAGTACAATCTTAAACGACGAGAAAATCCATACCGTCTAGTCATCTTTATGTATATTCATTGGTTTTTTTGTTCCAAAAGTTTAAAAACTTAAAGGAAATATTGTCATAATGTAAATTTGACTGATAACAGTTTTAAACGATTATATGTGTTTCAAATGTTGTTAGCTGTTTACAAAGAACCTGCAAAATAACAAATTCCTGTATTTTACCTAACTAAATATATTTAATCAGAGTCGGCAAAATAGCCACTGCCTTAATCATGATGATATGGAATTTAAAAAATCTCTTATTTTCCGGGCCTTTTATACAAATAAGATGATGTGGTATGAAAACCAATAGGACAAATCTCCATCGAAGTCACAAGTCACAATTATAAAAGTAAACCATTTAATATTGGTCAAAGTACGGTTTTCAACACGGAGCCTTGGCTCACACCGAACAGCCCACTTTAATTAAAGTTTGAAATATTTAACTTAAATTTCTTTAATATTTCGAATTCCTTATGTGTCAGAAAAAAAACGAATTCCTTATGTGTCAGAATAAAAATTCATTCCAATTTTTTTTATTAAAAGATTTTAAAATGTTTTGATTTTCTTTATCTCTTTAAAATTCATACTAATTTTAACCCCAAAATCTGCCATTATCTCTTATTAAAAAAATCCTATTTTTGTTGGCATTTAAGGTATAGGTATTATATAAAATGTTGGCATTTGAGGAAGACACCGTTATTATATAATAACCTTTCTTTATTTCTTCATGGATCAGTGGTTTTAGTAACTGTTAATTACTGGCACGCGCCGTCGGACAAACCCTTTGATGACAGAAAAAATCATATTACGACAAAACAACAAAATGTACTGACAAAAATGTCAGATATATTTATTATATTGAGGAAAACTACATCCGATGGTATGTTTGTTTTATTCATAACACCATCCCATCATGGGCTTAGTGCAGTTTCAGGATCTTAGTGCACCAAGGCGGCCTAGGTGGCGTTTAGACGCTCCCGAACCATGAATGATATTAAGTTTTCTAACACCACAACTAAAGAAGAAGGGTGGCTGTTTTATATTTCAGAAAGTCCATATGTCGGGGTTTAAAATTCCATTCAATAGAAGTAGTTGGGAAAAAGATGTTTTGGTTATATCTAGTCTATGACGCGGGTACTACATATATAGTTGTTACTAATTCGTAAATCATAATTTGAATTTGACCAATAATTGGGAGCATTAAATCGCAGAGATAATCAAGGGCAGTCTCTTTATGTAAAGAATATAACACAATGAGCTTTCTTGACTTTCTTCTGTCTACTAGCAATTTCCGGCCTATTTCGAGGTGTCAGACCACCAATTAAAAATCCCATCTGTTCAACCAAATTTTCAATTTTCACAGCTTTCTAAATATTTTACCTTAAGTTTAACTTCAAAGAAACCAGGTATATCCTGAATTTTACATGTATCACCTTTCTACATGCCAATTTTCAACCCATGTTTAAAGTCTTATAAGAAAATTCTGATCTTGAAAACACAGGTACTACCAAAATAACTACCGGTTTTCTGGAAATCTTAAATTAGTATACTATGTAGCGCATTAATCCTGAATTTTTAATGCAAACTCATAGACAAGTGAATTTTGGCTCAAAATGGTCTAAATATATTTCCTTTCACCAAAAGTTTCATTTCTGCAACTTTGTTGGTTAGTTTAAGTAAACAATGACATCAAAAGCACTATTTTGTGTCAGAGTAGGGCTACTTTTAAATACGTTCTAAATTGAGGGAGTAATTGGTGGTCTGACACCTAAACGAAATATGAAGCTTAACGACTGACATATGTATGCATATTCCATAATTAGTATAATAAAGGTTAAGTTTATACGATCAAATTTATTTCTTTATAATGCATATTTCAAGTTTTCAAGTAAATATAGGGAATTAATTGAGAGCAATTTCTTTTATGGATTCTCTCATATATAGTTAGAAACCCTAATTACATGTAACTAGCAGTGTTCCGTGTAAAATTGTTTCCAATATTTTTTATCTGGGACTAATATACATTTATAAAATCTTTTATGTCCCAGTATTTATATAATACCTTTATTTAATTCCTTAACTTGACCATCAGCATGGCTAGGAAATTATTGCCAGAGGTACTGTGAGGTGACACTTCCAGGTATTCAAGCGATTTCCTGTCGGGCTTTAAAACTCTTATTGCACGTGATGCAGGTTTACGCACCGCACCGCCTACTGGTACGGCGAAAGCGAGAAATGCAATCGAGTTGAGATGACCAATGATAATCTGTTTATCGCTATTTTACCTATGAATACGTTGTCACTTTCATGTCAATTTCATTAGCAACGTCACGTGCCTGCATAGTTTCTAGCGATAATTTTCCATCTCAAGCGAGTAGCATGATATGAAAATTATCACAAAAAGATCAAAGGAAAATGCACAAAATAGCGATAATATATATTACTAAACTCATACGTGTAGTCAATTTTACTACCAGTTGTTTATGAAATACAGTTCTCGTGCAATGAATGATATTTAATTCCAACCAAAGATTTGAGGAATTAACAATTTATTGAGATATTTTCCATCGGTAAATTTGAAAATGTAAGTTTGTACTACTTGTCAATAATAATGGATATTTCAAAACATTTAAATATTAATTCACAAAATGAATGCACTTGCCGATCGTTGGTTTAGAAAGATAGAAAGATTCGGAACTAAAGATAGTCACAATTAAAAATATGTATTTTGAAAAAGACAAAACCGCCAGAACAGATCTGATTTAAATCCAGGGTCCGTATATGCATAATGGTACTTAAGTTAAGATTTGACCCGAACGGACGGATTTTCTACATGTTCTACAATAAATTTATACTACGATTGGATATTGTTTTATGCATATATGTCCAGATCTATATAGAACTTACTTTTCTTCGTCGAAAGTACGAATATAGAAAAATCACAGATTTATATTTCAACTAGAACGTTCTAGAACAGTTAAAGAAATCATTACAATTGTTAGTTATTTTGTACATGTATAACTATAAAGCGAACCTTGTGAAATAGCACGTGAAATCCCAACTAAGCGTGAATTCTTTGGAAAAGCGACGGTTCTATTAATACCTATTGTCAATTTCAAGTTCTGTTTCGACATGCATTGTAATATATGTCACTGGACGTTAAAATTCATCATTAATTTCGTCTTCGTCAAATATTGCTGTTGGTTTCTTTTTTTTTTTATTACATATACATAAATACACCACAAGTTATTCCTATGTAATCTCATTTAGATATTTAATGCAAAGTAAATTTTAAAGATGAAAGTCGTATTAGTTCGATAATGCTTCAAACTAAATATAAACTGAGAATATATGTATAACTGCCATATTCCTAATCCCGGACATTCATTTGTGTAAATGAAGAAAAGATAACAATGATCGGTATCTGAGTGAATCTACGTCTCAATCAAGCTTCATAAAGATATTACAGAATATTCAAGATTTACAACTTTTTGAACATGATTGCCAATGAAATAAACTATGCAGGAGATTTCAAATTAGCCCAATTAATTTGTGTGTGTACTATAACAACTGAAACCGTAATTCTGCTGTAGTGCACGTCGATCGTATCTGTAACAGGAAGGCGTATGGTAACCATACTACCTTACTAAGTTCAAAAGTACATAACAACCCTTTCTTTGTGCATTATACGCTCAGGAACATACGTCTTACTATTTTGCATGGCTTGGTAGCAAATGTTACTTTTCAACTGTAGTCCTTAACCAAAAGCGTTGATTTTTTTCCATCTGACACGCTTAATTTTGGATCAAATGATCATACAAGCATGGAGGCTAGGATTTATAATTCGGCTAGTCTGGATGACTTCGTGCAATACCCCGCTCCGTATTCATTATAGTTTTAAATAAATCATTTAAATTTTAGATCCTTCAGTTTGCATATAAATATGATATTTAAATTTCGTATGGCTTAGTACAACCTGCAAAACATTTTATTTGATGTCACCAATAGTAAACATATAAAATGAAACAATAACTTACTACTAGTATACCAATATAGACTTTTGTTGTATGATTATACAAACCGAAATCACTACTAGACGAGGGGTTGACACGCTCAAATGAACAAAATTGTGTTTCAAAGAACCAATGCACCAAATTGATTTTATAGGATTTAAGTTTAACATTTTAACTTGTTCAAGGAATGTATTACTTGACAAGAACAATTTAAATGTAGGACAAAATCGACTTACAACACGAAATTTGTTCAAAGAATAGTACCAAGCATGTGACAAAATGACGGGTATGTAACACAGGTATCGCAATTGCAGATGGATTGGTGGATAGTTACAGTTTGTTCAACGTTCAGTGACAAGTATCTCATGCATTGCAAGACCAAACTAAGTTGGGCAGACGACAAATGCGAAATTGTGACAAATTCGTTGTTCAAAATTTATTTTCAAGTGTTATATAGGAAGTCAAACATGTATATGGAAAGTAAATTTTACTATTATTTATTGAATAAAATAAAAGATCAAAACCTCTAAAAGAAAATAAATCCGGTGAATGACACTCCTTGTTGTTGAATTTGGGTTTGGCTGACCTTAATTGATATTATGTTTTAAAACAATTATTCAAATTAAATATACAATTATTTTACCTTTTTTTTTTGGGGTGGGGGGGGGAGTCATTGACCTAAAACAGAACAACAATACAGGCTTATAGTATTTTGAAGCATTTTGAAGCATTTAAATATAATGAAACGTATGATAATTTTACGAATAAAAAGAAAAAGCAAGTCGGCCCAAAATGATTGATATTTCAAAGAAAATGTATAGTGTGTTTATTGTAAACTTAAACCAGAATGCGTATAAATGTCTCTTTTATAACAGTCACAAACCACTTCTAGAATTAAAATCAGCGATTTACCATTCATGCAATAATATTTTGTCGAAAGTGATCGAGATGCCCTTATTAGGTAATTCAAATTCTCGAACACTTAATTTTTTCCAGAACACGTTATAGTTAATATCAGAGGCATATAATACATGTATTATATCTGGGACTATAATACTAAGTATAATAGTCCCAGATTATATTATCTGTTAATATGCATCCTTCTTTAAAGTCTTGTTTTTCTTAAACACTTTAGGACCGTATATCGGGGCACTGCCGAAAATAATCTTTCAAAACGCAAAATTAAGTTTCAACCTTTAAAACTTGTATGTCAGATAATTTGACCACATGACAAGAAATTCTACCAATAACATTGGTCACGCACGACACATTCCGATGTAAGCCACGTGCCGTTACAATAGTCAGTTTACACGCATCAGCGCACACAGGTTTGTCGAATAGGCCAGTTGATTGGAGGAAAGTTTCCGAAAACCACGCCTACCTCAAACTAATTACCAATCAAACGCCTTTGACAAAACATAAATAATACATGTATAAGATTACAGAGATTTGGTTGCGTATACAATATTTGAAAAAGTTTAGACTCTTAATTCAAACTTAGAAGTATAGAATATGCCCGTAATGCAAGTTTCGCAATTTTACAATAAATTGTATACATAATTTCACCTACCTAGTGAGGAAAAAATACAAATTTAAAAAAATTTGCAAATTAAAACTATTTCGAATTGTTCTCTATGTGTTATAGTAGTCTCAGTCTATTCGTACAAAAAATCACCAGCAATTAAAAAATCAAATATTTCTTTCACCTGTATCCAATCGGAAAAATAATTCATTTTAGTCTTTCATCTAGATGCAAAAGACGACAATGCTCCTTACAGTTAAAACAGTCTACTCCAAATTTCATAGCGTATGCAGAGCTTGACAGATACCCATTACTGTCCTATGTAAAGTTGCGAATGATACATTTCTAGAGTATACTTCTTAATGGAAAAGAAAGTAAAATTTGTGTTGAATTATACAAACTTGTGTTTTTATATTATGCTAATAACGGAATAGAAACTAAGTGGATATCATATACATGTATGAAAAATATTTTTGATAATTACGGTATGATCTGCGGTATGATTATGTCCAATATTATAATGCACAGTTTGTGATAAATAGGGGTCAAAATGTATTAAACAAAAACCCAAAGACCAGTTTCAACAAGAATGCTTTGCTTTTATTGCAGAATCGCATAAAACTTAATGTTATCGTATTTTTAAAAAGAATTAACAATTTGAAAAAATACTTTTCATTTTACCTTACTAAATTCATTTATATATTATGCAAATATAGATGTGGTAGTCACCACTTGCCGATTGAGTCTGGAAGGTGGCACGATTTACAGAGAGAAAACATAATCTGCCGTCTCTGTGACACAAACAACATTGGTGACGAGTACCATTACATTATGAATTGTAGAACATTTAAACTATAGAAAGAAGGAAATTTTACGGAACTACTGTTAGTCAAACCCTAATATCTTTAAAGTTGATCAACAGTTTAACTCATCAAATATTGTAATATAAGAAAACTATGTAAAAGTTATAAATGTGAAAGTCAGTCCTCCAAGTTAATTTAATTGTATCGTTTACACATGCATGTAATAATTTTACCTTATAGTTATGTTTATGTATGTTCTCGATAACTAGTAATTGAAGTTTTATGAGAAATAAAGTATTCGTATTCCTTTTAACCATAAATTACACGAAGACAGCCTACCGGTAAAGTACAAGTGGATATATCATAAAGTATATATTAAATCCTCATCCGTCCTTGTAAATGCAAAACTCTGGATTCTCTTTGATATTTACCTGAGAGATCATAAAAGACAAATCTAACAAGACTTTCAAAGGTGTTTGCCAAAATGAATTGAAATAAAAGATTTTTGTGTAGACGAGTAACAATATTGCATTAGCATGATTAGGAAATTTGACCAAATGAATGAAATAAACTTTAAAAAGTAAGTGCACATCTTTCTAGTGACGAAAACCACGCATATCGAGTTACGTCGACGAAAAGAATAGGTACATTAATAATAATTATGAAGTCATTTTCATGAAATTATAGGATTATAATTAGAAAACAATCTTAAACACGATTCGTGATTCCCATGTATATAGATTAAAACAGATTTATAATTTTTATTCTTAAATTAAATTCTGAAATACAAAGGCATGGCTCTGATACTTGACAGTTCAGCGAACACTATTACATGAAATGCACGATGCTATTGATCGAAAACAAAGGGAGAGATTCAAATTGTAAAATCAGCCGCTGGACGGTAGAATTTCTATCAATCATTCAACGGTAATAAAAGACGTTTGAGTGTAAAAGTATGATAGAAATACTTTTAAATTTCCATGGAAATGTACTTTTAATCAGCTGTGGTGACAACAGTGACAACGGTGACATGTTGGGACATATGGGGAAATTTAATTTTTTTGATTATCTATCACTTGGGCAAAAAATATTTTTGATATCTTGTAAACCGACAAAGTCAGATTTGCCAATTCTGGAATTGCAAATTTGTCCCGCACAGTGTTAATTCTTTACACAGGAGAATATAAATTCTATCTAAATTTAGCCTCAAGTGGGCCTCTTTTTTCTTAGATGGACAATTTTAACACTGAAAATGCTTCTAGTATGACTAAATATTGCCTTACTCCATAAACAGTACAAACTTAACCAGAACATTTCCCTTTTAATAGATTATGGCTAGAGAAATACCCCAGTGATAAATTTAAGGATTACACAGCAAAGAAGGCAAATATCTCAGTTAAAAATATTTGTTGCGACTTGAATTCTGGTGTTTCCAATTGAATTAATCATTGCGAAAGGTGAAAACAAATACAAAAGAACTATAGTTTGGTGCATTTTATACAATAGAGTTAATATTGAAATCATAGAATAAAGATTTATATCAGTACCCATCAATTTGACTTATTATGATGAATCAGAACTTTTCTCAACACAGCATTGTTCTCAGTGAAAAATTTCTACTCTTTGTGATAAAAATCAAATGTACTAATCAAAAGCTTCAAAAAAGTATAACATAACTGAAGTCTGATTTATTTTGATTTCCTATGCTATCTTCAGTATAGGAAAACGGTACTATTTATTCTGCCATATGCGGCAATACTAACATATTCTAAATTTACCACTTTTTATAATAAAACCTGGATAAAATAGTTATGTGTGGTGTTAGTACTTAATTATTCTGTTTTAAAATTGAAGCCAAATAGTATCATGACCAATTTCCAACGGAGTTTGTTTATGTTATCCATGCCCACCGTCATTTTACACCAAATTATGAAATTTTGGAAATCTTTTCGAATAATTCTCTAGAAAATATTTCACTAGGTTTCAAAATTTATATTGTAAATATACATACTGCAGTTATTCATAGATAAATAAAAAAATATATTGTACCTTTACATCCAATCACAGCGCTCCTAAATTGACTTTCTTCCCAAAAATAAAATCTTTATAATATTGAAATATATGCATTTGAGTTTAAATATCATCTCTGATATACATGTATTATTGAATGTTGTGCATTTTAGTTAAAAAATATCATGTTTCCATATGTGTGTTTTATTTTTTCAGCGGGCAAGGACTTTTTTTCATTAATTGAAGGGCAAGAACTTTTTATAATAAATATTGGCGGGGCATAAAGTTTTGTTTTTTTAAATATTTGCTGTACACCGGCCCCACCCTCAGATAAATATTGCACAGTCCCTAATATGGATTTGAGGATAACTAAGTTTGAGAGTTCAATATTATAATAAGATTTGGTTCTGACTTAACCATTAGCGCACACATTTTATTTGAAAAGTTAGACGTTCAGAGTGAGAGGTTTAGCGCTATAAAACCAGGTTCATTCCACCATTATCTACATTTGAAAATGCCTGTACAAAGTCAGGAATATGACAGTTGTCCATTCATTTGATGTGTTTTATCATTTGATTTTGCCATTTGATTAGGGACTTTCCGTTTTGAATTTTCATCGGAGATCAGTATTTTGTGATTTTACTTTTTTTTATATATTTTGTATGTGAGTATCTGAACACTAAATTAGATACATCATAGATATAAGAAGATGTGGTATGAGTGCCAATGAGACAACTCTCCATCCAAGTCAAAATTTATAAAAGTAAACCATTATAGGTCAAAGTCCGGTCTCCAACACGGAGCCTTGGCTCACACCGAACAGTAAGCTATAAAGGGCCCCAAAATTACTAGTGTAAAACCATTCAAACGGGAAAACCAACGGTCTAGTCTATATAAAAACGAGAAACGAGAAACACTTACGAACCACATCAACAAACGACAACTACTGAACATCAGATTCCTGACTTAGGACAGGTGCAAACAAATGCAGCGGGTTTAAACGTTTTAATGGTACCAAACCTTCATCCTTTTTCTGAAACAATAGTGTAACATCACAACATAGAAAGACACACTATAAAATATCAACTGAAATAGCTTAACTCAATCAAAGGACATATTAACACCATTGAACATACACTGAACAAATAAATTTGACCTATGACACAATGCAAATACAAAATAAATAAACTAAGGAAGAATAATAAAAGTAACATGTTATATCGGTATGAAATGTTAAACAATTTAAGAAAAACAACATGCTCGAACAAAAATATCAGCCATTTGCAATAACTTAAAACACAGGTAAATAAAAATAATTTTGTTGTTAGGTATACGTGTACAGTTACAATAGAGAAAGGAAATATTTTACAAAATAAATAATTTTGATGTTCATAGTACGAAGTGGAAATTTATATTAGTACCAAACACTTATCAAAGCTTGTATATAGACCAGATTATAACCCTGAATAACATTAAATAACAAAAAACCATGTCCATCACATGTTTAGGATTTGTCAATGCGTTCTCATATGCATCCGTAAGTCTTGCCTATGACAATGCGTTCTCATATGCATCCGTAAGTCTTGCCTATTTCAATGCATTCTCATATGCATCCGTAAGTCTTGCTTATGTCAATGCGTTCGCGTATGCATCCGTAAGTCTTGATTATGTCAATGCGTTCTCGTATGTATTCGTAGGTCTTGCCTATTTCAATGCGTTCTCATATGCATCCGTAAGTCTTGCCTATGACAATGCGTTCTCATATCCATCCGTAAGTCTTGCCTATGTCAATGTGTTCTCATATGCATCCGTAAGTCTTACCTATGTTAATGCGTTCTCATATGCATCCGTAAGTCTTGCCTGTGTGAATGCGTTCTCATATGCATCCGTAAGTCTGGCCTATGTTAATGCCCTATATGCATCCGCACGTCTTGCCTATGTCAATGCGTTCTCATATGCATCCGTAAGTCTTGCCTGTGTGAATGCGTTCTCTTATGCATCCGTAAGTCTGGCCTATGTCAATGCGTTCTCATATGCATCCGTAAGTCTTGCCTATGTCAATGCGTTCTCATATGCATCCGTAAGTCTGGCCTATGTCAATGCGTTCACATATGCATCCGTAAGTCTTGCCTATGTCAATGCGTTCTCATATGCATCCGTAAGTCTGGCCTATGACGAAATTTGGTTTCACATACATCACATCTATAAGGTTGTTCACCTGTATGTGTTCTCATATGTTCCTTCAAGGTATCAAAGCGACTAAATCCTTTACCACACATATCACATAAATAAGGTTTTTCACCGGTATGTGTTGTCGTATGATTCTTTAACTCACTAGTTTTACGAAATCTTCTGCCGCACACACCACACTTAAAATTATGTTTTTCACCAGTGTGTATTTTCATATGCAGACGAAGTTTTGATCGTTGGCTAAACCGTTTACTGCATACATCACATTTATAAGCTTTATCACCCGTGTGTATTCTCGCGTGTATCTTTAAAAGGCATTTGTAACTAAAAGATTTACCACATATTTTACATGCATAGGGTTTTTCGCCAGGATGCGTTCCCATGTGTATTAGTAAATCTTGTCGATGGCGAAATTCTTCATCACATACATTACATTTTTTAGGTGTTTCAAACGTATGTGTTCTCATATGTCCATTTAAAGTATCACGTCGACTAAATGCTTTACTACATACATCACATACAAATGGTTTGACACCAGTATGAGTTTTAATGTGTGTCTTTAAGACACTATTTTGACGAAACCTTCTATCGCAAACGTCACATTTAAAAGGTTTTTTCTCCAGTGTGTATACGCATGTGTGGCTTTAAGTGCTGCTTTTGACTAAAACTTTTACTACATATATCACAGTTATAAGGTTTATCACCAGTGTGTGTTCTCATGTGGGACCGTAGGCTACCACTTTCGGCAAATCCTTTACCACATATATCACAGGTATAAGGTTTATCACCTGTGTGTGTTTTCATGTGTGTCTTTAATTGACTAGGTTGATGAAACCCTTTACCGCATACATCACAGTTATAAGGTTTATCATCATTGTGTATACGCATGTGTGAATTTAATTGACTAGATCGTTTAAACGCTTTCCCACACACGTCACAATTAAAAGGTTTATCATCATTGTGTATACGCATGTGTGACTTTAAGTGTTGTTCAAGACCAAAACCTTTACCACATACATCACAGTTAAAAGGTTTATCACCAATGTGTATACTCATGTGTTTCTGTAAGTTTTGTCGTCGATTAAAATCTTTACCACATACCCCGCAATTATAAGGTTTGTCATCATTGTGTATACGCATGTGTGAATTTAATTGACTAGATCGTTTGAACGCTTTCCCACATACGTCACAATTAAAAGGTTTATCATCATTGTGCATAATCATGTGAGAGTTTAATTGACTGGGTCGTTTAAACGCTTTCCCACACACGTCACAATTAAAAGGTTTATCATCATTGTGTGTACGCATGTGTGACTTAAAGTGTTGTTCAAGACTAAAACTTTTAGTACATACATCACAGTTAAAACGTTTATTATCAGACTGAGTTCGTTTTTGAGTATGCGACTGTATGATAAGTGTTTTGTTAACTCCTTTATTTTATATGTCACATTTAAACGTTTTATCGCCAGATCGAATTGTTATATGTTCTTCGGACTTATCTACCGCTCTAGATCTTTTAACACGCACTTGACAAGTAGTGTCGGATTACCAGACACTTGAAAAGTTTCGGACTTTTCAACACTTTTCAACCCTTTATCACACACTTGACAAATATTCTCGAACATTTCTTCTTTTTCCAATCCTTTACTACACACATGACCAGTACAATCAGCAGTGAGTCTCGTGTCTTCCTTTGAAAAGTGATCTGTGTTTTGACCAAGAGATACATTCATAGAATTCGCTGTATTTTTGTTGCCCGTCATTTCTCTTGTTTTGTTCTTTCTTTTTTCCCTTTTTTCTGGCCTCAAGTCTTTAAAAAAAAAATAAAATAAAGTCAGAAACAGTTTATTCCATTTTGAATTTCTAAACAAGGCTCCGTGTTGAAGGCCGTACTTTGACCTATAATAGTTTTCATTTTACAAATTGTGACTTGATGGAGAGTTATCTCATTGGCACTAGTACCACATCTTCTTATGCATGTTATATCTACTAGTATTTAATAATCTTATTATGAAGAATGAGACTAGATTTTAAGAAAGCCTGGTAAAACCGCATGACTGGGCGACATTGTTTCCAAAGGAGTAGGTCCAGTAAGACCCCTTTTGGCCCCAAAATATAGCAGTTTTACAAAATTGTTAAATGTAAACTTTAGCTATTTATTGCAAAGTAGAATACTTCTGTTACATAAATGTGGGCTGTTTTTGACAATACAATGCACATGTATCGGGTACTAGCATCATTAAGTCATGCTAAATTACTGAAATCTTCGAAATTTTAGCATTTTGGTTAATTTTAGACGTTTTCCGTCTGAAACGGAAGTGGCCGCATTTGTGTTCATTCTTAATATTTAAATGTAAGTTGTATTCAGGGATGATTCCAGGTGTTTTCAAATGGGTCCTTGACCATCAAATTGGGAATTTTCATCCCAATTGGGAATTTTTATGCATAAAATCTAAAACGAAATAACATTATTTTTCTGTAAAACGGAAAATGTATATTAAGTTTCACCTGTACACTGCTGTAATAAGTTGTAACATTTTGAATAATCCTGGACGGGCTACTGATTATGATATATATGATTACCAGATCGCTTGACAGTTATTGAATTGAGACCAGGAAGTTGTTAAATAAAGATCATTGCGCATGATGCACTATCTTTTGTAGGCTTGCATCTTAGCTATGGTAACATCTGCCTTTACATATATAACAGCTAACATAAACCACTGAAAAAATTATCCATTGGGTATTTTTTCAACAACAGGTCATCTTTATAAATTTACCTCGATTCAAATGGGTTTCAAATTGAACTGGCCAATTATAGAATTTAGAAAAGCAATTACAAACGTTTAAGTACTTAATTGATAAGATATTTTTGTGATTTTTGCTTGCTGTTTAATATGTAGAAGGTTGCCATAGTTTTACTTTAGGTGTAACCCTAAGAACATGAAGAAACAGAAAATTAAAGCATTGAACCATTGTATTTTAATATTATTTGGATCATCTTCACAACTTTTGAAACATTTCCATAATGTAATTATGTTGACATCAAGCTTATTTCATGAATGCCGCGGATCTATCATCCACATGTATTTTCAAACACGCTCAAACTTTTGTCTTTAAAAATTTGGGGAAATAGAGCCTGACTAAATATAAACATGATAAAATATTTTTTTACTAAACAAGTTTTCATCATATTATATAACCTGCTCTGCTGGGCGATCTGCTTTTACGAGATCGGCGCCCATTAAAATTTATTCATCAATGCTGAGACTACTATAACACATAAGACTACTATAACACATAGTGTTATAGTAGTAGTCTCAGATCAATGTTATATCAAAATTTTAATTTTGCTCTCTGTCGAGTTCTGCTTTAATGAGACCCATTTTGACAAAAATCATCTTTTTTATCGACCTGCTGGGCGATCTGCTTTTACGAGATCAAAAACACCCATAACATTTTCATTACTATTGAATCCGGCTGCTTAAATCGTTTACCATATTTTGGCCCCAGACCACAATTAATGATCCCACTTTTTTGTTATAGTTCCCTTTAATTAAAGTGTATTTTTTCTTTATTTTTTTTCTTTCCCTTTCTCATACATTTCTTACTTTTTATGGGGTGGAAATGAAAGAAGAGAGCTGAAATAAATTTTTGGATGTTTTATTTTAACTGATTTTGATATGGAAAGAGTGATTATGCCAGGTGCAAAAAGGTAATATTTACAGTTTTCGGAACATCTCTTGACGTGTCTATAGGGGTATGAATGTGTATTGGCTAAATTTGTAGGATGTACACATGCAATTTTTCTGAAAGTTGGATATATTTTTGGACTTGTACTGTACATTACACACACAAAAGATTTGACAAAAAAGCAGGTAAATTTTTTAATTCGACAAAATTTTATAAAGAGCTAATAGGGGAATTAATTGTGGTCTGTGGCCTTTTGACATAATTAAATCGTTATTAATAAAATGCGATCGTTGACAGCATTCTTGCAACGTAAACGGGTTTTCGTGTGTAAACTGATTTTCCTTTCATATTTTGTCTCACGACATTATACCCCGCTAGCTCAGCCGTTTACGTTACTGGTAGAGAGGGTTCGGCCTGTGCTTTCGCTCCAGGACTTCGGACAGCATACTGACAATACAAAGGAACAATAAATTCAATAAATGATAGGTATAAGAAACCTAGAAATGACCAGATGACGATTTTGCCAAGCAATGCATTTGCTCATATAACAAATAACCAAGATTCATAAAACAGTTTCATATTTAATCGACAAAGATAATATAAATCCATAAATATCGCGGTATCTCCATGTGAAAATTTAAACTCTTTAGAATTTCCATACATTTTCGAACTTCCCTTTTTAAGATAAAACGATGCATTTGCACTGAAAAATATCAATAGTAAATTAACCAATTCAAGGAAGGGTTTGGCCTTAGTGCTATCTAATTGATAAAATAATATGGTACTAGAATTCTGAGGTGTCCGTCTACTTAAAATATTGAGAGCTGTACACTAGTCGTCTTTTAACTATAATATTATTAAATCAATCAAGTTGTGACGTCAACCTTCCGAGACAAAATAAATATACCCACTGGTTCCCACCGACTCTGTTAGACTAGATCATGAACCTCATCATTGCATGACTAGGAAACAACAATCGATCCAGTAAAAAAAACCATCGCATTAATTCTATTCCGTTTAATTTTCGGTCTAACCAGAGCAATGTCTGAAAACGTTTTAAATATCATTGACCAGTTCAAGACCCAAAATAAAACATGCGATAATACAAAATTCTATTTCAGAGTAAGGCACGAACAATTCCTAAGATTGACGACCGTTACTCTAAAATATCCTCGGATTAACCATCTGTCTAAATATCACTATCGAAATGAACTCCATCTCTTTATAAACCCGAAATCATAAAATATCTAGCTAGTGTACAATTCCTCTATTTATTCTGGAACGGAAACGTAATTTAAAATTTAGAAATGTTTGACTCTAAAACCGAAAAGAAATATATCAAATGTAAAGTAGTAAATATTTAAGTCAAACATGGAAATACGAACCAAATGAAATTTAAAGTACAACTTACCAGTACAAAAGTTTTCCCCAATCTAAAGAAATATTGTCCAGACGAGGTTTAAATATCCAAGTCTGCACATTGAGTCTCAAGCACGAGAAAACGATCCCCGCGAAAAGTGAACGGACAAACAAGTTATATATAATATCTAAAAATAGAAAAAGGGAATTTACGATTACCCATAAACGTTACATTCTTATCTGGATTTTAAAACGTTTTGACGACAAACTATCAAAATTATAGTTGCCTAAATCGGTGACGGAAACATTTCCGGAAATATCGATTTTATTTTATTTTTCCTGAATTGGGAATTTATATTCACATAAATTTTGTTGGGGCCGCCGGTTGATTTTAGGCCGCTCAGCGGCCCTAAACTATATAGTAGAATCATCCTTGGTATTTGATGATAATACATAACATATATAAAGGTTGAGAATGAACACGGATGCGGCCACTTTCATTTTGACAAAACCATCTGAAAAGTGACATATTATGGCATATTTGATAGATTTTTCATATTTAAGCTTGAAATTGAGCGTCTTTAATGACTAAATCAGTTAAAATCTTTCACGTAAACTAATTGAACCGACTGAAGTAGACACTTCAGTGTTTAAAAAGTGTCCAAAATCTTTCATCAAATGAACCTGAATTTTGAGGCCAAAATCGGCCCTTACCGGACCTACTCCTTTACACAGACAGTTACATGTATAGCAATCAACGGCGTTATCTAGTTATTTGTTGTCAAAAATAGTATTATAATAAATATCAATAATCTATATTTTTTCCAATGCTACATGTTCATGATGTTATTATTGTTTTATGTCTATCGTTTTCACGGTTATTTGTTTGTTTGTTTGTTTGTTTGTTTGTGTGTTTACTTAGTAACAATCCTATTGTTTGGATTTTAAACTAATAAAATTCTTATTCTTATTCTTAAAGTTATACACTTTCAAAATCATTACTGCATAAACAATGATAAATATGTAAATTAGTTGGCTGTTGACCTGAAAGAAAAAAAATTCAAATAGTAATAATAAATAGCTGTGCCATGAGCGCATGATATGCCCGTCGCATTTTCAAAGAATTAAGTTCAATAACTTGTCAATGTTATATCAGAGACTTATGAACACAAAAGGGAGCTTACGTAAATAAAGATATAATCAATTAACCAAAGTTTCATGAGAATTGCAAAAAGCATTTTTAAGTTATTGTTCGAAAACTGGAAGAATATCCCCCCTTATTTAATGAATAAAACCCCATAATTCGGAAACGTAAAATCTAAAATTTATAAAATTCCAAAGAAAGCTTAGGTCAATAGATATAAACAATTTGCCAACTTTTTATGATAACTGCTGTAAGCAATGTTGAGTTATTGTCCGAAACTGCAAAATTCCCCCTTTTTTAATGAATAAAACCCCATAACTCTGAAACGTAAGATCAAAAGTTTATAAAAAAAAAAAAACGAAAGGGAGCTGCCTTTAATAGATATAAACAATTCACCAAAAATTTTACGCAAAATGGTTAAAGTGTTTTTGAGTTAATGTCCGACATGTTGACGACGGACGGGCGGACGGACGGACAAGGGTTAAACTTAATGCCCCCTCCGTCGCAGATGCAGTTGAAACATGCAAGAAAGCAATACATGACGAACATGAAAGGCACTTGTCTCTGTAAAAAAATACCTTTAATACAATACACTTGTCTCTGTAAAAAAATACCTTTAATACAATACACATGTCTCTGTAAAAATTACCTTTAATACAATACACTTGTCTCTGTAAAAATACCTTTAATAAAATACACTTGTTTCTGTAAAATATACCTTTAATAAAATACACTAACACTTGTCTCTGTAAAACAAATACCTTTAATACAATCAAAAGTCTCTGTAAAAAATACCTTTAATACAATACACATGCCTCTGTAAACAAATACCTTTAATACAATACACATGTCTCGGTAAACAAATACCTTTTATACAATACACTTGTCTCTGTAAAAAAATACCTTTAATACAATACACTTGTCTCTGTAAAAAAATACCTTTAATACAATACACTTGTCTCTGTAAAAATACCTTTAATACAATACACTTGTCTCTGTAAAAATACCTTTAATACAATACACTTGTCTCTTAATACAATACACTTGTCTCTGTAAAAAATACCTTTAATAAAATACACTTGTTTCTGTAAAATATACCTTTAATAAAATACACTAACACTTGTCTCTGTAAAACAAATACCTTTAATACAATCAAAAGTCTCTGTAAAAATACCTTTAATACAATACACATGCCTCTGTAAACAAATACCTTTAATACAATACACATGTCTCGGTAAACAAATACCTTTTATACAATACACTTGTCTCTGTAAAAAAAAAATACCTTTAATACAATACACTTGTCTCTGTAAAAAAATACCTTTAATACAATACACTTGTCTCTGTAAAAATACCTTTAATACAATACACTTGTCTCTGTAAAAATACCTTTAATACAATACACTTGTCTCTGTAAAAATACCTTTAATACAATACACTTGTCTCTGTAAAAATACCTTTAATACAATATTATACACTTGTCTCTGTAAAAATACCTTTTTAAATGCAATAGACACATGTTTAAGAATACGGTTTATTTTTTAAGAGACCCCTTGAATTAAAATTAAATGCCTGTGCGAACATCATACTCATCATTTTAGTTTTCATGTATTTCAAATGTTTATTGTACATCGAGTGTATGCATGGTAAAAACTAGGGGAAATTCTTATTATTAATGTTAAATAGGCCTTCCATACATTTTTCAATTTAACAAAGAACTTTTGTTGATTTCGATTTTAGTTTAATTAATTAAATACACAATATTAGTATGATATCAATTGCGGATCGGCGAATATAGAAATTGTAATATTAAAATGCAATAAATATAAAAACTTACCTTTTGTTAGGCTAGTAAATGTAATCAAGCTTAATTTCACAGTTCCTTTTCTGTGCGTCTCAAAACAAAATTCAAAGGGAGATAATAAAGATATACCTATGGAAAGCACGATTGCAAAAATCGGAATGCAGAGAATTCTACGGAACCTTATAAGAAAGTTCTTCATTCATATGTCTATATGTACCTTTAAATAGCAATTCAAAATAAAAGAACCAAATAATCTGAACAGTTGGTGAGTTTGTCTTTTATCTCTGAAGCCATATCTAGACAGAAAAAACTGAGTGAAAAAGGTCCTTTCGATCTGGTCTTTTCGTAAAAAGCAGGGATTAAATTTTTGCCAAAAACTATTTATATTTCTATACTTATATAAATGTCGTGAACATGAGTTGTGGATACTGAGCAGTTTAACTGATGGAGAATAGTGTGTATAATGAACATATATGCAATGTCTCTAAGAGCTTTCACAAGGATTTCTCTTTACAGTGACAAATGTGGGTTTGTTCGTATTGTGGTATTAACTTAGTCCTTTGTTTGGAATTAAAAGCGACCGTTGAGAATTTTTAAAACACTAACTGATCCCTGATACATATTCCCGTGTCTATTCCAAATTATAAACCTCGTCGGTGGATAGCTTTGTCATATATTATTCATATTTTAATGAGGTTTTTTCTTTTCATAAAAGTTGGTATTCAAAGCAGATTTGTGATAATTTATGCTGTATTTGGTAATTATGGAAGATCTTTTATACTTTATGCTAAATGATTTCAATCACAACTTTATCAAACTCGGGACAAGACGGAGCTTGGCGTATTGAATAGCATCCTGTCCTTTTATTTCAGGCGGACACGGTGGAGCGTGGAGTATTGAATATATACCGGTCTACTTATATTATACTCTGGACAATTTATGGCTTGCCGTATTGAATAAAATAAATACTTGTCTTCAGTACTTCGTATTGAACAGATACTTGTCTTCTTGTTACACTCGGGAAAAGATAGAGCTTGGCGTATTGAATAGATACCTGTCTACTTGTTACACTCGGGCAAGATAGAGCTTGGCGTATTGAATAAAATTAATACTTGTCTACAGTACTTCGTATTGAATAGATACTTGTCTGCTCGTTACACTCGGGCAAGATAGAGCTTGGCGTATTGAATAGATACCTGTCTACTTGCTACACTCGGGACGTCACAAGATAGAGCTTGGCGTATTGAATAGAAACCTGTCTACTTGTTACACTCGGACAAAATAGAGCTTGGCGTATTAAATATATACCGGTCTACTTGATACACTCGGGACAAAACAGAGCTTGACGTATTGAATAGATACATGTCTACAGTACTACGTATTAAATATATACTTGTTTACTTGTTACAATCGGGACAAGATAGAGCCTGGTGTATTGAATATATATCAGTCTACTTGATACAATCGGGACAAGATATAGTTTGGCAGTTCTGCTTTTATTTCTTTTTAATATAAATTTTAACACATAAAAATAGACATAGATAACGATACATAGCGAAATCGACATAGTGTTTGAACATAGGTAACGATACATAGCGAAATCGACCTCGTGTTTGTACATGGCGAAATCTACATAGTGTGTGTACGTATGTAACACTACATGGCAAAATAGACATCGTGTTTATACATAGGTTACGATACTAGTAGTATGTGAATTTACGATAAGGGCTAACTGTAACAGCCATAAATTTGTAAATTTGTGAGTCTACATGCGCTACGTATAAACACATACCAATGTATATATCCAGAATTTCTTCACTCTGTTGTTTACAAAGCTAAAGCTGCACATCATAAAAGAATTGTCAATATAATGAAATGTAATGCAACTGTCATACCAATGAGAGGTTTAACTAGCTATAAAACCAGGTTTATTCCACCATTTTCTACA
The DNA here is from genome assembly GCA_017311375.1 of Mytilus coruscus. NCBI lineage: Eukaryota > Metazoa > Mollusca > Bivalvia > Mytilida > Mytilidae > Mytilus > Mytilus coruscus. The sequence goes on from CM029605.1 coordinate 80,640,855, forward strand.
TAAGGAAATGCCTATACCAAGTCAGGAATATGACAGTGTTTTCCATTCGTTAGACGTGTTTTAGATTCTGATTTTGCAATTTTATAAAGGACTTTCCGTTTTGAATTTTTTTTTATTTTACTTTTTTAGCAAGCGACAATACAGCTATGATAGCAGGGACATGTGCTGCTGTAGTGGTTTCTGTTGTCACATTCCTTGTATTACGTAAGGTTTGTTGTGGTACAGCTGCTAGAAATCCTGTCGTACATCCATCAATCTAGGATGACACGTGACAATGACATCATTACACAATATCAAATTAAAACGGAAAGACACATTTTAAAACGGATACTTGTTTCTATATAATAAGAGAACTCTATCTTTACATTGCCTTAACAATACATTTCTTCCTCTTTGATAAACGTTAAATGCAAAGTACGTGTACGCATAATTATCAGAGTAAATACAAGATACGTGTACACATAATTTTCAGAGTGCATGCAATGTACGTGTACACATGATTTTCATAGTGATATATTTGTTTTTTAGGAACAGAAAAGCTCATTCCTTTAGGTATTGTTTCCAATAATGAGGTGTGAAATTGCTGCTGATTGTTTTTGTCTTTAGACATGTTAGATTTGCTAAGAAAATAAGGAGAAATACTTGATAATAAGCTGTGTATAGCCTTGTTTTATGTTATTTTTTTTTTTGGTTAGTTGCTGTCTCTTTTTGGCAGTCATTTATTAGATCTCCTTGTTTTTATATTGGTACTAGCTGTAATTAATATTTTTCTGCAGTTTTTTATTTTTTCATTGATTTATTTGAAATGTGATTGTTAGATAACATGTGTAAACAATGTTTTATTTCTCCCAATTCTAATAGTTTACCAGTTAGCTCAATTCATGTAAAACTTCACGTACATTTAACTGTGTTGTATAAAGTTTGCCCTATCAAATACATTTTAAGCTGGTATCATATTTTTCTAAAATGGAATATTTAGATTTTTATTGATCGATAGCTGGAAAAGAAATCACAGACTCAAATCCATTTTGAACTGAACGGAGCAAAAGAAATTCCCTGTCCAGCTTTAACAGAATTTACACATTGCAATAATTTGGAACAGCATTTCAATGGCATTATTGTACCTATATTTGTATATACGTCTTTACTGATATAATTCATAGTTGCAGTGTTAACGTTTGCAGTCCCATCGCATACCAATGAAAAATGTTAAAAAAATGTAGCTTCCTTTAATTCTTCATTGAACCATGTAAGGTAAGCCCTTTGAAGAAACAGTAAAGATTCATAACATGCCTGAATCACAATCGGTCTTCAGCAGATGATAAATCGGACAATGCCACTTAGTTCGAACATGCCTGAATCACAATCGGTCTTTAGCAAACGATAAATCGGAGAATGTCAATGTGTTCTAACATGCCTGAATCACAATCGGTCTTCAGCAGATGATTAATCGGACAATGCCACAGTGTTCTAAATGTCACTGTGTCCTAACATGCTGGACTCACAATCTGTCTGCAGCAAACAATTTATTGGAGAACGTCACTGTTTTCTAGCATGCCGGAATCCCAATCGGTCTTCAGCAAACGAATTATTTGAGAATTTCACTATTTTGCTCAGTTTATTGCTGATGTTTTACACTTTAAAAAAATGTTTCAAAATTTGTTTAACACTAATCGGTCAGTTTTTTCCAATGCTCAAACATTTTACACGAATTTGCTTTTGATAAGAGTTTAAAAAACATGATTCCTTATTTAGTATTATCGAATATCTCTGTGATATTTTTCTAGTTTACTATATCTTGTTATACTAACTTGGTATTATGAATTACAATTTGTAAATCTTATGGGTATGATTTAATATTGAATTGTTAATAAAAAAATTTATAGTGTACATGTGTTATTCCATTTGCAGGAATTTAGTTTATATAAGTTGTTCTGTTCGTATTTAAACTAACCGTGTATTGAAATAAGCCCCGCCTCCCTACTAACCTAATATGGAATATACACGGTCTCCACGCGGACGCTTTTAACCAATCATATTCCTAGAAATGTATAGGAGGTAAGATAAAGAAATTTACCAGGCCACCCCTACCCATGCCTTGTAGGGTTGGGTAGGTAGGTAGGTAGGTAGGTAGGTAGGGAGGTAGGGAGGTAGGGAGGTAGGTAGGGAGGTAGGTAGGGAGGAGGGAGGGAGGTAGGGAGGTAGGGAGGTAGGTAGGAGGGAGGTAGGGAGGTATGTAAGTAGGTAGGGAGGGAGGTAGGTAGGTAGGGAGGTATGTAGGTAGGTAGGTAGGTAGGTAGGTAGGTAGGTAGGTAGGTAGGTAGGTAGGTAGGTAGGTAGGTAGGTAGGTAGGTAGGGATTTTTATTTTGCCAACAACATAAGTTACATGTTTTAGACAAGAAAACGACATTAGACCAGGAAAAAATCTTTAAAAAAAATTTCAACTGATTTTTGTCATAAAATTTTTAAGGTATATGTAGGCGTTTTAGGTGTATAGGTAGGTAAGTCAAACAATCAGAATTTTATTTTGGACAATAGTGCATAGCATACATTTTATAAAGCAGCTATTGAGAAAAATAGGAAATAGCTTAACTGTTTAACCAAGGATTTGTATAGCGAGAATCAGAAATGTTCTTACCTTAATCTTGAATTGACAACACGTCAACTTGTAATGGTGGACGAAAAACGAGATGTATCACGGTAAATCTCGCAAAATTGCGGCATACGTAGCTTATTTCAATTATACAACCTGTATGCAAAAGAGGGGCAAAAGATACCAGAACCTGAGGGATAGTCGAACTGTCCACGAGATTTCAATACTTCACACTATACAAATCATTGGTTTAATTAATATATTTGTAATGCAGAACCGACACTCATTTGTTTTGATAATGGTATTTCATTCAATGACACTTTAAACTTTAAAAATACCTATGTCCTTCTCTTGTGTCAGAAACAAACATAAAATATAACAATTTTACTAAAAGTAGGAAAACACAGGAAAAGATCCAATATTTATCATCGCAAGAAATATAACCTGCTCTTGTTAAGGTTACCAACGTTTTTAGTTTTGTTTAGCATTCACAAATCCCCACAACATACATTTTTTCCAGACTAGACATATGATACTCGTAATCACTAAAGGTTGCATTTCTGTAAATACAGACAATGCAATTTCCCATGAAATATTTATAAAACTTCATATTTGAATTAATTTCTTTAATATCTCTGAGATAAACCAGATTTTGTGAAATTCTGTATGCTCTCTTTTTTAACCCAATATAGGTTGCATTTCTGTAAATAAAGACAATGCAATTTTCCATAGGAACTCCCTTTGCGGCTAAAACTGTGACACTTTTACTATGAAGTTTCATGTAAAATTATATCCTAGAATGGAAAGTTGATATGCACTACTATTTTATTCAAAGGTCAAAATATAGGGCTGTGCGGCATATTTTCAACATTTACATGCCCTGAACTTCTAAGAGTTATAACTTATACTAAAATGTTAAACTACCCCTACCTTTACTTTTTGCCTACTTCAGAATTCATTTTTTCCAGACTAGAAACATGTTACTCTTAATCACAAATTTATCCTGCATAATGCAAGACATTTTGTCTATTGCCTAAAGAAAAATATAACCAATCAACCAAATAAAGAAAGACTGATTTCGATAAACATTTGAGTTATTTTTCTTTTTTCATTAATCTGAATAAGACCAAAGCTCGGTAGGTCAAGGGTTCCATCCCTTATTGTGTGTCTGTGGTGGGGAAAAAGGGGGGTGGTAGACACTTCGATCCTTTTGTGTCTCCACAAGAGACCAAATGACACAGAAATTAACAACTACTAGTATAGATCACCGCACGAACTTTAACAATGAGCAAAGCCCATTAAAAGCTATAAAAGGCCCCGAAATGACAAATGTCAAACAATTCAAACGAGAAAACTAACGGCCTAATTTATTACATAAAAATGAACGAGAGACAAATATGTAACACATCAACAAACGACAACCACTAAGGCTTCTGACTTGGGACATGCACATACATCATAATGTGGCTGTGTATTTCTCATTGTCCATATTGTCGAACGCCGTAGGTTGACGTATATTTCATAACATCTACGTCCCTTTTGTCTCTGTTGGATATCTATCTCATTGGAAATCAAATCACGTCTTTTTTTGGTTTATATATATGATTGTCTAATTTTCTGGACCATGGTAGGAAATATTTACTAAAACTATGGTTTCGAACATTCTCAAGCACTGTTCACATACATCGATCAAAGTTTTACTAAACAATGTATACCATTTGTTGTCAGAACATTCTCAAGCACTGTTCACATACATCGATCAAAGATTTACTATACAGTGTACACCATTTGTTGTCAGAACATTATTATGTAAACAAACATGTTCATGAAGCTGTGATGACTGTTTTCTTATGTGTTAGCAAACGGAGATCGTTTCTGTTCATTGCATCAAGGTAACTAAAGTTTTGTATTTAAATTTGCTATTTTAGAGATTTTTTGAAAACTTTAAGATTGAAATACTGTAAAGACCTGTATCCATTGAGTGTTGACCTAGTTTAGCTTAAGAGTTTATTTGGTTGCTGTCTTATGATACACCTTTTATTTACACGAATAACTCTGCATGGTAACGCTCTGTTTTTTTACATGTTTATATATACCTACTTTCAATACACATTGAGGGACTGAGAAAAACCTGCAACCGGACCTGTACCGACGCATTTTGTGTTTGAAATATTCCGCCCTTCCCCCCAAAAAAATTACGCGTATTAATCGTTTCAAGTCTTAATATTTCCCCTTTGGAAGTTGACCTAAAAGTATAGTTCTTACGTCAACTAGAGGTATATATAGAATTATGAGGTCAACTCATAAAAGGAAAAAAAACTTGACATTTGCGTAACGTCCAGTGGCAAATATATGTCATGCATGTTCAGGATAAGACAATTAACAATTTTAAAATACAATAGGTCATGCAAAAGATTGTCGATCGCCATTAAGGGCATGACATTCGAAATGCCACTGAAATGGGTATCAATTCCCAAGGTCATGTCTAACAGTTTTTCAGACTGTTTATAACAGTTCTCACAATAAATCCGTTGGATGTGTATTGAATAATACTTTAGTCCGGGAAAACATGATTTATTTATTATCACAATTAAGTTGTGATTTGACTGCCAATAAGACAACTCTCCTAAAGAGACCAAAAGACACAGAAATTACAACTATAGGTCGACTTCAATGAGCAAAACCCACACCGCATAGTCGGCTATAAAAAGCCCCGAAATGACAAATGTAATATAGTTTTTACTAACTGCGAATACTCTCATATCGGGGCTCATTGTCTATGAATTGCTTGTAGATTCGTCTGTTTATTTTGGCTTTGTACTGATTTAATGCCGCCACGGGTTTTACATGTAACAGTTTGTTCTTAGATTGTGCTGATCCACCAATGTCCCTGGTTAGGGGAAAGTTTAGCGCTCAACAACATGTTGAACACTGTCACATTGTTTATGTGCCTGTCCGAGGTCAAGAGCCTGTCACATTCTGTATGTGCCTGTCCGAGGTCAAGAGCCTGTCACATTCTGTATGTGCCTGTCCGAGGTCAAGAGCCTGTCACATTATTATGTGCCTGTCCGAGGTCAAGAGCCTGTAATTCAGTGCTTGTCGTTGGTTCATGTCTTTCAAATATATACTTTTTTTCCAAAATTGTATTGCATGAATTAGGCCGTTAGTTTATATCGATTGAATTGATTCACAATTTCCATGTTGGGGCATTTTATTGCTGGCTTTTAGTATTAGTTTTCTCATTTTTTAATGTCGTATAGTGACAGAATTTTTTTTTTATATTTGTCATTTGATCTCTAGTGGATTGTTGTCTCATTGGCAATCATACTACATCTCCTTATTTTTATATTCTAAAACCGACGAGGCTGCGAATTCATACATCCTGCACAGCCATAAAAAGGCACTTGGCGAGGGTTTTGCTGGGTTTTTGCTACAGGTAGGAATAAGACCAAACATTACATTTGATTTTGTCAGATTTCTTGGCCTACCCATCTCATCTTGAATATGCCTTGGAGTTTGGCATTTTTGTTACACTATTACCATATTTTTTATACATGTGTACCTTAGTCATCCTGAGGGATCATTTTCGATTGTCCGAGTAAAGTAAAAAAAATCATATATATAGATACAAAGGTGAATCCCCTGAGTGTTTCTGAAGATTCTAAACAAATATTTTCAGTATTGCATGGTTACATCCATTACTTGTTAAAACACGAGTGCACACGCTTTGATGTCCTGCGGTTTTTTTTACTGACCATTGATTTCATATTGATGGTTCTTAATATAAAGCTTTACTACAAGTATCACATTAACTTAACATAATCCAAGAAAAAGATGTCAATGTCAGATAAATCAAACCGAAAATACATGTATCTCTTTAATCATTCCATACACCAAATATAGTTGACTTGTTGGTTATTTTTTTTTTAAAAACGAACTTAACCAGGAAAACTTAACATCGACCAAAAAACCATGAAAATGAGGTCAAGGTCAAATGAACCTTGCCAGACAGACATGTACACCTTACAACTAATCTATCATGCATGAAATATAGTTGATCTATTGCTTATAAATTACAAAATCAGTCCAAAACATAAAAACTTTACACTGAGCAATGAACCGTGAAAATGAGTTTAATGTCAAATAAAACCTGCCAGACTGGCATGTACATCGTAATTTTTTTCTATACACCAGCTATACTTGACCTATGCATATAGTATTAGAAAAAAAGACAAAAAATTAACTTAAACCACTGAACCATGAAACTGAGGTCAAGGTCAGATGACACCTGCCAGTTGGTCATGTACACCTGTAAAACAATCATTCTTAACCAAATATAGTAGACCTATTGCTTATAGTATCTGAGATATCATGGACTTGACCACAAAAATTAACCTTGTTTACTGATCCATGAAATTAACTTGAGGTCAGATGAAAACTGTCTGACAGGCACGTGGACTTTGCAAGGTACACACAAAACTAAATATAGTTATCCTATTACTCATAATAAAAGAGAAATTAACATGATTATAAAAATTCTTAACTTTTTTCGGATAGTCGCTGAACCAAGAAAATGAGGTCAAGGACAATGAAAATATGACAGACGGACACTTCATTACCTAAGGCATCTATAAGCATCCAGGTCTTCCATCTTCTAAAGCATAAAGCTTTTATGTATTTACCTATTGCCGCCGCTGCCGGATCACTATCCCTATGTCGAGGCTCGACAAAAACCATTGTACTGGAACAAAGTGCTAACTTTATCTATAACTTTTCATGGTGTAAACTGTTTAACAAATATCGAATCAATACTTTCAAGCATGTGCAGCACTGGTTATTTCAGTCTGTGAATTTCCGAAGACCAAAGACCATTTACAAATGTATCTGCAAATTATCATCAGACTGGAACAAATCTAAAATTGTCATGGTAAAACTGTATACAAAATATCAAATTAATATCTTCATGCAGGAAGAAAAAAGTGTTGAAAACTGATTACTCGCGTGATTTTTCGAAATCCAAGGACCATAACTCTGCATAAAATCATCATACCGGAACAAAATTCACACTTTTTTCTGTTACTTGTGTATGTATCATTAATCAAATCAATACCTTCAAGCACTAAGTAAAAGGTGTTTAAAAAAACTGATTTGTGAGTCAATCAGTTAGACAGACAGACGGGCGGACGGACAGGACACACACACGAACGGACGGGACACACAAACGGACGGACGGACGGACAGACAGACAGAAAGACATAAATACGGAGAGTCTTCGATTCGTTGATAGGGAACTAATAAAAAAGTTAACATCTATCACATATGCTTATCTCCAGTAAATGTGCTTATCTAAGGGTGCAGATTTGGGTTTACAGAATAAAGAATTTATCGGTACGGAATATAGTGAATAGAAAAAAATGAACTAAAAAAGAATAGAGAATAATGAGGTGCTAGAAAATAAAAGACACTGATCTAGAATAATGGGCAAACAGAATTTAAAAGAATAGAGAAAATGGCTTTAAAATCAAAGAATACAGAAATGTAGGACCCCCCCCCCCCCACCCCGAAATCCAGACCCTCGTTAATTACCAGTATATGATTTCATTAGCCTGTAAGTTTAAATTTTATTACATTTTTATTAAATCCTCTACTTCATACAATACATTTATAACGTCTAATAGTTATTTCCAGTATGCATGTATGTGTTCTCATGTTTCTCTTTATAAGGTTTTATAGTTATTTACAGTATGTATTTTCATTGTCTCTTTACAAGGTTTTATAGTTATTTCCAGTTTGTGTTCTCATGTGTCTCTTTATAAGATTTGATAGTTATTTTAAGTATGTGTTCTCATATGTCTCTTTATAAGGTTTTATAGCTATTTCCAGTTTGTGTTCTCATGTGTCTCTTTATAAGGATTTATATTTATTTCCAGTAAGTGTTCTCATGTGTCTCTTAATAAGGTTTTATAGTATTTTCCAGTAGGTGTTCTCATGTGTCTAGGTTTTATAGTTATTTCCAGTAGGTGTTTTCATGTGTCTCTTTATAAGGTTTTACAGTTATTTCCAGTATGTGTTCTCATGTGTCTCTTTAAAGGTTTTAGTAATTACCAGAAGGTGTTATCGTGTGTCTAGGTCTTATAGTTATTTCCTGTAGGTGTTCTCGTGTGTCTAGGTTTTATAGTTATATCAGTAGGTGTTCTAATGCGTCTCTTTATAAGGTTTAATAGCTATTTCCAGTATGTGTTCTCATGCGTCTCTTTATACGGTTTATAGTTATTTCCAGTATGTGTTCTCATGGGTCTCTTTATCAGGTTTTGTAGTTATTTCCAGTTTCTGTTCACATATGTCTCTTTAGGTTTTATAGCTATTTCCAGTATGTGTTCTCATGTGTCACTTTAAAAGGATTTAAAGCTATTTGCAGTTTGTGTTCTTATGTGTCTCTTTATAAGAATTTATCTTTATTTCCAGTATGTGTTCTCATGTGTCTTTCTATAATGATTTAAAGGTTTTAGTTATTTCCAGAAGGTGTTCTCGTGTATCTAGGTCTTATAGTTATTTCAAGTAGGTGTTCTCGTGTGTCTAGGTTTTATAGTTATTTCCAGTATGTGCTCTCATGCGTCTCTTTATATTGTTTTATAGTTATTTCCAGTATGTGTTCTCATGCGTCTCTTTATAAGGTTTTATAGTTATTTCCAGTATGTGTTCCCATGGGTCTTTTTATCAGGTTTTATAGTTATTTCCAGTTTCTGTTCACATATGTCTCTTTAGGTTTTATAGCTAATTCCAGCATGTGTTCTCATGTGTCACTTTAAAATGATTTAAAGCTATTTGCAGTTTGTGTTCTTATGTGTCTCTTCATAGGGATTTATAGTTATTTAAAGTAGGTGTTCTCATGTGTCTGTTTATGAGGTTTCATAGTTATTTTCAATAGGTGTTCACATGTGTCTCGTTAAAAGGATTTATAGTTATTTCCAAAAGGTGTTCTATTGTGTCTTTTTAAAAGGATTTCTAGTTATTTCCAGTATGTGTTCTCATCAGGGGTTAAAAAATTGTGTTACAGCTCACTAGCCCAGGACTTGTTGGTAGCAGGATTTTACTGGCCCTGTCAGTAGAACTGATAGCCAATCAAAACTGGCCTGCTAGCCCGAGTATGCCTTACACATTCAGAATTTGTTGCATAATACATTGTAGGTGTCCTTTGTTTTGAAGGCGGCAATATACACTGTATCTAATAAAATAAATAAAATAAAATTTTGTTTTATTAATTATAACAAGGATCTCTAGACATCTTTTTGGATTTCCCTTGTACTATGGGTTGTTAAATATTTTCGGGCACAGAAAACATGTTCATTGGTCTTGTCATGTGAAACCAGTGATTCAATTCCCATATTTGTTGTTCCCACATACAAAGCAGATTTTTTATCAGCGTGATCAGGAAAATAACGGCAATATTCACAAAACATCATCTCTTGTTTATCATCAGTAACAGCCGACCTTGCCCATGGGGAATCTTTCTGTCCATGACACTATAAATGTTTTTTTTTCGCTTTTCCAGGTCGTATTTGGAATTTTTTGGGATGAATTTTCAGCCTCATTACCCCCTTCATCTACCGTTTTTCGTTTTGAAACTGACAAAGTTCCTGTGGTGGCCGTACTAAAATATTTAGAAATAATTCTAAGAGTTTCAAGCTCAACAGCTGTCCGACAAGACAGGTCAATATCGATCATTACATTATACACCCAAGTACCATTAATTGAAAATCTCGGCATAAGCAATGTACAATACCCCCTGTACTGAGAAATTGATATTGAAAGTACGTGAATTGCGATCAATACATGATACCGGTCCATCCAGAGTTAGTTGTTCTATTTTTAAAACATGTACAAAATCGGTTCAAATTCTTGGACTCCCGGATGACGTAATTGAATTTGTTTGGCTAAGATAGAATAGTGATGAGGGGATTTTCCACTTTCTATTTTGGAAATGCCAAGAATTTTTTGTGACTAGTCCGTCGGGCATATTGGGTTACAAGTTTTAATTGCCCGAGGTGTAATAGTCTAGTCCCGGGCGTCGGGCTAGTGGATTTTTAACCCTGGTTATCAAAATTTCAAAAACATTAACCACAGAGTGAATAGTTATGTGCCGCATACGACGACGACGCCGACGACGGAATGTAGGATTGAAATGTCTCGCTTTTTCGACAAAAATAATAGCCAAATTTATAAAGAATAGAGCAAAATGGCTAAAAGAATAAAGAATATGTAAAAAATATCTAGAAGTACTGCATCAGCATTTTCACATCAATATTTCTAGTAACACATGCCCAGAGTCAGTAAATCAGTACACTAGACACCATTCATGTTAAGGATCCCAAAGTGTGACAAGTGAATATAAATATGATCACTCTTAGTCTTCCTCCGATCGTCAGTAAAACCCTTGACAAAGTAGGATGTTCATTTGATTGTGCAGTACGTATGTATAAATTCACATCACAAAGAGGATGTTAAATTTAATATATCTTATTCATGTTATTATAAAGAGTGCAATGCTCTCTGCATATTAGGACCCCTCGCCGAGGTTCGAGCGTACACGTAAAATGACCTAGCTACGCCACTGAGAGTGCAAGGCTCTCCCAGCAGGCACTCAACGTTTATTCAACGTTGAAACAAGGTTGTTTCTCAACGTTGAAACAATGTCAAATTTATGTTTGATTTTGAAAATTGGAATCAACGTTGAAATTTCAACGTTGAAGTTTCAACATCCAAACAACGTTGATTCAAGGTTGAATAGTAGTTGAAAGTATATTAATAAGATTTATTATAAAGTTACATACATTTTTACCTGCTTTCCAAATTTGTGCTGTTGTTCCATGTACAAAGTAGACAGGAGACTGTACAGGTTTTTTTTAATGTTTTTTTCTCTCCCCAAAGACACAAATGAACCAAATAGATAACCTAAATGGGAGACATCTAAATAATTACATCAACTGCTACAACATTCCGTATGTGTACAAAGTCAATAATCTAGACCATAAATGTCATATCATAAGATCCTGTTGGCTTCTGTGTCTCTAATACTCAAATGTTAAATTTATTAAAACGTGTATTTAGCTATTAAGAACAAGAAAAACTACAGGAAGGAATAGCTGAAATGATTGTGTGTGTCGACTTGTATTTAAAGTTAACTATAATACATAATTATCTAAACGTATATTGATATACAAGTGGACACCTACCATTTTTGATATATTCTTACTTGTAGTTTTTCTTGTTGTGAATAGCTATAAAAATACAAATCATTCAATGAATTTGATTACATAGTTTGCATAAAAATTACGACATACACTTTGTTCCCACCACAGAAAGCATCACCAAACAGAAAGAAGATGTTGAATACTTCTCAACAATTCTCACAAGTTCAAAGTAGTCCTAATGAAACGACTGACAAATGTTAAGCCCTTCTTAAAAGTAGTATATCCCACGCAGAGTGAAGACATTATCAGGATGATCACAATACTTATGAAAATAAGAAGATGCTGCATGACTGTTAACCAGATAACTCTCCAAAAAAAAACCAAATGTCCTGGATTACCCTCACACCTATTATTGGTATAAACCATTAAAACATATACAAATTATTGAGGAACAATATCAAATTTAGTAATACAATGATATTTCTTTGATAAAAGATTTATTTTATAAATTCATTTGTTATCTATGTCTCTTCTTGTCCTTTTGCATGTCAACTTTCTTCCACCACTTTGCGATATTTCTGCAGCTGACCTCAATTTTAAGCAGGAGGAGTCTTCATCAGATATGTGTTTCTCAGTGACATCTTTATACTTTTGCAGTATATTTAAACTCTGAAAAGATAAGATTATAATAATTATAAATTATATATGTCCTGAAAAGATATCCTAAATTTGAGCCACTTTCAATTTGTTTCTAGAAGCAATAAAAATAAAACCATAACGACAAAGCACATATATAATAAGGTACAAATGTAATCATTAATAAAAAATTATATACATTAATGTGTACTATTAGTAGTTTTGTTAATGAAGAAGCTTCTATCCGAGATTTGCAAGATTGCAGGTTTGACTATGTAATTGATAACCATGAAAACATTTTACCTATGACAATTTTTTTATTGATGACTGCACAAGCCCATTAACATTAAATAAAGTGCTTTCTTTACTAGAAAACTTTAGATAAGACAAACATAATATGGTATGTAAAATAACAAAAATAAAATAAACAATAGATTAAACTTAAACACAAATGATATATACAGACAAAAAACTACCTTTGATGATTTATAGACTGAATTTCCAAAACTGAATTTTATTTTGCTCCACATGTCTAATTCATGATACATTTCAGCCATTGATTTGTTTGACAAGCTTCTGTAAAATAAAAAAATACATGTTCACGATAAAGGACACCTAACATTCAGCGCATTGTTAAATACACATTAAGGACCAGTACATGTACATGATAATGTTTTATGAAAAGGAAGTATATGAATTTTGAATGATAGTATTTACTGTGCACATTTTGTACATGTATCTTCTCAATCAGACTAAGTGCAATATAGGCTATTTTGTTAATACTAAATATAGCTTATTCTTTTTATTGTGTTATACATGTATGTGCATTAGTATACCCTTCACATAAATAATTGTCTTTGTCGAATAAACACATATTCAATTAATGTTTAATTTGTGTTTGCCCAGCATGTGATAATGCTATTATTTTCCTAAAGTTGTGTCATATTTTGTTTTAATATTTCTATTAAGTTGTATGGTCATGTTGATTTTAAAGTAGTCATAATTGAATGTGCGCACATGTAGATGCAATGCTCACTTCATTTCTCATAGTACACAGAGTCAGAGATCACTCACATGAAGATCAGATAAGGGTCAGACTGACTTGTTTTAAAATAGAATGACTTTTGTTGAAATGTTAATTAGGTAAACAGTTATCAATGAGCATTCTATAGTTATCCTCTGATAGGTAAAATATTAATATTTTGTTGAATTATATAATGTTTATTGTAAAACAGTATTATTTTCCCATCAGTCATCACTTGATCGTTCAATACATTGTTGTCAAGTCAAATTTAATTGTTTATTATCGTCAAAATGGTGTAGTTTACCAAGCCTTAAAGTTAAAATAAACGAAGATACATATATATATATATATATCATACATTTCGGGAAATTTACCCGATCACAGTAATGTAAACGCTTACGACCCTCCCCTTTTTTTCTTATTTGAAACTTTAGTTTAGAATATTAATGTCTCAATTTTTATCTCAACTTTAATATGAAAATAAATCTGCTTTCCACATTAAATGCTCTCAAAATAGTATAATTGGAGGAATATGTGATGATATATTGTTTACTATGGCCCTTCCCAGTGTGTTCTGATCTGTTCTCTGGGATACAATGTTGACGTTGTATTTTCTCTAATTGTGCAATATTGATAACAATTCAGAGTTTCTAAATACAATTCATACATATGAAATAGCGTGATAGCCACATAGAAACATCTACATACCATAATGATACTTGATTAACGGAAAGTTTCTCCTCGACTTTGTTCTTTGTTGTTCTATCTTTAAAAACAGGAAAGGTGCCGGTTTAAATAATGCGCATGGGCAATCTAACTTCCTGTTCAAATCCCGCGAAAATATGAATTAAAAAAAAAATCGCGAGTTTTGTTAATAATCAACTATTTCAAATTTCTATACATGTTATCTTAATGTTCAACATTTCAATAATATTATGTTAAATAAACGCATTCTATTTCTTTTCCCTAGAAATTCAGTATCAAACGATTTAACACCCCCTTTCCATACACACAACTTGAGATAAATAGTTGGTACGATGGGACCTTTTCAATGTAAAAATGAAATGCAGTCACTGTGTTTAATGTAATCAGTTGTTGACAAAAGGTAAAAAACATCAGTTAATTAAAAAAAAAAATTCTTATGTAGGCCTCATGATATGACTACCGTGAGTAAATACTTATTAAAAGATAACGTTTATTCAATGTTGAATCAAAGTTCCAATTTCAACGTTGAAATGATCAACGTTAATTAAACGTTGAATATTTGTTTATTATCCAACGTTGAAAATGTAACGTTGTTTCAACGTTGAATACACGTTGATCACCATTTCAACCTCATTTCAACGTTTATTCAACGTTGAGTGCCTGCTGGGTCTGTACATTAGAGACCCTTATTGTCCAATATTCCATGCATATCCAAATTACCCTCGTGTTACATAAGAAGACCTAATTTCCATCATGATCGACCCCTATTACTGGACTTTCCTGTTGAATGTGTTGTTATAATGTAATTTGTTCTCGTCCTGAACATGCATAAACTATTTGCCACTGGACATTCATCAACTATAAAAACCAATTAATCAATCATTGTAACAGTTAAGGAAACACTCTTCATGATATTACATGTTAATCATATGCATTCTAAAATGCTTCTAAAAACATTCTTATTTATTTTACGTGTACATGTATGTTCAATTGTGTGATTAAGTCTTTTGATTGAGTTAAGCCATTTAATTGATATTTCATATTGTAAAATTGAGAATGGAAATGGGGAGTATGTGTCTTTCTATGTTGTGATGTTACACTATTGTTTTAGGTGAGGTGAAGGTTGGTACCTATTAAAACGTTTAAACCCGCTGTATTTGTTTCTACCTGTCCTAAGTCAGGAACCTGATGTTCAGTAATTGTCGTTTGTTGATGAGGTTCATAAGTGTTTCTCGTTTCTCGTTTTTTATACCGATAAGACCGTTGGTTTACTTGTACACATTGTGACTTGGATAGAGAGTTGTCTCATTAGCACTCATACCACATCTTCTTATATCTATTTGCCGATCGTCAGGAAAACCATTGACAAGGTAGGATGTAAAGAGAGTGTAATGCTCTCTGCAAATTAGGAACCCTTATTTTCTAAATTTCCGTGCATATCCAATTTTCCCTGATGTTCCATTGGGAAGTCCAAATTTCCATCATGGTCTACCCCTATTACTGGACTTTCCTGTTGTATGTGTTGATATAATTTGTTCTCATCCTGAACATGCATAAACTATTTGCACTGGACATTAAGCAACTATACAAACAAGTAAGGAAACACCCTTCATGATAGTACATGATAAACATGTATTTAAAAGCATTCTTTTGTCGCATATGTCTATACCATATGGTTTGTAATGGGGGGAGTGGGAGCTAGGATGATAAATTTTCTCCTGCATTTTATTTTTAAATTGCAATCTTTGTCTTGCCTTTTTATTTTACACTCAATTTGGTCCTGCTTTTTCTTTATAAGTTTATCCTGGCTTCTTTTTACATAAATTGTTATTCTGCCTTTTTTTGGCAAAGTGCCTCATCCTGCCTTTTTTCGAATTTCATTCTAGGGCCCCTCCCCTCTAAAAATCAAATGGTAGCTCCCTTATGTAAGAAAGCGGTGGGTCTTGGAAAAATCTATGTAAATTAAATTTTTTTTAATGAGGTTTTGCACTGGTCAGTATGATTGTGTTCACATGTCTCTCTTGTGTTCTGGCTCTCAGTGAAACATTGACCACTTACACCACATTAATTAGGTTTATCACCAGCATGTGTTTATATGTCTCTCTGTGAGTTCTGGCTCTCAGTGAAACATTGAACACTTACACCACATTAATTAGGTTTATCACCAGCATGTGTCCACATGTCTCTCTGTGAGTTCTGGCTCTCAGTGAAACATTGAACACTTACACCACTTAATTAGGTTTATCACCAGTATGTGTTTACATGTCTCTTTGTGAGTTTTATCTGTCAGTAAAACATTGAATACTTACACTACATTAATTATGTTTATCACCAGTATATGTCCACATGTCTCTTTGTGAGTTCTTATGGTCAGTGAAACATTGCACTCTTACACCACATTAATTAGGTTTATAAACCAGTATGTGTCTACATGTCTCTCTATGTGTTCTAACTGTCAGTAAATCATTGAATACTTACTCCACATTGATCAGTTTTATCACCAGCATGTGTCAACATTTCTCTTTATGAGTTATGGTGGTCAGTAAAACATTGAACATAACACCACATTGATTATTTTTTATCACCAGCATGTGTCCAATTTGAAATGTCTCTCTATGTGTTCTAACTGTCAGTAAATCATTGAACACTTACACCATATTAATTACGTTTATCACCTGTATGTGTCCACATGTCTCTCTGTGAGTTCTAGCTGTCAATAATACATTGAACCCTTACACAACATTAATTAGGTTTATCACCAGTAAGTGTCCACATGTGTCTCTGTGAGTTCTGGCGGCCAGAAAAAGCATGGAACACTTACACCACATTAATTATGTTTATCACCAGTATGTGTCCACATGTGTCTGTAATATCTGGCTGTCAGCAGAGATAAAAAAGACAATCATTATATGTCTCGACTGTCGGTGAGCCATGATCCAAGAACGCTTGCACTAGATTATTGAGGTTTCTACCAGTGCATGTTCACATATATGTGAAAGTTCTGACTGTTCTTGTGTTTCTGCATTTCAAACTGTTACTACGTCTATTAAGTTCTGACTGTTGTCATGCCTCTGTAAGTTCTGACTGTTTTAATTCATTTAAGCTGTTCTTATTTTCATGTCTATAAGTTCTGACTGCTTTCATGTCTGTGTAAGCTCTGGCTGTTCTAATGTCTATGTAAGCTCTTCCTGTTCTCATGTCTATACGTTCTGACTGTTTTCATGTCTATGTAAGCTTTGACTGTTCTCATGTATATAAGTTCTAACTGTTTTCATGTCTGTGTAAGCTCTGATTGTTATCCCATTATCAGATTTTAGCGAAGAAACGAGTTCTCCCTAGCTCCCAAGGCCTTAGATACTCTATTTCAAATCAAGCTACTTAATATTTTACATAAGTAAGAATTGTTGTCAGAATGATTTCTATATGTCATGTATGTATCCAAGATCGGACTTTTCCCGTTTGCATTGATATGCATTTTGTCACGTGTGTGTGAGTGGTAAAGAGGGGGGAGGGGCTTTATACCTGTCAATGCGGTATGAGTTTTGCTGTACGGTGACTTTAATATGTGTTTTCTTTTCGCTGTAAGTTCTGACGGTCGACGGTCAGTTTACACCTTCATCACACGTGTAATCCCTGTGTGTACTATCACGTGACTATAAGTTTTCTATAAAACCCCAATTCTTAATCACATACCTATTTTAATACCGGTAGTTTAAAACCAGAATGCATTTGACTCAAATCTTAATTGACTAGGTGTGTCTTTATTTCCTACCGCAGGTCGTTGACTGATTTGTTTATTCCGGGAACACCGGCTTCTTCCAGCAATTACAGAGTGCACATGCTGAAATGTCGAGATCTCGGCTGTATTACTTATAACTAAATTCATGATGAAAGTTTGTAATATGAAGGTTTTACCACAAGTATCACATAAGCTTAACATTATCAATGTTCTATGATAATGAGGTCATGGTCAGATGACCCAGGCAAGACAGACATGTCCACCCTTACAATTATTTCATTCTCCAAATATAGCTGACCTATTTCATCAAGAATATGAAAAACAGACCGAAACACAAAAACTTAACATTGACCAATGCACCATGAAAATGAGATCAAGGTCAGATGATACTGCCTAGAACTTCATGTATATAATCATTTTATACACTAAATATAGGAATTATTACTAATTGTACTTGAAAAACAGACAAAAACTTAAAATTGACCAATGAATCATGAAAATGAGGTCAAGGTCATGTGATACTG
Organism: Mytilus coruscus; assembly: GCA_017311375.1. Lineage (NCBI taxonomy): Eukaryota > Metazoa > Mollusca > Bivalvia > Mytilida > Mytilidae > Mytilus > Mytilus coruscus. The sequence goes on from CM029605.1 coordinate 80,659,268, forward strand.
GCTAGAACTACATGTATACCTTACAATAATTTTATACACTAAATATAGTTTTTTACCTGTTGTTTATAGTATCTGATAGACTGACAAAATTACGAAAATGTATCATTGACCAATGAACATGAAAATGCGGTCAAGGTCAGATAATGCCTGCCAGACAGACATGCATACCTTACAGTCATTCAATACACCAATTATAGTCATGATAGTTGACCTGTTGCTTATAGTACTTGAAAAAAAAACAGACCAAAACACACAAAAAAATAACATTGACCAATGAACCAATAATATAAGGTCAATATCGAATGAAACTTGCCGGACTGGCATGCACCCATTACATCATTCCATTCACCACATATAGCATGTATAGTTATCCTACTACGTACATTAATTGAAAAACGGACTTGATCACTGATCAATGAAATGAGTTCGAGGTTATGTGAATCCTGTCTGAGGGACATGTAGACGGTGCAAAGAATGCCAAATATACCGGTAGTTATCCTTTTACATGTATTACTCATAATAAGTAAGAAATTTACATTACAAAAAAAACCCTCTTTTTTGAAGCAGTTACTGAACCATGAAAATGAGGTCAATGACATTGAACATATGACAGACGGAAACTTCGTAACATTAGGTCGATATAGGAAGATGTGGTATGAGTGCCAATGAGACAACTCTCCATCCAAGTCACAATTTATAAAAGTAAATCATTATAGGTCAAGGTACGATCTTCAACACGGAGACTTGGCTCACACCGAGCAGCAAGCTATAAAGGACTTAAAAATTTACTAGTGTAAAACCATTCAAACGGGAAAACCTACGGTCTATAGATATAGGAAGATGTGGTGTGAGTGCTAATGAGACATCTCTCCATCCAAATAACAATTTATAAAAGTAAACCATTATAGGTCAATGTACGGCCTTCAACACGGAGCCTTGGCTCACACCGAACAACAAGCTATAAAGGGCCCCAAAATTACTAGTGTAAAACCATTCAAACGGGAAAACCAACGGTCTAGTCTATATAAAAAACGAGAAACGAGAAACACGTATAAATTACATAAATAATCTATATAAAAACGAGAACTCTATTTACAAGATATGAAGCATCCGGGTCTTCTACCATCTGAAATATAAACTTGTATTCACATTGTTTACGCTGCTGCCGGATAGTAATACATATGTCCCGCATACTGTGACTTACGTCGCAGGCGAGACAAAAACGGACTTTGTAATGATGAACATGATGAAAGTGACGAAAATATATATATAATATATATAACATAGTAAATACCCGGATGAACTCTCATAATCATAAAAATTGTAATAATAATAGTATACAGACTTAATACATTCTTTATTTAAAGAGGGTAAACAAAGTTAGCTATCTACCCGGAGACCACACACACATCACAATACAATCAAAACAGATATTTACACATAGTTAATTTACAGTCAAGTATATATATATTCTAGAAGAAGCGACATTTATCAATTATTTACTAGTCATGCTAATATGTGTTCTCATGTGTCTATGTAAATTATCACTAGTATGTGTTTTCTTGTGTCTATGTAAATTATCACTAGTATGTGTTCTCAGTGTAAATTATCACTAATATGTGTTCTCATGCGTATGTAAATTATCACTAGTATGTGTCTCATGTGTCTATGTAAGTTATCACTAATATGATTTCTCATACGTCTATGTAAATTATCACTTATTTTCTAGTATGTGTTCTCATGTGTCTATGTAAATTATCCCTTATCACTAGTATGAGTTCTCATGTGTGTTTACGTAAATCATCACTAGTATGTGTTCTCATGTGTCTATGTAAATTATCACTAGTACATGTAGTATGTGTTCTCATATGTCTATGTAAACTATCACTAGTTTGAGTTCTCATGTGTCTATAAATTATCATTAGCATGTGTTCTCATTTGTCTTTGTAAATTATCAACGTTATCACTTATTAACTAGTATGTGTTCTCATGTTTTTTAGTATGTTGATTATCACTCCTATTGAACCCCCAACCTCAAACAACTCATTTTATCCCCATTATCATGATTATGTATTACAATGTGTGTCTTTGCTGATTAAAACCTTTACCACATACCATGCATACAGTCAAGAGATTAATCATCTGTATGTGTTCTCATGCATGTCATGTGTCTCTTTTCATTTCTAAGCTAGCTAAACCCTTTACCACATACACAACAGTCATGAGATTAATATGTTTTCATGTCAATATGTAAATAACATTGCTAACAAAACCCTGTACCACATACATTACAGTCATAAGGTAATTTGCCTGTATGTATTTGCATACATTTGTTTGGTACATCACAAACTGACAAATGTCATGAATGTGAGGTTTACATGTTTTACCTGTATGTATTTTCATATGCCTCTTTAAATCAATAAGATGACTAAACCCATTCCCACATACATCACAATCATGAGGTTTATCGCCTGTATGTGTTCTCGTAATCTTGTGTGTCTCTGTAAATCACAAAGTCGACTGAAACCTTTACCATTGTTTACCACATACATGTACATCACCAGTGATGATTTTTATCGCCTGTATGTGTTTTCATGTGTTTCTTTGAATTACTAAGCTAGCTAAATCCTTTACCACAAACATAACAAATGTGAGATTTATATGTTTCGCCTGTGTGTATTTTCATATGTCTCCTTAAATTACTAAGATCATGAAGATGACTAAACCATATATGCAACACACATCAACTGCACATCACAATCATGTGTTTCTTTAAATTACTAAGCTAGCTAAATCCTTAACCACATACAACAGTCATGAACTTAATAAAATCATGTATTTGCTCTCATGTCAATATGTAAATTACAATGCTGACCAAACTCTGCACCATATACACCACTGTCATCAAGTAAATTGCATGGTATGTATGCTCATACTTCCTTTTAAACTACTAAATTGACTAAACCCTTTGCCATCTCAAATGTGAGGTTTACATGTTTTACCAGTATGTATTTTCATATGTCTCTTGAAATTACTAAGATCACTAAACCCTTTCCCACAAACATCACATTCATGAGGTTTATAACCTGTATGTGTTCTCGTGTGAGTCTGTAAATCACCAAGTTGACTGAACTCTTTACCACATACATCACAGTCATGAGGTTTATCACCTGTATGTGTTCTCGTGTGTCTCTTTAAACTACTATGTTGACTAAACTGTTGATCACATACATCACAGTAATAAGGTTTATCACCTGTATGTGTTTTCATGTGTGTCTTTAAATTACTATGTTGACTAAACTGTTGATCACATACATCACAGTCATGAGGTTTATCACCTGTATGTATTCTCATGTGACTCTGTAAATTACCAAGCTGACTAAACCCTTTACCACATACTTCACAGTCATGAGGTTTATTTCCAGTATGTGTTCTCATGTGAATCTGTAAACTACCATGCTGACTAAACACTTTACCACATACATCACATTTATAAGGTTTTTCACCAGTATGTGTCCTCATGTGTCTCTTCAGGTCACAACTTCGAGAAAATTCACTAGCACAAACATCACATTTATGAGGTCTTTCACCAGTATGTGTTCTCATGTGTCTCTTTAATTGACTTATTTGACTAAATTCTTTAGAACAAACATCACATTTATAAGGTTTTTCACCAGTATGTGTTCTCAAGTGTGTCTTTAAGTGACTACTTTGACTAAATTCTCTAGCACAGACATCACATTTATGATGTGTTTTACCAGCCTGTGTGTTGATGTGTCTTTGTAGAGTACCATTGATTGTGACTAAATCATCTCCTCCCTCATACATCTTATTGATAATGTGTATCTTCAGTATATGTGTTCTTGTACAACTCTGTAAGGAACACACAAAAAAAATAAAGATATATATATATAAACCTTTTGATACTTTCTGCAATTCATTCTTCAGTTCTTCAAATGTATCTATAGTAAATAAACTGTTGACTTCAAGATATGTCTTGCCTGTCTGCATAAAAAATTCAGAAGAGACAATCTGATAAACAACAACATTGCTAATTAATGTGAAGTTGCTTAACCATGAACTAGGGATAGGACCTCAAGGTAGTTGTCAAACTAACTGACAAATGTCACAATAGATGTATTTAGGACAAAAGTCACAAATAATTTGTTGACAATTTTTTGAATACATAAGAGAAAGATTTTGAAATATTTTCTTTTTATTACATATATTCATTTTTAAGTTGAGGAAATTGTTCATAGGTCTTGATAAATCAAAATTTATTAAATTTTAATCATGCAAAGGATATATTTCTTGGCACAATTCTAGCAATTTAGCCACTTTTAGTGCCTGCCAAAAACTGTTAAACAATGCGATCATAACTTTCTGCATGTGCCTGTCTAAAGTCAGGAACCTGTGAAGCGTTAGTTGTCATTTGCTGCTGTATATATCATATATATATTTTTCGTTTATTGTTTTAAACTAAAATATATATGTAAGTTGCTTTAAGTTTTCCCAATCGCAATTGAACTGCATGTTTAAAATTTGTGATTTCATGGCCTTTCATGATAGCTTGCGGTAAGGGTTTTCTCGTTGTTGAAATTCATACGATTGCCTATAATACATCATTTGATCTCATAATTTTGCAATCTTAAGTTGAAACGTCTTAACCATGTGTTAACACAACAGTTCAACATTGACATTGTTCAACATGTTACTAACTTATTTACGGTCTCAAAATAGCAAATGATAAGTCTGTACAAGTGAATATAGTCGAGATTACTCTGACGTCCAACGGCTGTTTTGCCAGACAAGCTGGGGCCGTGGGACGTCAGAGCTCGTCCCATATCAAAAAGTGGATATTTGCCCGTCCAAAGTAGATGCGCTGCTTCGTCGCTTCTGGTGCCAACGGACGGCCTTGGAATTATATAAATCGGGTATCAATTTGTTCATTTTTCATTTATCTCTTCATTTATGTAAGTTTCACCTACCTGCCACCCTTTATTTTCTCATATTTAGACAGTTTACACAGTGACCCATCGATTCAGACATTTTTACTTTTATTTTCAAATAGACGTCAAGTTACGAGAGATTTCGCGACCTCGAGACTCAAATATGCAAATATTTATACTTTTTACACCTCCTTTATAGGAGATCGATATTTAACATTTAGTAGCCAACCACGATTTTTCACCTCCTTTACAGGAGATCGGTATTAAGCATTTAGTGCCAACCACGATAACATTCGGAAGCTCTCGGATATTTACATTGTTTGCATCGTAAATGAGCGAGGTGTTAGATTATATATTCATATTGACCTAGGGTCATATGCATACATCATTTCCATAGTCCATTGTGCCTTACTTTTTCTCGTGATCACATGACAATCTTTCAAAATGAAAGTTAAAATGCCAGAATCGGTGGGTCACTGTGAAAACTGTCTAAATATGAGAAAATAAAGGGTGGCAGGTAGGTGAAACTTACATAAATCAAAAGATAAATGAAAATGAACAAATTGATACCCGATTTATATAATTCAAAGGCCGTCCGTTGGTACCAGAAGCGACGAAGCAGCGCATCTATTTTGGACGGGCAAATATCCACTTTTGATATGGGACGAGCTCTGACGTCCCACGGCCCCAGCTTGTCTGGCAAAACAGCCGTTGGACGTCAGAGTAATCTCGGACTAAAGTGAATACTAGCTCTTTAGTTTTCACGTTATAAACATCATTAAGTCTACCCACATATTTTTCACTCCAGTTTGTAAAAAAATAAAATAAATCATCGTCTCATATTAACTTACTTTTTCCAGGGGAATATAAGTAAGGGGGAGGGAAACCAATGATTATATGCTGGGAAGATCTTGTTCGAACCTGTTGGGACTTTACCATATCAAACGACTAAATATCAGAGATTATCGAAAAATAAATCGTATCTTGCCATTGGTTTAAAAACATTTACGTCAAAAGTTATAACATGAATATTGATATATTTGAACTCTATTATTCTAAAATTAAAAGGTCAATACACAGTTTTGTTTACTTACTAACGCGTATTAATTACAGCCATGCCGGCAATGTTGAAATTGGGCCGATCATGATATAGGATTATAAAATGGCAACATTAAAAAAAAGACCTCAAATTTATTTGTTTCCGTTGTGCACATATTTTTGTACATTATTAACGAATTGGTGACATCTCATTTGCATTTTACCTGCAATGCTCCTTTACACGTGTCACCGAGTCGTTGTATTCGAACTGTTCGATGGTTCTTAACTTTGTTACTCTTCAGTCAGTGATGATTATTTCATTTTTTTCGTCTTCATCTTTTATAGACTTTTCTTCTATTAATATATGGATGCATAATTTCGCTATTTATAACAAAAGCGGCTTGTTAGAATGTGCTTATGACAGCACCATAGACAACAGGATATTTTATTCCAGTTTTCTATATTTTAGGACCTCTGTATTTGTCAATGTGAAATCATATAATATGTACTTAAATAAACATTATTGTGACTTTTTCTTTTCTTTTCATCTTATCAATCAAATATATTAGAGTTTATAGAAAATATTCGTAAGGGTTCCGCGGAACCCAGTGTCTCGCCTACTTTTGTTGTAAAAATTGTTAGTAGCAGGCTCAACATAAATGGGGAAAAAATTTAAAAAATTTCTCTAGATACTATCTTTTGATTGTAAGTAGCTTCTGTCCAAATTTGGTACAATCCAGGATGGTTTATGAATCTAATGAATGTTTTTAAAAATGCAGACTGTATGTTGTCTGCTCTTTGGTCGGGTTGTTGTCTCTTTGACATTTCCCCATTTCCATTCTAAATTTTAATGTTAACTGGAAGAAAACTAAGTCCATTTATAAGTAATATACGGAAAAACGGAAATAAATATTTACAAAATTTCCTTCTAGATATTAGCTTTTGATCATAACCAAGCTTCTATGATCTAAGTTTGGTACAAATCCAGGATAGTTTAAGAAAGTTATTTAAATTTTTAAAACTTTACCACAGAGTGTATGTAATGTTAACTGGCAGAAAAAGCAAGTCCATTTATAAGTAAAATACGGATAAACAGGATTTTTTTATTACAAAATTTACTTCTGGATACTATATATCTAATGATCATAAACAAGCTTCTGTCCAAGTTTGGTACAAATCATGGATAGTTTAAGAAAGTTATTCAAAATTTTAAAACTTTACCACAGCGTGAAATTAATGTTAACTGGCAGAAAAAGTAAGTCCATTTATAAATAATATACGGATCAACAGGATTTTTTTTTAAATTTACTTCTGGATACTATCTTATGATCATAAACAAGCTTCCTTCAAAGTTTGGTAGAAATCTAGGATAGTTTAAGAAAGTAATTAAAATTTCAAACACATTAACCACAGAGGGAATATTTGTTGACTCCGCCGACGACGATGGAATGTAGGATCGTTATGTCTCGCTTTTGCGACAAAAGTCGCAGGCTCGACAAAAAGAAGATGTGGAATGACTGCCAATGAGACAACTCTACAAGAGACCAAGAAATTAACAACTATAGGTCACTGTACGGCCTTCAACAATGAGCAAAGCCTTAACTACATAGTCAGCTATAAAAGGCCCCGAAATGACAAATGTAAAACAATACGAGAAAACTAACGGTCTAATTAATGTACAAAATAATGAACGACAAACAAATATGTAACACAGCAATATCGAAAACCACTGAATTACAGGCTCCTGACTTGGGACAGACACATACAGAATGAGGGGTTAAACATGTAAGCAGGCGCCAACCCTCCCTAACCTGGGCTATGGTGGAATATTCCAACATAAGAACAAACCATAAAAATCAGTTGAAAAAGGCTCAACTCATCAGATGGATACAAATAGAAATACATCTAACAAAAACACAGACTGTACTGTTTATTCTCCTTGCATTTATTTAATAAACAGGATAGCTCCACCCATTGACCACAACCTGTGATATATTCCAGGCGCGGATCCAGTTATTTTGAAAGGGGATTCTGACCCCAGCAACCCACCCTGGATCTGCCAATGATTTCACGGGTTTCATTGTGTTTAGGTGTTTTTTTTTCAATTTGAGGAAATAGGCAGTCGAATTATTTGTAGGTTTTCTTAGTGTGGATTTCAATTGTGAAATCTCAGCAGGCAGATGCATGTAAGGAGCACTATTAACACTTAAAACACTTAGTCTAAAGCTCAAAACACAGACTGTATGTACATAGTTTGTTAAACTGGATTCCCCACTTTACTTTATTTCCTGTCATTCTTTTTAATTTTGTGTTCCAAGAACAGAATTCAAACCCTCAAAACAACCAACTAACTACTTTTTCATGTAATATATGTCTCTGCTGGGGCATAACATATTGTGAGCAAGTACACTACCCAGGTTGTAAAGCATATCTACAATGCTAAACATGAGGTTCTCCTGGGTAATAAGCAATATCTTCTCTGTCAAATCTGACATCCGTCCAGATACTCATGATAAAATTCCAATAGTAATAAACCAGGACGGTTTCATATAGGAACTTTTGAAAGCAGAGAAAACTGTGCACCTTATATATACAAATACTCAAAATCAAGGATAACAATAAGGCGGAAGTAATTTGGTGCAGACACGGGTGTGTTAATAGTTAATAAAATTCTTTCACCCACAGATTATATTTTCTGTATCTGTTATGGTTTTTCAGCCATGGTGGGTCTGGTGGTCACATTGTCATATAAAAAACAAGCTAAATTCTACATACCACGAAAAAGTATAAGGACGACAGAGTATAACACCATACGATGGCTTATTTGTTATTTCAGGAGGCAGGATGAGTAAAGAAAAAGTTTGAATTTGTTGATTAATATTTGTACACGTTGTATGCTGGATACATATACATGTATATACTAGTATTTGTTTCTGTAGTCATTTGATTGTTTACTAAATCTAAAACATACTTTTTTTCTTAAGCTTTTGACAGTTATGTAAGGTCAACATTGGTATCATTTAAATAAAACATTTAAAATATGAAGTCACAGATAGCACTTTATGTATACATTTTGTAGCTCAATGTCCAAATTGTTATCAGCAGGTTAAATCTTTGCAATGTTGCAAAGCACAAATTTTTTTTTCAAAAGTGACAGACTGAATATTCCTGCATCATTTGATTCCATTTCATTTGTTCTTGAAAACTGGGACCATTTGTATTAAACCTTGTTGAAAATAAACCAAAGGTCAATATCCTATTGAGTTCTCATGTTAATTTTCATTCCCCTGGGAGGGGGGGCTATTTTGAATTCTCTGTTGACCTAAAATAGTACCTATTGTGAATATGACTGTAATTGGCTATTATGTTTAGTTTCAGTGAGTTGGCTAATTTAAGAGGAAGCCTTGATAGTTGGTTATCTTGTTGGAATTATTTTACACTTTGTAATCTTTGTGTCTCATAGATTGCTACACAATGCCATACATAACTGTGACCTGTATTTTCTAACATTTACTTTGGTCTCTGGCGGAAAGTTGTCTCATTGTCAATCATACCACATCTCCCTATTTTATACTGATACAGATCCAAGAAAATAGAAGCTACAAGTATCATTCTATTAAACATACAAAATTTCTGAGAAAGACAATTCTGTACTTTTGGATATAAGGTATGTTAATAGACAATTTTAGTCAACTTGCAGTGGCAGATCCAGGGGGTCCGGGGTTGGAACCCCTTTGTTTGGACGATCAATGAATTTGAATGGGGACATATGGTTGGAACCCCATTTATCCTGGGTTGGGAACCCCCTCTTTTAAAAATGGCTGGATCCGCCCCTGACTTGAACTTTCATATAGAAAGTTAATTTTTATGTGAGCCTGTCTGTTTTATTTAAATGGTTGACAATATACCATGTATCCGTTTCATATCCTTGTGACATTAAAATATTCTGAGCATACATGTAACATGACATGGGAAGAAAGATAGTCAGACATACCAAATAGTTCTTATATTTGGGATATTACATGTGACTTTAATATATATGTTAGTAATTTTTATGATAGCAAGTCTAATAACCACTTGACAGCCAGCCAGCTGAAACATACAAATACAACGGCCCTTTTCAGGGCCATCAACATCTTTCAAAAAGAATCTGCATTTGTTGTACTTTTTCTATGGAAAGGAATGCTTTCATTTTTGATATGCAGCTTGAAAATGTTGAGTTGATGCCTATTAGCAATTTTAACATCTGCCATGTCTGCTGTGCAGCTACTTCCTGTTTGCTGGTATTTTAGAATTAATTGCATGCAGCCACACAGGTCCAGACCTGGTATTCTTTATTTTTATATTTTTTAATGTGCTTGTTAAAACAGTTTCAAAACTTTCAAAACCTTTTCTGGTACCTCATTTTTACCTGAAAAAAAGAAGAGTCATATATATTTTGATAATATATTAATCTAGAAGTAACAAAATTGTCATGTAAAGATAAAATTGTCTTATTGTTAGTGCTGAGTCATTATAATATGAATTGTATATACAACGGAAAACAGTCCAATAAAATAATATTTTCTAGAAGTATGTAAGACGAGTAATGAACTATTAACAAACAAGTCCATTTGCCTTGCTTATATACACAACTGGCAAAAAATAGTCTTTTTAACTGAAATATAGATCTCTAATAAATGTTTTTACATTCACTGATAAGTTGATAAGTCATTTCTAATAATTATATCTTATATGTACTTACTCCTAAGATTCAAAACAGTCTATTTCTTTCCATTTCACATACCTCCACAATCAGAACAGCATGCAACAACCTGCAACTGTAACAACCAGAATTTAAAGTTGTGAAATAAAAAGAATGAAAATACTTTATAGCAACAACACAGTCTCATGATCATGACAAATTATGACAAGCAAAAACAGATTTAATTTTACTATTAAATTATCCCACTAATTCCAAAATAATAAACAGATCTATTTCTCTGGTTCACTTAAAAAAACTAACCTTTTTCAGCTGCAGACTGGTATTAATATACATGTATCTGTATTCAATGCAATTTTTCAGTCATATGAGACCAACAGTGAAATAAAACCTGCAAAAAATGACACTAAGAGATTACATTTTAAGCGAAAGTGAACATAAGTAGAAAAAGTGTTTGATTCATAATGTCTTTTGGAATTCTTTTTTGTTTAATGTCAGAAAATAGCTATGATGCTTTTCACAAGGGAAGGATTTTTCACTACAACATGTAGATCCAAATGACAATGACAAAGTTTCTGGAACCCTGAAGTTAGGGGTTAAAGCCTTTAATTTGAAAAATGTCTGCTTTGTTCAATAAATTATATAGATTAAGCTTCCATAAAGGTGTCGAATAAAGGGCATTGCTTGAGTGACTACAAAATGTTAAGAAGTAAGAAACAACTTCTTTGAAACATTAGACAAATGTAAGAATCATGTAAATAACAACAGTAGTATGAAAAGGCCGATTCTGCCGCACATGCAGAAATCCTGCCTAAAACCCCTACCCCGACGGCCAGATGCAAACGGACGGCACTCCTATTGAGCATAGGGTAAATACAAGAATGGCATATGTATTCGATGGTAGACAAGTCGCCCAAGAGGCCGTGGATAAGGACACCTTAAAGAGAGGTGTACTATCGTCCAAGATTGATATGAATAAAAGGATGGCATCCAGTAATCATAACATGGATCGCTATCGGGATTTCTTTCTGGAGAATGAGAAAGATTCGGAGGAGGAAAACACCCCAACCCCCCAGGAAGATTTGGAGGAAAGCACCCCAACCCCCAAAAGGCAGCAGCAGTGCTGCAATGCCCTAACTTCGTACAGATGGATGAGCATACCGAGATTTGTCAAAATTGTGGGGCGCAGAAAATCAAGCCGCGATTTGAGCATCAACCAGGGAGCAGAAAACCGCCTGCGGCGTCCCACTCAAGAGGAAGAAGGGCAGTTCTGCAAGAGCAAGCCTGGAAGGATGGCCTCTGCTGGAGGCATAGCAATCAACCACGACAGCGGGAGGAGGAGGAGGTCATCCCAGTCGAGGTAAAATGGTGGTAAAGAGAGCATGAAGACCCTCCGTCAAATAGCTAAGGATGAGGGTCTGAGGGGTCAGCAGGAAGAACAAGGAGGCCTTGGTGAAGCTCATCGAGGAGAAAACCACCCGTAAATTTACCCGCCAGGAAGTCTTCAGCAAGAAGCAGCTCAAAGCGCTTGCAAAGAATCGTGGTCTCACAAAGTACTCCCAGCTCAAAAGAGACGATCTGCTCCAAATGGTGGAAGAGGACATCAAAATGCTCCAGTCGAGGAGGAGATCAAGGTCGCCGATAGGCGACAAGCTCTGAATGGTGTATTTGGCACGGTCGTCATCGAACCTTTGAAGCCGCATGACGTAGCTACGTTTCTCAAGCTAAGTCGAAGCACGATTTCCACCACTATCTCAGATGCTCTCGCCAAAAGAAGGATTAAAGGTCCACTTAGTGCTTTTGTGGAGATGGTGAAAACGAGCCTCGCGAAAGGGAGAATATCTACGTCACCACTCCTTTCAGATCACGGACGACAATGCTCATGGAATCTGACGACCTTGACCAGGAGATTGCGATCATGGTGGAGAAGGTTAAGGAAAGTATGGTAAAGTACATGCGGAAGGGAGTGGGTGGACTTTCAGCAGCGTCGAGAAGCTAGAAATCCATCTCAACCAATTCAAACCACTCAAGGGGTTCCTTCATATCAACACCATCGGTACTCGCGAAAAAGAAGGCGATCATCAACGTGAAGAACGAGGATCAGGAGTGCTTTAGATGGGCTATCCTCTCCGCGCTTCATCATGAGGAAGTGGATCAGAAGAGTGCAAATCGCCCCAGTCAGTACGCGAAGTGGGTGGGTGAGCTAAAATTTGAAGGCATCGACTTTCCCGTCTCGCTCAGGTCGATCGATAAATTCGAGAGGCAGAATCCCACCATCAACGTCAACATCTTTGGCTTCGATGGCATAAAGAAGGGTGAGGATGGGGAGGAAGATCTCCAGGTTTATCCCTTAGAATATCTAAGAACACGGGTCCCACCCACGTAGATCTCCTCTTCCTGACTCGCGAGGGCAAGCAGCATTACTGCTGGATCAAGAGCCTCACGACTCTTGAGCTCCCAAATCTCAGAGCATGATCACGAGCTCTTCTTTTGTCGCAGATGCTCTCCCACTTTTCCAGACAGGATATCCTCAACGAGCATACGGAATATTGCAGCCAGAAAGATGCCGTCAGGATCGATATGCCGGACGAAGGGTCCGCCATAGCCTTCCACAACCACAAGAAGCAGATGAAAGTCCCTTCGCAATCTACGCGGATTTCGAGTGCTTCACGGAGAAGCTCGATACCTGCCAGCCGGATCCAGCCCACTCCTACACGAAGGCCTACCAACTTCAGCGACCCTCAGGCTTCTGCTATCACGTGAAATATGCTCACGGCGACTACAAAGATCCAGTCGTCTATTGCGGGGAGGATGCTGCCAAGAAATTCGTGCAGTGCGTGGAGGAGGAAGTGCGAGCCATCGGTAAGCTATACAAGGAGAACAAGCCGATGGAGATGACGGACGAGGACAAGGCCAGCTTCGAAGCAAGCACGCACTGCCACATCTGCAGGGATGAATTGGAAGGGATAAGGTCCGGGATCACGACCATCTTACCGGGAAATATCGCGGCGCAGCGCACAACGAGTGCAATCTAGGCTTCCAGCTCCCGAAGCACATCCCATCTTCTTCCACAATTTGAGCGGGTACGACGCCCACATCTTCGTCAAGGAGCTTGGCCACACCAAGGGTAAGATCAACTGCATTCCCAATACCGATGAGAAGTATATCAGCTTCTCCAAGCAGGTAGATGATCTGGAGATGAGGTTCGTCGACTCGTGCAGGTTTATGCTGAGCAGCCTGGATACCCTAGCTAAGAATCTCACCCCCGACCAATTCGCGACCGTGAAGGCGAGATTCGGCGATCGCCACGAGCTGATGATTCGGAAGGGGTATTTCCTACGATTATATGGATGGGCCGGCCAAGCTTGAAGAGACTCAGCTTCCACCCAAAGAAGCCTTCTTCAGCACGCTCTCCGGAGAACATATTAGCGACGAGGACTACGCGCACGCTCAGAGAGTCTGGGAGACCTTCGAATGCAAAACCCTACGCGTCTATCACGATCTCTACCTAGAAACCGACGTCTTACTGCTAGCCGACATCTTCGAGAATTTCAGAGATATCTGCATGGCCAACTATGGACTCGATCCCGCCCACTACTTCACATCCCCTGGCTATCCTACGACGCCGCCCTCAAAATCACTGGCGTCAGATTGGAGCTTCTCACCGATCCAGACATGCTGATGATGTTCGAGGAGGGACGAGAGGAGGGTCGCCATGATCTCCCACCGCCATGGCAAGGCCAACAATCCCTACATGAGCACGTATGACGCCTCCCAGCCCACCAAGCATCTCGCCTACCTCGATGCCAATAATCTCTACGGGTGGGCGATGGCGCAGCCCTCCCACGGGAGACTTCGAGTGGATGGAGCCGGAGAAGATCAACGAGATTCTGAAGTATCCCGACGACCACGAATATGGCGCCATGGTAGAATGCAATCTCGAATATCCGCGCGATCTTCACGATGCCCACAATGACTACCTCTCGCGCCCGAGAACGTGGAGATCGGCAAAGTCCGCAAGCTCGTGCCTCACCTAGGCAAGCGTGAGAAATATACCCTTCACTATCGAAATCTCAAGATGTATCTGGAGGGGATGAAGCTCACCAAAGTCCATCGCATCATCGGATTCAGCCAATCTCCATGGCTCAAGAAATATATCGACCTAAATACCGCCCTCCGCGCCAAGGCCAAGACCGACTCGAGAAGGACTTCTTCAAGCTCATGAATAATTCGGTCTTCGGCAAGACCATGGAGAATATCCGGAAGCGCGTCGACGTCAGGCTGGTCACCACCGAGAAGCAGGCCCTGAAGCTCGTGGCCAAGCCTAACTTCGATCGTCGGGTCGTCTTCACCGAGAATCTGGCGGCCGTCCATATGAAGAAGACCAAGCTCAGGTTCGATAAGCCCGTCTACCTGGGAGCGTGCATCTTGGAGATCTCGAAGCTTCTGATGTACGACTTTCACTACGGATTCGTGAAGGAGACGTACGGCGATAAGGCCCGACTGCTTTTCACCGACACCGATAGCTTGGCCTACGAGATCCAGACCGCCGACTTCTACCAGGATATCGCGCCGCACGTGCAGGAAAATTCGATACGTCCAACTACCCGACCGAGCATCCTCCGGCATCCCCATCGGCGTGAATAAGAAGGTCATCGGAAAATTCAAGGACGAATGCAGCGGTAAGATCATGACCGAATTCGTGGGGCTCCGGGCAAAGCTATACGCCTTCAAGATGGACGACGGTCAGGCCACCAAGAAGGCGAAGGAGTCACCAGGAGCGTCATCAAGCGCAGCATCGCCTTCGAGGACTATAAGCGATGCCTCACCACCCAGCAGGAGATCCACCGACCGATGAGCATCCTCCGCAGCCATCTCCATCAGATCTACGCCGAGGAGATCAACAAGATCGCTCTCTCCGCCAAGGACGATAAGCGCCACATCCTTCCAGACGGCGTCAGCACCCCGCGCACGGCCACTATCGAATCACTCACGGGTGAGGACACTTAGCAGACTCTGACGGGTGCGGATGCCCATCCCGCACTTAGCAGGCTCTGACGGGTGCGGATGCCCATCCCGCACTTAGCAGACTCTGACGGGTGCGGATGCCCATCCCGCACTTAGCAGACTCTGACGGGTGCGGATGCCCATCCCGCACTTAGCAGACTCTGACGGGTGCGGATGCCCATCCCGCACTTAGCAGACTCTGACGGGTGCGGATGCCCATCCCGCACTTGGCCCATACCTAGATAAATGAGCATCATTCGCGTGCACGACATCCTCCTCCCTCACAAGCCTCTCTCGAATCTAGAGCTGGAGGAAGCTACCACAACCCTAAGAATCCCTCGATTCAGAGGCGTATTCATGCGCGATGCCCTACCACCCACCCCACGCCCCATCGAATGCGGCATCCTGAATCACGACGACTTCCATGGCCCCGGCACGCACTGGACGTGTTGGCATAAGCGCGGAGGACTCAAAGTCTACTTCGACCCCTACGGCCTGCCTCCACCCGACGAGATGATCGACTATCTGAGACCGGAAATTCGATATAGCACCGATGAGCTGCAGAGGCGTGGGGACGTAGTATGCGGGCACTTTTGCCTCTACGTGCTGAAGATGCTTGCGGATGGGCGATCGATCGACGACGTGGTTTTCTCACTATAGATAAATGGATAAGTTCGGTTCACATGCAAGAAAAAGAGTATCGCTCTGGCGGATGCTCCAGGATCTCGATATGAACGATCATCGCATCACTAGCCTGGGATTGCCTCAGGAGGGGTCGGATGCCGTGACGAAGCGCTGGGTCAACCTGCAATTGAAAGATGGTATGAAAGATATCGATGATCTGAGGCTGCGCTCGAAGTAACCTCGAAGGCGCTGGAGGCTGAGAAGAAGCGGCTGGACCGTATGGAGAAAGAAGTGGCTAAGTGCCTACCCATGGACGGAGGTGCGATGATTGGTGATATAGATATGCGGGGTCATTCGATCGTGAATCTCCAGCACCGGCGGCGGCGGATCAGCCGGTGACCAAAGGATGGTATGCCCAGAGCTGGCAAGACCTAGCCATGGCGATGCAGGGTAAGATCGACGTCCTCGAGGAGAAGGTGAGATCATATCATACGACGGATAGATCCAAGCGCGCCCTCGCGAACGAAGACATGGTCGAATCGACCCGTGACGCAATCGAAGCCTTGGAAATGAAGATAAATTCCTACCATGGTTGATCCTGCAACATTTCCCATCTCGATTGAAAGGATGGGAAAAGCTTGAAGAAATTACTTGGATAACCTCTGAGTCTGACGGGTGCGGATGCCCATCCCTCTTTCCCACCTTAACGGAAATTTTCTCGAGAGCAAAGTCCTCGGAAAATCTTTTCTACCATTCTGGGTTCGTCACGACCGACCCTACCCTCGGCGGCCGTGGTTGCTATCACCACCGCAGCATGCAATATTTCCCGTCCTGACTGAGAGGACGAGAAAGCCTACTGGGGATCATTGCCAGTCGGAATCCTTGACCCAGGAATTAAAGGTGGTGGGATAACCTCTCCACTTGACGCGGATTTCTTTCTTCCCACCCGGATGCGTCGGCCCAAGATTTTCTCGATGCGAAAGATATCCTGGTCGGTGCGCTGAAGCTCGGGCTCGTAAAGGACCCTGGATCTCTTCACCGTTGAAGTCTTTGAGGTGATAGGTGGGAGGCTGCGTATTCAAGGTCTGGGAGATGGTGAAGACTTCCTCCGTCCAGCGAGGCGTATAGCCCTTCTCGAAGGTGCCTTTCTTCTTGGTGATCCGAACCCTATCTCCGACCTTGAATCGTGGCAGCTGCATGGGTGGTAGGTCCCATAGAGATTCCAGAATACCTTGGCCTCATTCTCCTTCTGGCTGGCGGCGGTGGGCGTCATCTTGATGGATCGATGCTTGGTGGTATTATAATGGCGGACGAGATCGTCCAAGACGGGAAGGTAGCGCGCGTGGAATTGGCTGAAAAGTATTTGAACATTTTCTCCTTCATGGTACGATTCCAGCGCTCCACCACGCTCGATTTCTCCTCATTCTCCGTGGAGTAAATCTCGACGCCATGCTTCTGGAGCAGCTCCTTCACCTCCCGATTATAAAATTCTTTGCCCTTATCGGTCCATAGTTTCTCAGGCGTGCGATCCTTGAAGACGGTCCGAAGGCATCTCGCACCGTAGCACCCTTCTTATCTTTCAGCGGCACCAGCCAGCCATACTTGGAGAAGATATCGATGATGCTCAAGAGGAATTTGAAGCCTCGATTATCGCGGAAGAAGGCACTCATATCGACGAGATCGGCTGCCCAGGTCTCGTCCACCCACCCACCACCACGCGACGCTTCTGGAATTTGCGTCGGACTGGCTTATGCAGCTCTTCGGCTAGCTCGTCCGACCAACGAAATTTTTTTTTTAACCCCCAGCCCAAATCGAGTCTTGGTGCCGATGATGGGCTTGACGATGCTGCGGTCCATGAGCTCGCGGACGGTGGGATTGGGAATGGTGTCCAGTGAGGCTAGCATGGCCTTATCGCAGATAGAATTGCGTGCGGCAGTATCCTTATGCTTGGCGTAGCAGAGATCGTGGCGATAGGCGGCCTGATCCACCCGATTGATGGGCTTCGACCAAGCCTTGGGGGTACCATCTGCATTTAGACGCTTATGGAGCTGGGTGCCCGGCCCGGTGAAATTATGCCCCGGCAGATGCATTTCCACCGGCAGCCGATTGATCATTTTATTTACGAGCCCCGCCCCTTGCTCCCTCGGAGAAACTGAGACTTCCTTGCCCCGCATACGACGCATAGCCCACCCGTCCGCCGCCTCCCATTGCTGGTGGTGGTCTCATAGCGACCTTCCGTCTCGGTTGGCCGCTTGCACTTCAGGCAGAAAATCATTCTTTATCTATATAAATGGACGTCGAAAATATCTCCTATAATGAGGTGGCTGCAGCCCGACGCAATCACTTCCTCCTCCCGCAGCGTTCGATCAGAGGCCTGATCATCGGAAGTCGGACTGCGGCAAGACGACGCTGCTGAATAACCTCCTCTTGCGCGATGGGTGGCTGGACTACGATCGATTATACGTCTTCGGAAATCCTTCACCAACCCATCTACCAGCTGCTGCAGCGGGCACTGGGAGAGGGTTCTCGAAGGAAGATATCCGATCCCTACTCTCCGTCAAGGATGCCTGCCCCCACTCTTTGATTGACGTGGTGGAAATGCTGAAGCCACCGCCCCGGCCTGCCGATATCGAAGCCTTCTTCTTTGAGCAGGGTGACGAGGTGCCGGATCCTCGAGACCTCGACCCCGCCCGCAAGAATCTTATGATCTTCGACGATTTGATGCTGAGCAAGCAGAGTAAGTGCGAAGATTACTACGTGCGCGGCCGCCATAATAACGTGGACTGCTTCTATCTCTGCCAAAACTATTTCAAGCTGCCGCGGCAATCGATCCGGGAGAATGCTAATTTTATATGCCTCTTCGTGCAAGATGCCAAGAATCGCGATCATATCCGCCGGGATCACTGCAGCGACCTCACCTCCGCCCAGTTCGATGCCCTCTGCGACCGATCCTGGGCCGAGCCGTACGGATTCGTGACCATCGATCTCACGAGCCCCAAGGCGGTTGGAAAATATCGATGCAAATTAGAAGATTTCTATCGAGTCTAAGATAAAATGATGAATGAAGAATACGCATTCTTGAATCAGATCGAGCTAGAGATAGGTCGATCTCCATCCATCGCCGAGGTAAAAGGATACCTCATAGATATGCTCTTCAAACCTCCCCGATGGCTTGATAGGTGCGAGGGGTGCTCTGCGGATCACTATTTTGGCCGGTACGGGGAGGAGTGCGAGTGCAAGCTTCTCGACAACATTTGCCACCCCTGCATCCGCCAGCGTCTGGGGGAATTCGGAGAGTGCAAGTGCTCCTGCCGCCATATTCTTGAGGATTGCTTCTGCAATAAGTGCGGACTCCAGCTCATTCGCCCCATCCATAGAGGCGAAGGAGATTTCGACGCTTTGAATTCCGGTCGCTATACCAGGTTGAAATCTTACGCCAAATCCACCCAGCCGCAATGCTCGGTCAAGACGGTCCGAGGCCACCAGTGCACGCACCCATGCCAGCCAGGTCGAGATAAATGCAAAAGGCACTTGCCAAAACCCAGAGATCCTCCCGATCGGTGCGCAACCGTCGAGGTCGTGCGATGCCCTACCTACGAGCCGCCAAAATTCGTCACGCTTTGGTCAGGATTCAAGATCCGAGTCCACTAAAACGCTTCGAGGCGATCGCCCAAACGCTTTGAGGCGATCTCTCAAACGCTTCAAGGCGTTCGCTCAAACGCTTTCCAACGCTTAGGGGCGTTCGAAAGCGTCCGATGCTATAAATAAATGACCTTCATCAAAATCACCGACCCCAAGCAGCGTGAGGCGCTCGCTAGGGAATTCCAGGAAACCAAGCGTAGCATTCAGGCTAGCAATATGCAGCATCGCCTCGAGAAGATGGGGCTCGATCGAGACCTCTCCAAGATATTCAAGCCCGTGGTGGAAGCCCAAAAGGAGGCCGCCTCGAAAATCACCAAAACGATCGAAGATATCCCGATTGCGCTACCCACTCCAGTGCCAGCCCTTCCCCCTCCTGCCGAATTTGCCGATCCACTACCCATCGAACCGCCCCATGGCACCCACCTCGGCCCGCGGGCGACTCAGTATCTTAAGCTCAGCATGACTCCTCACGCCGACCATACCTTTGGATTGAGGGTGGAGGACGACGTCTTCATGATCGGAAATTCGCCCGTCTCCTTCGATGGGGATGATATCTTCGTCGATGGCGTGCGCCATAAGGGTACCCCCGGCCTTTGGGAGCTCATGGTTAAGAAGCGCCCCGAATCTTTCGATCCCGAAGACCTGATGACCTACGGCGATATCCTACGAGCCTCGGGAGCCATGTATCAGGAAATTCCGTCCTCTCGCGGACCCCAAAATCCAGCCGAAGCTATAAATGGAAAGAGATCGTCTCGGCATCTACCAGCAAGATAAGTATGGTTCTGGGCTGCAGACGGTATTCCTGCCGAAAGACTTCGATTCGCTGATGGATCGTCTGGAGCTTTGCGCTGCCGCCTATAGGGCTGGAAATAATGGGGTGCACAACGAGATCGTGGCCATCCTCGATGCCTTGAGGAAATTTGGTCATATCGACGACCAGAAATATAGGCAGCTGCATCGTAGTCTCCTATAAATAAAATACGATGCCATTAGTGATGAAACGTGGTTATCGCCGCAAATATGCGGTCGGCGGGCGGGGACTATTCGATGCGGTCGCCAATTTAGCCGGGCGCATATTCACCTCCTCTACCGCGAAGACGCTGGGCAGCAAGGCCATGAGCGCCGCTACCAATGCAGCCCTGAAAGGGGTCGAAAAGGGGCCTCAAAGCCGTGGACCACGTCGTGGATAAGGTGACCCGCAAGGTCCGGAAGCCCCGCAAGCCCAATCAACCTAGCAATCCCAGCATTCCTGCGAAGACCTCCCAGCAGCAAGCCAGACTGAATAGCCTCATCTCGGGCGGCGGCATCGCCACCATCCACGACTTCGTCCGGCGCTATAAATAAATATATGATGTCAGAAATTCTCACCATCACCGAAGGATTGACCTTCGATGAAAGTCTTCAGGAATATGAGGTTCACGAATACGAGCCTCAAGCTGGGGCCCAACTGAATAATGCCGGTGCGGAAATACGTATCAATATCGAAACCCAGGATCTCTTCCTCCACCCCGCCGAGAGCTATCTCTTGGTCGAAGGACGGCTCCAGAAGAATGATGGTACCGCCTATGACGATGGAGATCTGGTCTCGCTCGTCCATAACGGTATCATGTATCTTTTCGGACGATCAGCTACCGACTCTCCGGCCAGCAGATCGAGCATATCAACGATCCCGGGATCGCCACCACCATGCTGGGAATGCTGACCTACCCCGACGATTTCTCCAAATCCCAAGGTCTCAACCAGCTATGGTATAAGGATTCCTCCGCCGCTGCCCATGCAGATAATACCGGCTTCTCAGCTCGCCACGGCTATATCATCACCAAGCCCGCCAATAAGGGTCATTTTCCTTCGCCATTCCCTTGAAGCATATCTTCGGCTTTGCGGACGACTATGGCAAGATCGTCTACGGCTTCAAGCACGAGCTTTCCTCGTGCGCGATTCGGATGCCAATGCCGTGCTGAGGGCCGCCGCCGTCAACGACGTGGCGGAAATCATCCTGAGTAAGATCTCCTGGTTCGTCCCCCACGTCAATCCATCCGACCAGGAGAAAATGCGGCTTTATAAGACCATCCAGAGCAAGGGTAAGATCGACTGCGGCTTCCGGATGCGACAGTGCGACTCCTTAGCCGTCCCTCAAACCTCCCAATTTAACTGGCGGCTGGCAGCCAAGAGCGGTCGGGAAAAGCCCAGATATATCATCGTGGCCTTCCAGACCGGCAAGAGCAATGACCAGACCCAAAATGCGGCCGTATTCGATCACTGTCGATTGCGAAATATCTACGTCACCCTCAATGCAGACCGCTACCCTGCCGTAGACTTCAATGCCGGCTTCACCCAAAATAAGATCGCCAGAGTCTATAAGAGTGCTGCTGATTTCCGGAAAAAATATTTCAGCATGGACCGCCTCATCAGCAACTGCAATATCAATCCTCCGACTTCATCGATCTCTACCCACTCTTCGTCATCGATGTGAGTCACCAGTCCGAGCGATTGAAGGAGTCGACCGTGGATATCCAGATCCGGGCCGATTTCGATCGCAATGTGCCCGCCAATACCGAAGCCTTTGCCCTCGTGATCTCCGACCGGATCCTCCGCTTCGAGTCCGACGGCCAGAAGATGAACGTCGTCTTCTAGAGGCGACCGCCACCATTGGTAGGTTTTTCAGTGCCTTCGGGCACCCAAAAATCTGTCGATACCGCCGACCCTATAAATAAATGGACCAAGCTCTGCTTCAACGGATCGCCGATAATTCCAACCCCAAGCAGGGATTTTCCTTTATAGTGTCCGGTAACCAAAGCCGAATCCTCACCCGCTTCAACCCGCCTCTGCATCTGAAGGAGGAAGGAGCTATGAGATGGCATTGGTGAATCTGGAGACTTACTACTCGATCCCCAATATCCATGCAGGCAATAATTCCTTCCGCTACTCTCCCGACGATGGCGCCAACTGGTTTCCCATCGCGCTGAGCACCGGCTCTTACGGCATCGAAGATATCAGCGATGAGATTCAGCGGCAGCTGAGGCTCAATAAGCATAAAACCAAGATCATCCTCGACGCCAACCGTGCGACCCTGAGAGCGACGCTGACCCTCGCCCACCACTATCAGGTGGACTTCGACGTCCCAAATAGCATCAGCAGCGTGCTGGGCTTCGAGCGGCAGATCTATACGTTCGACCGAGCCACGAATGGCTACTCAGAAGGGGAGCATATCGTCAATATCATCAGCATCAATAGCATCTTGGTGAATAGCGATATCATCAGCGGAAGCTATGTGGACGGAACCCAGCAGTCCACCATCTATAGCTTCTTCCCCGGCGTGGCCCCAGGCGAGAAGATCCTTCAAACCCCAAAATTTAGTATATTTGCCCGTAACCTTGCGAACCATCAATCGCATGGAAACGTATCTCACCGATCAGAACGGTACGCCCATCGATCTCAGAGGCGAGCATCTCACCATCCGCTTTCATCTTCGCGAAGTATAAATAAATGACGTATCAAGAATATGGTTTGAACTTAACGAAAGGTCAAGCCGATAAGCTCCAGCGGGCGGCAAAGAAAGGCTGCCCAGTCACCATCCGCTTGTCCCACGCGAATTTGAGAGGCGATCATAAGATGCTGCTCACCTCCCGACAGGTTCAAAAGATCACCAAGCTCCTGCAGCAAGGCACCGGTGGTATGAATCTGGAGATGAGCAGTGCCCAATTGAAGGAGAATATGCAGAAGGTGGGAGGCTTCTTACCCATGCTGGCCGGGCTGGCTATGAGAGCTCTTCCCATGTTGGCAAAGACCGTTCTGCCGGCCCTGGGAGTGGGTGCTTTGAGTGGTCTGGGTAGCACTGCCATTTCCAAAGCCATCGGCTCTGGGTTATACTTGAAGCGTGGTGGGTGCGTCTGCTCCGTGAAACCTAGCGGAAGCGGTCTCTCCCTCAAACCTTCCACCGCCCGCATTGTCCAGGGCGATGGGCTCTACTTGAAGAGCGGTCAGAAATTTTACGATGGATCCGGTCTGATCTTGGGAGCCAACAGTCCATTCAAGAATATCCTCTCCTAGGTATGCTCCTATAAATAAATGACCGATCAAGTGGATGCTAGTTGTGTGGAATCCTTGGAAGAAGAGCTCACAGCAGAAATCCTGAAATATGAGCATACCTTGAAGATCTACAACCGTGTTGATAAGGTCATCTCCATTGCCCTGGGTGGGTGCTCCGTCGGCAGTCTCCTGCTGACTAGTGGCACCATAGGGTCTGCCCTGACTGGTGTGGGTGCTGTGGCATCCATCCCCATCGGATCCCTAGCCTGCCTCTGTACCACAGGTACCTTAGTCCTGTCCTTGATCTCGCGCCGAGTCGTCAAGAAGAAAAGAAGCATCGAGATACTGTGCGATTAGCCAAAACCTACAAATCCCTGCTGGCGGGTGAAGACGGTGCTCCTGCGATCTGCCTGAAGAACTACTACGACGAGAAGGATCATCTACGCCGGCCTTCTACCCCATTTAGTGAAGAACTGAATGCGCATGCGCCGTAGGAGGATTCTTCCAATCGCGCATCGCTCGGCTACGCCTCGCTCCCCGCTCATTCCCGAACCCTCCATATCAAAGTGCTAAGTGACCAAAAAAATTTCCCAATCCTCTTTGGATTGAGAAATTTTACGCCCCAAGATTTTTTTTTTTTTCACTTTCTCACCAGATCGTATGAGAGGTACTGCTGATTAGATTTCTTGCTCAGCTTGAATCCGGTGCTCCGAACGAAAGCTCCTTGCAAAGGACCCTTCTCTTTGTTAAGCGTGGGGCAAGCCCATACTCTGGCGGTTTCTCCTTGTCTGTCTTTCAGAGTGAGAATCCTGCTTTTGCCATACTTACCTTCCACTTCAATCACCTCCAAGATCTTATAGATCATCCCAATAGGTAAATCCTTCCATTTGATGGCTTCCTGATTCTGGTCCTGCACCTTTTCCTGGAAGGCATCTTCGCCGATGAAGTCGTCATCTCCATCTTTGGGAATGTCGACGAATCCATTGTGTACGAAAGTCATATTCTTGTATTTACCCTATGCTCAATAGGAGTGCCGTCCGTTTGCATCTGGCCGTCGGGGTAGGGGTTTTAGGCAGGATTTCTGCATGTGCGGCAGAATCGGCCTTTTCATACTACTAACAACATGGATAAAACTGACACAAACTGTAGCAACAATATAAGGTGTCCACATTAGTGGGGTATCCAGGCCTGTTACTAAGAACGCACTTTGTGGATGCAACTTGTCCTTAGTCAATGTTTATATATATAACATACATTTGTGTATTTCATCCGATGTTCATGAAACTGTAAGAATCTTTAGGTCTTAATAAGAAGATGCATATATTATGTTGGACACCCAGGTCTGTTAAATTGACATATCATAGGGGTAGAAGTCCTGCTCTTTAAACATTTCTAGTTTCATATTAAGGTTCTGTTCTAAATATGCCAAAAACAAGGATTTTTTAATTTTGTCATACGGTTGAAAAGTCTGAAAATAATTCATTGTTTTAAGTTTTAACTGAATCCTGAAGTAAAGGGAATAAATTTTAAATAGTTTTCCTCATCCACCATTTTTGACGAGAATTAATAGTAATATCTGTTGAAATGAAGACCCATGGAAATTTGAATCAATCAGTATTTTCCAGTATTGAGCACTTGAGGAGTATTGACCTGGCTGGTGAATACTACTGGTAAATCTAGGTTGGTATTTGCCCAACCTTATTTCTCAGTATTGACCACTTGAGGAATATTGAACAGGGGGTAAATACCATCGCCCAACCTTTGAAGAAATTTGGCTGCCACTGGAAAATGAGGATTACATATAAATGTTGGATATGAGCATTAATTTTGCCTAGCAAAAGGCTACCAATAGACATCTTAAAAAGTTGCTGCAAAGGTTATTTCAAAGTGAAGAGAGCTTGAAATCTAGTCTCCATTCATTAGGCATCTGTATGATCAGATTTAGTTAAGTTCCCATTCTGAACAGATGTGGTAAGAAACTTATACATTCCCTTTCCAATCTGAACCCTCTCCTTTTATGTAATGACATTTTCTACTGAAAAGTAAAATTCCTGGGTAAACCGTAATTACCAGTATAATTTTTATCTAAAATAAACCCGTCAACCATTGGGTGGGGAGTGATTCAATACATTGTATAAATGGTTTTCATCCAAATTTTTCATAAGATACACATTCATGTAGCTACATTTGTAAATGTGCATGTAGTTTTTTATTATGTCTATGTGATGATAGATTGGTGTTTAAGGTCTAGTGGCAAACATTACATGCATATCAGGACAAAAACATGTAAATGTAATTCATGTATGAGTATTGATATTGTGCTATTAAATATATATATACATGTTGAGCCAGATTTTCAATGTGCCGGTTTACTAGGTAACAGTCCACAAGAAGACTATGAGACAAGTCAGATAATCAGACATATTATTTTAAACAAAGCTGTCCAGCCTTTACCATGTTTACTTTTACTCCGAAATGCTGTATGCTGAGTTAAGAAAAAGCAACTACTAATTTTCAAGTACTTATGTTGACTAGGCCCAAGTTCAAACCCATGCATGCCTCACTTGAAGCACCATGGATTTGATCTTAATCAATCAATAGCAGAGAACACAGTTCAACACTGCATTGCCATTGTTTTATTATGGTCATGATCATGGATTAAAAAAATTCTGAGTAAATACATATAAAAGTTAATCACTTTGGTTGCCTTTTATGAAAGGAGCAAAAATGCTTACCATGTGCAATACAAATATTCAATATTGATCTGACAATTAAACACTGACTTGAGAGTACAACATTGGTACATGTACATTTTTGTTAAAACTATATAGCAAGCAATGTAAATATAATACAATCTAGGATGTTATTCACTTACATTCTGCCAACACTTACAGTAGGCACTATTTTTAGGATTCGTCATGCATATTCATTTCATAAATGTGTGGTAAACAAATATTTGTGAAGTGGTGTTTGATTAGCATATCAATAGAACAACAACATGCAACTGCTAACTCGTTATTTTGTTGATTGATTTTATTTTTGTCATTTAATATCGAGAAGTAGAACTTTATCAATCATTTGTAATGGATATTATGTCAAATAATACAATAGTTTATCTTTTTATGTCATATTGTTGAAAAAGTGGAAATCGCAAGTACCTTGCGATTTCGTTTCAATATTTTTCAATAGCACAACTTTTTGGCCGTCTGGTTAAAAGAGTTTTTACAGTGCGATTATTATTGTCATATAGATAGATCAAAAGATCATGTTATGAAATATTATGTGGCAGACTTACGTGTCATTCTGATATGTACGATCCGTTAAATCAACCTTTTTGTAAGCACAAAACTTGATCTTCCCCGCATAGACGCCATGTTTGCATTAGAGTATTGAGTTGTTTCCCCTTACTGCTTACTTTGTCTTCACAGAGAACATATAAGTCGAGGGAAAGAGACCAACGTTATCATACTTTGTACAGTTCCACTACCTAATCTGTAAGTCACCCCTCTGTTTGGCGCACCACCTAACGGTGCATTCAGAAATTTGACAAGCACACGGATACAATACAAAAGAGAGCAAACAATGCGTAAAATGTTATTCGAGAAATAAAAGGCCTAGGAAAAATCTCAAGAACAAAAATAATTCAAATCTGTAACAGCATGGTAAGATATATCATTGAGTGATGGGTCAAAGTACCTTTTTCGAGTGACGACAAAGCCTTTGCTATGTCGTAGATGTAGTAGATGTAGATTGCATATGCGTGCCCAGTTTGGCAGATAACATGAATGGAAAATATGAAAAACTGGAAGCTATACAAAGAAAAGGATTATCTATTCAGTGTGCCTCTGATTACCAGGAACAGCTGGTAGAGATGCAATGGAAGTAGAGGCCAATATTCAACTAATCGACCTCCGAATGGAAGCAATCTCAGTGCGAGAAATAGCAAAAATACAATAAACAAACATAGCCGAACCAATCAAACAACAGACGGAGAAGTATCTTACCAACAATGATACATAATTATGAATGTCAAGAATCTCCATTTGGTAATCTACATGCAAAAAACTACAAAAGTAGATATAAAACTTAAAGAACCAGAGTTCACCTACAAGGCAGGAGCAGATTTTATGTTAATGTGAGCGCTAGCACCAAGCTACTGGAGCCGATTGGGAAGCTCGAAAAACAGAACCGCACTGGCGCAGAACAAAATGCCCAAAGCAAACAAATTGTACAAGAACTAAAAGGATAAAGCTCTGATTCAACGGCTATTGCATTTACAGATGGTTCCTGTCAGGGAAATCCAGGAACATGTGGAGCAGGAGCAGGAATATGTACTGAGAACCACCAACTGAAGAACAAGCCCAAAGAAACCAAAAGCTAGCAGAGCCTCTATACTCTTAGCGGAACTAGTAGCTATCCTTATGGTCTTGAAACATTGCATTTACACACTTAGAGACCAGTTTACTGAAGTAAAGATACTATCAGATAGCCAGACAGCTGTTGGCATCTTGACTCTCAACTGGAGTCAACTCACTACATCGATACTATCACAGACATTAAAGAAAGCTTTGCCGCGGACCCTCCTGAGAGGCGGCATACAAACTTGTGAGAGAGCTGTCTACCTATTCAATTGGTCTCTTGTGGAGAGTTGTCTCATTGGCAATCATACCACATCTTCTTTTTTACTGCAGGGTTTTTTACTCGTGATGTGTGGATGCAGTAGAATGTGTCCCTGTGCCTGTAATTTATGCCCTTATATTTTTACAGTTAGGGTTTTTTGCTTGTGAGAGAGCTGTCTTCATATTCCATTGGTCTCTTGCTCTTGTGGAGAGTTGTCTCATTGGCAATCATACCACATCTTCTTTTTTATAAATACCCTATCTTGGATTCCAGGCCATGCTAATGTATCCGGAAACGAGATGGCGGACCAGTTAGCAAAAGATGGAGTACAGGAGGCCTCAGGTCTAAATGACCAGTACAACGTCATAACAATGTCTGATGTGAAAAGAGCAGTCAAAATGTCAACTAAACTTAAATGGCAAAATAGATGGATTAGAAGCGAAACTGGGAGACAACTCCATGCATTAGTTCCTACTGAAGGTATACCCCCACCACCACCACCACACTTGGTTATCCTAACCCAGTTAAAGAGAATCATGTCGGAATTTAGAACAGGTTACAAATTCCAATAGACTAAATAAATACCGCCATCATATTGGCCAATCCCTCACGCCAAACTGCGAATGTGGTGAAGAAAAAGCACAGAACACTTTCTACTTAACTGTACAAGATACCACCAGGGACCAGAAGAAGACGAGAGAACCGCGAATATAATAGAAAATTTAGAGTTCAGGGCCCCTCCAAGATACACTTAGCCCTGAAGAATTCCAATCCTGCGCCTAAATATTTTACCTAAAGTATACAATGTGACATTACCCAGTGAAACTACAGTACCAAGTAGAAACAAAGAAGCAGATCAGGATTCTGTTTATTTATTTTCTAAGCCATTTTCTCTGTTCTTTATAT
Source organism: Mytilus coruscus (assembly GCA_017311375.1). Classification (NCBI taxonomy): domain Eukaryota; kingdom Metazoa; phylum Mollusca; class Bivalvia; order Mytilida; family Mytilidae; genus Mytilus; species Mytilus coruscus. The sequence goes on from CM029605.1 coordinate 80,688,785, forward strand.
TTCAAGATACGTTTAGCCCTGAAGAATTCCAATCCTGCGCCTTAACAATTTAACCTAAAGTATACAATGTGACATTACCCAGTGAAACTACATTACCAAGTAGAAACAAGAAAGCACAAAGAGACCAGTTGTGTCAAACTAAATACTGACCTTAGGATCAGGATCAGGATTCTGTATATTTTATTTTATTTTCTAAGCCATTTACTCTGTTATTTATATTTTATCCCCTCATTATTCTCCATATTTTGGCCTATTATTCCCTAAATTTTCGTCCATTTTTCTCATGATAATGTTTGCGTATTATTCTCTTAACTTTCGTCCATTTTTCTGTATTATTTGCCTATTCTTCTCTATCATTAAACCCTCGGCCCTCCTGTATATGACTGTAAATTATGCCTAGAACTATATTCTTTATTGTGTCGGGATGAAATGGTCTAAATAGTTAATCTATAGCGATCACTAGACTGTCAACACGGAGGTTGCACGCGAGTTTAAACATCGCTCGTTGAAGATGCATTCTCCTCCTACCTCAATTGAGTGATTTTGCTCCGTGTTGCAGTCCTCATTGTGTCTGAGACGAATAACAGCAATAAAAGAGATGTTCCTTTGCTTTTATTGTTTTAACTATGCACATACTGTAGGAGTGAGTCCTGGATATATAGATAACCAATATTTTTTTTTTCTATTATGATTGCCAGTTTACCTGTCAAATGTTTGTGGTTTTCTTCGGGTACTCCGGCTTCCTCCACCATTAAATATTAGCCGCTATGATAAAGCCAAAAGTGACTAAAGTGGCGCAATTCACCAAAAAAAAAAAATCAACCACTCAACCATTCTTTATCAAAGTCTTATGAGCATTGATGGTAAAGATTGCTATCAATAGGATTCTTTTTTTATTGCCGGGGGTTACTTCCCCTGTACGAAGTTGTAGTTGAATTAGTTTTCGAACAGATCAATGCACAACTTAAGGTCAAGTATAATAATAAAAAACACATCAACACAACTAAAAAGTATCTTGTCAAGTATCATGATTAAACACATGCGGTATGGGCTTTGCTCATTGTTGAAGTCCGTATGGTGACCTATACGTAGTTGTTAATTTCTGTGTCATTTGGTCTCTTGTGGAGAGTTGTCTCATTGGCAATCATACAACATCTTCTTTTTTATATAGAGAAGCTGTAATAACACGTGTTTGTTATTACAGGTATATTTTTTCTGTAATAACATAGGTGTACTATACATGATTGGCAAATTATGAAGTGCTATAATCTTTCTATATATAAAGTTTAGTATACATTAAGACAATAATAATGTCAATAGAACTTAAAATTATTTTTACAAAACAAATGATGTACTATATTTGCCCTTTGAAGCATGCACCATACATATATAGTGTGACGGACGGTCCATTATCACTGAAATACTAGTACACATTTTTTGTTAAGGGGCCAGCTGAGGATCACCTCCGGGTGCGGGAATTTCTCGCTGCGTTGAAGACACATTGGTGGCCGTCGGCTGTTGTCTGCTCTTTGGTCGGGTTGTTGTCTCTTTGACATATTCCCAATTTCCATTCTCAATTTTATCACAGTTTTTTTTTATTTATAAGTCCACAATAACATGTGTATATGTTATTTTTCTCTAATAGCCCTATAGAGTTATATCCCTAGCTGTCTGTACCACATACATCACATTTTAAACATGTTAAAGTGTATTTTCAGTTTGTGTTTTTATGTGTTAGCATGCGTCATTATTTCAAATAATTTTTAGCCCATGATTAAAACCTCAAGGTATGATTAGTCCTTTCTTCCAATAACTTTTTTTGAGGCCCTCAAGAGCCTGTACCGCTTCAACAATAGCCACTTCAATAAAAAAAAAATCAGAAATTTATCATCAAAGGGGAATAACTCTATTTCAGCAATGTTGATGTATATATGTAATTCTTAACCTATAGCTGTACAATGCAACCTATGGGAATGCAACAATAGTATAAATCTCAATAACCGAAAATTATACCATAGCTACCTATGGTATAATTTTCACAATTATACCATGGTTTTGTTGTACATGATCAAAAAGAAAAAAGAAAGATGGTAAGACCTGGCCGCTGCCGCCTGAATTTTTTTGACATAGGAACAACAGAGTCAGTGTGGGGCCACGAAGCTAAATTGCCGGCTTTGCACCAGCTGATATAAATGAATGCCTAGGGTGGGAATCAAACCCATGTACACCAACTCCGTTATCCTATATTTTTAAATGAACAAAAATTCGCTCTCAGAACAAACAAATAAAGTTTAAAAAATATATATATGTGTTAAGATTTATGTTTAGTATACTGGAAAATATCAGTTGATTTTCAGTTAGTGAAATGTATACTTGGATTGTATTCACATAGGTTCCACTGTACAGCTACATGTATAGGTTTAAATTTGCCGAGGCGGTTTTTTTAGGGGGAGGGAGCAGGGGACACGCCCCTTTTAAGAAGCTTCATATATATGGTTAATACATAAGACTTTTTCAAAGTTATCATTCTAAATGTTGGCTTCCTGGATCCACCCTTTCAAAATCCTGGAACCGCACCAGGTTTGTTAAATACTGCTGACACATGGACTTAACGAGGTTGCTTAAGTAATAACAATAATGTTGGACCGTTAAAATTAGATAGCGTCTGGTTACTCTAAATGAAGCTTAACTTTTTGTATAAATTATCTATATAGTCAACATGTGATTTTAATCGTGATCATTTTGAAATCCCTTTTAATTAATGTACGACCAAGGATTTGTATATCAAGACTTAAGCTTCTGGTACAAATCAAAACGTGGAATGATTCATTCAAATTCTCAGAAAAATTCTTGTGAAATTAATTTCCTTAGAATTATAAATTAATATTAAAACATTAAAACATTTCGAACATTTTGATAAAATAAAAAAAAACTAATCCTTTGTAGTTCAACTTTTACTCTGGGATTCCAGAAATCTTCCAAATATCAGAAAATCAGTAACTTATCTTGTGTCCATATCCAGAAAATCTTTCAACATTTGTTTCGTCTGTAACGTTATCCGTCACCAATGTAAATGTGCATCCATCGCTGTCGAAAAATCAAGTTTAACTGATATTCCCGCTGTTTCAGAAGCCCGTGCTTATTTTAGAAAGTAGGCGGAGCTTTGTGTGAGGCCCGAAAAGGGTTATTTAACTGATTCTTGTCAAAATTATTTTTAAAGTAAACAAACAAAAATATATGAAATATACAATTTTAAACAGCAAAAGATGCGATAGGTTAAAACAGATATTCCATATTTTTTGGATAGTTTTTTGTTGAAACCCCTCGGCAACCTCACTCGACTTCGTCTCGTGAGGTTATTGCCGAGGGTTTCAACAAAAGCTATGGTATAATTTACGAAACACCGCAAAACTATCCAAAAGATATGAAATATCTATAACTTATCCTGGTGAATACTGTTCCCTTTTAAAGTTTCTGTACCTATTTCAGTTTTCATCATAATGGTAAACCAAATGCTCCGGAGGGCGCAGCTTTATACGACCGCAGAGGTCGAACCCTGAACAGTTGGGGCAAGTATGGACATAACATTCAAGCTTGATACAGCTCTGAATTTGGATTGTGATTAAATAGTTGACACAACATAGGTTTCTGACACAGAATGAATGTAGTCTAAGAACTTAAACTTAAAAACTTAAAAAATTTAAATTGGACATTTACCTATTATGGTCCAATATCCAAAATCTAAATACACGGTTAGACTCAGCATATCAAAGAACCCCAAGAATTCAATTTTTGATGAAATCAAATAAAGTTCAATTTTGGACCCTTTAGACCTCATTGTGGACCAATTTGATAGCCAGGCCCAAATATCAAAAATCTAAATACATGGTTAGATTCAGCATATCAAAGAACCCCATATATTCAATTTTTGTTGAAATCAAACAAAGTTTAATTTTAGACCCCGATTTGGACCAACTTGAAAACTGGGCCCATAATAAAAAATCTAAGTACAATCATGTTTAGATTCAGCATATCAAAGAACCCCAAGAATTCATTTTTTGTTAAAATCAAACTAAGTTTAATGTTGGACCCTTTGGACCTTAATGTAGACCAATTTGAAAACAGGACCAAAAATTAAGAATCTAAATACACGGTTAGATTCCGCATATCAAAGAACCCCAATAATTCAATTTTTGATGAAATCAAACAAAGTTTACTTTTTGGACCATTTGGCCCCTAATTCCTAAACTGTTGGGACCAAAACTCCCAAAATCAATCCCAACCTTCCTTTTGTGGTCATAAACCTTGTGTTTAAATTTCATAGATTTCTATTTACTTAAACTAAAGTTATTGTGCGAAAACCAAGAGAAAGGCTTATTTGGGCCCTTTTTTGGCCCCTTATTCCTAAACTGTTGGGACCAAAACTCCCAAAATCAATCCCAACCTTCCTTTTGTGGTCATTAACCTTGTGTTAAAATTTCATAGATTTCTATTTACTTATACTAAAGTTATTGTGCGAAAATCAAATGTCTTCGGACGACGACGACGTGATACCAATATACGGACGTATAAAAACTGCAAAATTTCCTTAAAATTACCTATTCAGGGGCAGCAACCCAACAATGGGTTGTCCGATTCGTCTGAAAATTTCAGGACAGATAGACCGGATGAACATTTTTTCTGGTTGTCAAATTTGCTCTAAATGCTTTAATTTCAGAGATACTAGAACACACCCGCGACAAAAATGCGCGACATTGCGGGTCCCTGACTGAATTAAAGTACCTAACCCTTATTTTCAGCCTGGACTTTTAGTATTCGTATTGTCAATTGATAAAGCCGTGCTGATTAAGTTTTCTCTGCTTTCAAAATCTTTCTGTGTGAATCCGTCGTATTTTGTTTTACTACAACCGGAAACTTCTGTAGATATATTGTTTGAACAGTGATTGAATTTAGTAGTGTCAATCCCTGTATAATGACGAATTTAAGGTGCACTCGTCTAAACATCAGCCCAACAATGTTAGATCTATAAATTTGCTTTCGCAAATTTTTTGTTTTTCCCTCGCCGGGATTCGAACTCATGCTACTGAGATATCGTGACACCAAATCGCCTGCACTGTATCCGACACGCTAGACCACACGACCACCTAGGCTTCACAATAATAAAGCTTTCGGTGGGCGGGTGTTACCTTTCCTCGTCAGTTTTAATCTAGCATCGTAATACAGTACATGATATATAAGGCATGAAGATGGAATTGTTACAGATCATCTGAAGTATCTATTGTAAAGGATCCTACAAATTAATGCAAGATACAGTCACAGAAATAATTATATTTATAAGTACGTCTGAACCAGTGACAACTCTACAACAGATTTCTCCATCGGATCACCAGCAGTGATGGCGATACATGGCTGTGTACATTTCTGTATATACAACTCGTCTAAACATCAGCCCAACAATGTTAGATCTGTAAATTTGCGTGTGATACATAACCAACAACAAAAAGTTTGCTCAAAATGTTTTTCGACGGATCACTTGTTCAAAAACTGTCCTAAATTTACTTGTTATTCGTGTGATGAACAAGGTCATTTTCGTAAAAATTGTCCTCATCCAGCTTGCAGATCGTGTAACTTAGTCTTAAGTAAATGTACTTGTGAACGAGAATCGCATTTTGTGTTCCATGGTGCCAAGAGTGGCAAGCGTAAATCGCAAACAGAACCACACTTTGATGCAAAAAGAACCTTTGAGGGGACAAAGAACAACGAAACTGTTAATAGGAAAGAGGCTCCGTCTCCAGATAATAAAAATAGAGCGCAAGATGAGAAAAGTACATTGACCGGAGATGGTAATTCACAAACACAGATAGATGATGATGATAATGATGATGATATGGATACATTGAAGCTTGATGATAATGATGGTGAAGATATTGAAACTGACAAAAATGAAACAAACGAAGAAAAAGAAACTGACAATAATGAAACGAAGGATGATGATACAGAAGAGATGATTGAAAGTATAAACTAATCTGATGAACCAACAGAAAACATGGAAAAAAATGACTCAGACTCTGATGAACACTCTATTGAACAAATTGACATTGACAATGTCTCTGATAATAATAATGAACAAGAACAATTACATGCAGGGGGTCCATTTCTGTGAATGAAATTAACACCCCGGATAAAAACATGAGTGAAAATGACCCTTCCCAATCAGAAGTGAATGATTCTATTAAAAAAAAGAAAAAGAAAAAGAAAGCTTCATCTAAAAATAGAATGTCTACTCCGTATGATAAATCTCATTTAAAACAAACACAAAATTCAAATGGAACTGATAAGTAGATTTTTAATACATGTTTTTCTTTTGTTTAGTTTAATCATGATTGTTATTGTCACTTTCAATTGTAATGGTCTACGTGACCAACAAAAACGTGACTGTGTATTTACATTGTTTAACGACAGAAGGTATGATGTAATTTTCTTACAAGAAACTCACTGGGATGATGTTTTTGCAGATAGAATTAATAAAAGTAATACTATTTGGAATGGTGATATTTTTTATTGTAATAATAACAATATACACAATACAGGTGGTGTAGCTATTATGATACGTAAAAATATTGTTGAAAAGTCAAAAGAAGTTCAAAAATTTTATGGTAGATTTTTACATTTAAATGTTGATATAAATGGCAAAAACATTGATTTATTCAATATTTATGCTCCGAATCCTTTACAAGAAAGATTTGATTTTTTTCAGAATATTCATTCCAAAATAAAGTTTTTGAACAATGATGTTGTCAGCGGTGATTTTAATACATCTTTAGGTGCACTCGACAGAGGTGGTAAAATTTCTCATAGGGAAGACAAAGCTGTGTGTGCATTAAAATCGATTATTAATGATAATGTACTTTGTGATGTTTATAGGAAAAGAAACCTGGATGTATCGGTTTTTTCAAGAAAACAAATTGTTGAAAACAATTTACGACAGTCAAGAATTGATTTTCATTTAATTTCTCTAAGTTTAAAACCATTTGTTAAAAATATTTATCATAATGACTCCAGTTTTAGTGACCATAGTTTTGTGTCAATGATTTTAGATTTTAGAAATGTAGAAACTGGACCTGGTTTGTGGATTTTAAATAATCAATTATTAGATGATGAAGTTTTTATAGAAAACATTAAGAAAATAATCCAAGAAGAGGTGTACTCTGATTTTTATTTTTCTAGTCCTCTCACTTGGTATGATAATTTAAAATATCGTTTTAAGCGATTTGCCCAGGTATATAGTAAGGATAAATAAAAGGAGAAAAATAGAGATTATTATAGAATTCAAAATAAATTACAAGAAATGTCAGTTAAGGAAGCTAATGGTGTTTGTATTAATATGAATCAGTATGAAGATTTAAACTCTAAATTAGCGGAGATTGAGAAAATTAAATGTCAAGGCGCAATATTGAGATCAAAGGCCTTTTGGTCGGTAGATGGTGATAAAAATACTGCTTATTTTTTACAATTAGAAAAACAGAGACAACAATCAAAACTTATAACTGAATTAAAAAACAATGAAGGAAAAATTTCTCGTGATACTGGTGAAATTTTAGATATCATTTTTAATTTCTATTCAAATCTATATTCTTGTGTCAAAACAAATGACGATGACAAAAACAAGATGTTGAATTTTCTTAGTAGAACAATATTTCAGATTATGAAATGTGCGAGTCAGATATTACTTTTGATGAGATCTGTCGTTCGGTAAATGGGATGAAAAAAGGGAAAACCCCAGGTCCTGATGGACTAACTTGTGAATTTTATTGCAAATTCATAAATGAATTTAAGGATATATTTTTTCACGTTTTCAATTGCATTGCAAATGAAGGTCAGTTGTCAAGGTCAATGAGACATAGCGTAATAAATTTGATTTTTAAAAAGAAAGGTGACAAAAATGATATAAAATCTTACACACCAATCACATTAGCTAATGTTGATTACAAGATTTTAGCCCGAATCATGGCGAATAGACTGAAATTAACATTGACACAGATCATTAGTAATACACAAACTTGTTCAGATATAGGTCAAGATATATCAGACACTGTATGTAGTATAATTAACGTTATTGATTTAATAGATGAAGAAGAGTTGGAAGCTTATATTTTAAAAACGGACCTTTGACAGAGTTAGTCATGATTTTTTATTTAGTGTTTTAGAAAAATTTGGTTTCGGAGAAAGATTTAGAAAATGGATAACAATTTTTTACACGAATGTTAGAAGTTCTGTGAAGTGTAATGGTCATTTGACCCCATATTTTAGTTTTAATAACGGAATAAAACAAGGATGTCCTTTAAGTTCTATCCTATATACACTATTGTTTCAGAAACATTAGGACAGGCAATTTTACAAAACACAGAAATTACTGGTATAAAAATACCTGGCACAAATATTTATTCCACTATTTTTCAGCATGCTGATGACACAACCTTTTCCTTAGCAAATAGGAAGTCAATTTTTATTGTTTTTGATATTCTTAAAATCTATAGTGGTGCTTCAGGTGCTATAATCAATAAAGAAAAATCTGAAATACTAATATTAGGAAATGGTTATTTGTTACAAAATGACATTGAGCAGTTAGGCATTAAGATATGTGATAATGTAATAGAAGTTTTAGGAGTTTGGGTAGGAAAATTTCAAGAAAAATGCAATATTTTAAACTGGGAGAAAAAAATCAGCTCCATTACTACTGTTTTAAATTTATGGAAACGGAGACATCTTTCACTTCATGGTAGATTTGCTGTTATATCATCTCTACTGATGTCAAAATTATGGTATACACTTACAGTGCAGACTATGCCTTCTAAGTATTATTTACAAATTAAGAAAATATGTGTTGATTTTTTATGGAATTTTAAAACTCATCAAGTGGCATATGAGACAATTATTTTAGAAAAATCTAAAGGTGGTCTGCATTTTCCAGACATAATGCTCAAAATGGTTGCCTTTAGGTTAAAATTTCTTAGTAGACTATTAAATTCAGATTATTTTGCTCTGTGGAAAAATGTTTGTATATACTTTTTGTCAAAAATAGAAAATATGAATCTTGGTAAAGAAATTTTAATTTGTGAATTGAAACAGTCGTCTTATTCAAAGCTTCCATTTTTCGTGCGAGAAATGTTGCTTGCATGTACAAAATGAAGACTTATGTTGCCTTTGAAGCGAATGAAAATAATATTCACGAGATACCATTATTTTTCAACTCTAGTATTACAAAAGAAGGTAAATTACTAAATTATAAACCTTTCATATTTGCAGGTATAACAAAAGTTAAACATTTAACGTATGAAGTAATTCCTGGTTTTCCGAAATTTATTGCAATTCATGAAATTTTATCTGAGAAAGATGCTGATCTAAAATATGATGATGTCTGCAAATTTTATAGAAATGTGCTTGTCAAATGGCTGATATTTTTGTTCGAGCATATTGTTTTTCTTAAATTGTTTAACATTTCATACCGATATAACATGTTACTTTTATTATTCTTCCCTTAGTTTATTTATTTTGAATTTACATTGTATCATAGGTCAAATTTATTTGTTCAGTGTATGTTCAATGGCGTTAATATGTCCTTTGATTGAGTTAAGCTATTTCAGTTGATATTTTATAGTGTGTCTTTCTATATTGTAATGTTACACTATTGTTTCAGAAAAAGGGTGAAGGTTTGGTACCATTAAAACGTTTAAACCCGCTGCATTTGTTTGCACCTGTCCTAAGTCAGGAATCTGATGTTCAGTAGTTGTCGTTTGTTGATGTGGTTCATAAGTGTTTCTCGTTTCTCGTTTTTATATAGATTAGACCGTTGGTTTTCCCGTTTGAATGGTTTTACACTAGTAATTTTGGGGGCCCTTTATAGCTTACTGTTCGGTGTGAGCCTAGGCTCCGTGTTGAAGACCGTACTTTGACCTATAATGGTTTACATTTATAAATTTTGACTTGGATGGAGAGTTGTCTCATTGGCACTCATACCACATCTTCGTATATCTATTGTCAGTCTGCCTCCTGAATGGGTACATTTTATCAATGAAAATATTAATCCAGTTTCAAAGAATTTTGAAATAACTGCAGATTGTTTTTCTTTTTCTGTTGAAGATAAAGAAGTTCCTATGCCACAAAGTACTCGAACTTTTTATAATCTCTTAATACAACTTGTTGGAAAATCGGCTGTATCAGAATCTTATTGGATCGAAAAGTATCCAGAATTAGAACTTTCAAAATGTTATATTTTTTCAAATTTATATATCTTGCCTGGTGAATGCAGGGAACTTAATTTTCAAGTACTTCATAGAACTGTATTTACTAAAGTTAAACTTTTAAAATGTAACATGTCTGATAATGACACTTGTCCAGTGTGTGCACAATCTAGAGAAGATTTAGAACACATGTTTATTAATTGTGTCAATTTGTCACAATTTACTGATTTTTTGAAGGATTTTTGATTAAATTTCATGTGTAATGTTGATGATAACTTTGTAAATACGCTTGATTTTGACCAAGCGATGCTTATGGGTTTTTTGAAGAGAAGTAACGGGTTTAATTTTTATTTCGCTAATTTTATTATGAGTATAGCAAGATTTAGTATCTATAAAAGAAGAAATTTCATATTGTTGAATCCTCAAGCTAAACTCAATTTAGTAGACTATTTTAAAACATTATTAGAAAAATACATCTCTCACTATTTTATCTTTTAAATCAGAGAAAAGAACATTTCTTATTAGAAAAATATTTTATATTGGACAATCCCGTTATCAAAGTAACAGATGCAGAAATATTATATTAATTATAAACATACTAGTATCTGAACTTACATTGAATTTCTATTTGTTTATAACTGACTATATGTAACTGTCTGTTTGTGACACCAGGTACTGTCTGGTGAATGTTTCATTGTACATATTTGAATAAAATTTTATCAAGAGAAAAAAAAAGCGTGTCGGATACAGTGCAGTCGATTTGGTGTCACGATATCTCAGTAGCATGAGTTCGAATCCCGGCGAGGGAAGAACAAAAAATTTGCGAAAGCAAATTTACAGATCTAACATTGTTGGGCTGATGTTTAGACGAGTTGTATATATATATAGCAAATCCCAAATACACCGTTTGGTGGTGCGCCTGAAAGAGGCGAAAATTACAGATTATGAAACAGGTAACATGTGACATGTGACATATACTATTGGTATCGGTATCGGATTCGACCTGGAACTTGTTAATTATTGGTAATATTCATTATGTGGAAAACAAAAGGGCTGGAATGGCGTGATTTTTAATCAACACCATTGTCCTATATTAGTTATATATAAAGTTGAATTCTTTGATTCGTCGTTTTTACGTCATGCCGGCTGACAAATTGGACCTCGTTATTTTAGTATTATAGATAAGCCAACCAGATGCTCCGCAGGGCGCAGCTTTATACGACCGCAGAGGTCGAACACTGAACAGTTGGGGCAAGTATGGACACAACATTCAAGCTTGATACAGCTCTGAATTTGGATTGTGATTAAATAGTTGACACAACATAGGTTTCTGACACAGAATGAATGTGGTCTTAGAACTTAAACTTAAAAACTTAAAAATTTTAATTGGACATTTACCTATTATGTTAAAAATCTAAATACATGGTTAGATTCAGCATATCGAAGAACCCCATATATTCAATTTTTGTTGAAATCAAACTAAGTTTTATTTTGGACCCGGATTTGGATCAACTTGAAAAGTGGGCCCGTAATCAAAAATCTAAGTACATGTTTAGATTCAGCATATCAAAGAACCCCAAGAATTCATTTTTTGTTAAAATCAAACTAAGTTTAATGTTGGACCCTTTGGACCTTAATGTAGACCAATTTGAAAACAGGACCAAAAATTAAGAATCTAAATACACGGTTAGATTCGGCATATCAAAGAACCCCCAAATAATTCAATTTTTGATGAAATCAAACAAAGTTTAATTTTGGACCCTTTTGGCCCCTAATTCCTAAACTGTTGGGACCAAAACTCACAAAATCAATCCCAACCTTCCTTTTGTGGTCATAAACCTTGTGTTTAAATTTCATAGATTTCTATTTACTTATACTAAAGTTATTGTGCAAAAACCAAGAAAAATTGCTTATTTGGGCCCTTTTTTGGCCCTTATTCCTAAACTGTTAAGACCAAAACTCCCACAATCAATCCCAACCTTCCTTTTGTGGTCATAAAGCTTGTGTTAAAATTTCATAGATTTCTATTTACTTATACTAAAGTTATAGTGCAAAAACCAAGAGAAATGCTTATTTGGGCCCTTTTTTGGCCCCTAATTCCTAAACTGTTGGGACCAAAACTCCCAAAATCAATCCCAACCTTCCTTTTGTGGTCATAAACCTTGTGTTTAAATTTCATAGATTTCTATTACTTATACTAAAGTTATAGTGCGAAAAGCAATTGTCTTCGGACGACGACGACGACGTGATACCAATATACGGACCACAAAAATGTTTTTGCGGTCGTATAAAAATGCAAAACATTGAAAACTATCGTCTTTAAATGGAAATAACTCTCAAATGATGCAGACTGACAATTTTGATCTTGTTGACCCATTTCTAGATTTTTTCTTGCTGATCGTTTTTGCTTGTTAAGTTTCTGTTTTTCTGTTTTCATATTCGAGATAATAGGTGAAAAAAGAAACAAATTGGTAATCAAGACAGTTAACATTCTTACATAATTTATACAGAATCTTTAAGAAATTTATTCAACATAAATATCAGGAGCATAAATTCAATTTAGGAGTTTGTTCCCCTTTATGTATTTTAATATGTCTCTTTAAGTTAAAACTTCGAATAAATGCTTTACCACATACATCACAGTTATGGGGTTTATCACCTGTATGTGTTCTCAGGTGATTCCGTAAATGACCATGCTGACTAAACCGTTTACCACATACATCACAGTTAAGGGGTTTATCACCCGTATGTGCTCTCATATGAATCTGTAAACAACCTTGTTGACTAAACCGTTTACCACACAGATCACAGTTATAGGGTTTTTACCTGTATGTATTCTCATGTGTCTCTGTAAATTACCACGATGACGAAACCCTTTACCACATACATCACAGTTATGTGGTTTATCGCCTGAATGTATTCTCATGTGTAATTGTAAACCAGCAAACTGACTAAAACCCTTACCACATTCACAACAGTCATAAGGTTTTTCACCTGTATGTATTCTCATGTGAGTCTTTAAACCACTATGCTGTCTAAACCCTTTACCACATACACCACAGTCATAAGGTTTATCACCTGTATGTGTTCTCATGTGGCTATTTAATCTATCAAGCTGACTAAATCGATTACCACATATTTCACAGCCATAAGGTTTATCACCTGTGTGTGTTCTCGTATGAGTCTGTAAATTACAAAGCAGACTAAATCGTTTACCACATACATCACAGTCATGAGGTTTTTCTCCAGTATGTGTTCTCATGTGTACCTTTAGGTTACTACTTGTAGAAAATTCTTTCTCACACAAATCACATTTGTGTCCTTTTTTAGCAGTTTGGGTTCTCATGTGTCTCTTTAAGTCTGTAACACGACTATGTTTTCTCATGTGTCTCTTTAAGTCTGCAACACGACTATTTGTTTTAGCACAAACATCCTGTTCATGCAGTTTATAACCAGCCTCTGTTCCTACATGGTTGTGTAGAGTACCATTGATTGAGACTAAATCCTCTTCCATATTCATCCTTATAATAAGGTTTATCTCTGTAAGAAACAAATAGAAAGTTAAGATTAAAACCATTTTAATCCTCCCAAGTAAATTACCTATTAAATATCTATGTTGTATACACTGTTTTGGTGTATTACAACATATATTGTGCATATATGCATCTACATGTTAACTTAGGGCAGTTCTACTTCAATAATATATATATGTTATCTACATCTTAGGGTCGTTTTACTATTAAGTTCAATACTATATATGAAATCTACATGTTAGGTTAGTTCTTCTTCAATACTGTATATGACATCTACATGTTAGAGTAGTTCTACTTCATTACTGTATATGACATCTACATGTTAGAGCAGTTCTACTTCATTACTGTATATGACATCTACATGTTAGGGTAGTTCTACTTCATTACTGTATATGACATCTACATGTTAGAGTAGTTCTACTTCATTACTGTATATGACATCTACATGTTAGGGTAGTTCCACTTCAATGCTGCATGTAGATATCACACACAAAAAATGAAGTTTTTTCGAAGATATGCATGTTTTAGATCCAACTTAAAAGTCTGTCGTCAAGTACTTTTAGTAAAAATTTTCTATTCGAACACACCTACTCTGTATTTGTGATTAATTAGAAAGGTATTTCACTTGACCCATATATTTCATTTTTTTAGTACTGTGAATTTTCGATGTTATAAAGTTAACCTGTAGCCTTGATATATAAAAATGATAGAATCTGAAGCGAGATGTATCAAATACTTTTGCTTTTTACGTTTTCAAGACAAATATTCAACTCAAACACGCCCTAACATCAAAAGTTGCACTCGATTTTCTCTTTTCGATGCAATTGTTACCCATTTTTTGGAATGATTTCTTAAGTCACATAATGGAAGGGCAGAAACGAAAATTAAAGAACAAATAGATTGATATGTTCTTCGTCCGTGGTATTATTATTTTTTTTACATCGGAGGTAATGCATTTTTTAGATCCAACTGAATAGACACCTATGTCGTCGACTTGATATCTAATTATTCTGCTTAATTGTGTAATAGACTATTTAATTTAGATAAATTGAAAACTTATGCAAATGGTGTTTTTATGATAAAATACTTCTTTATTTAGCCGAAAACTGTCATTTTATTTGTTTCTATTAACTTTTAAAATTTTTGTTACTAGTACCCGTTTGAATGGTTTTACACTAGTAATTTTTGGGGCCCTTTATAGCTTACTGTTCGGTGTGAGCCTAGGCTCCGTGTTGAAGACCGTACTTTGACCTATAATGGTTTACATTTATAAATTTTGACTTGGATGGAGAGTTGTCTCATTGGCACTCATACCACATCTTCTTATATCTATAAACATTACAGTAAGCATTTTTCGCCTTCTTTAACAAAGAGCTTCGATTCTTTTGTTCTATTTCAACTGGGTTTCCGTCTGTATATATATTCAATGATGAAGAACTGATTGACTGGATGGGTCAGGATTGGGCTATATCGTGTTTCTATCCCGTACGGGATTGAAGAAAAATGCAGATTTTCAACATATGTAAAACTGCGATATTTTTTTATATGAATAAAGGAAAGATTTTATTTTATATCTTCTTCAAAAAATATCATTAGATGTGTATTATTCTGATCCTCATTCTCTCCCGTAATATACGACAATTTCTATAAAAAAAAGAGTGTTTCAATGATTTTAAAATATGTTAGTGTTTTCATTCGATGTACGGGATAGAATGAGGATCAGTATATATAAGAAGATTTCTATTAAGATAGTGTCTTTTTATGTAAAATACGGGGTAGAATAAGGATCAGTATATATAAGACGATTTCAATAAAAAAGTGTCTTTTATATTGAATACAGGATAGAATGAGGATCAGTATATATAAGGCGATTTCAATAAAAAGTGTCTTTTATATTAAATACGGGATAGAATGAGGATCAGTATATATAAGGCGATTTCAATAAAAAGTGTCTTTTATATTAAATACGGGATAGAATGAGGATCAGTATATATAAGAAGATTTCTATTAAGATAGTGTCTTTTATGTAAAATACGGGTAGAATAAGGATCAGTATATATAAGACGATTTCAATAAAAAGTGTCTTTTATATTGAATACAGGATAGAATGAGGATCAGTATATATAAGGCGATTTCAATAAAAAAGTGTCTTTTATATTAAATACGGGATAGAATGAGGATCAGTATATATAAGGCGATTTCTTATTACGAAATAAACGATATGTATTATTTAATTTTGTCTATAAAGATATGTTTGTATATATACTGATCCTCATTCTATCCCGTATTATGCATACAAATTCAATTAGTATGGTACAATCTATATATTGGTTTATTTCGTAATAAAATTTATTACTGTAATGACGAAATAAAAAAACACGATAATAGTGAAATGACCTTAAATAGTAAATAATGAAGTTTATTTCGTTATATAATGTAAGAAATACAGGTAAATATGGGCAGTGCAAATATCTTTCCTTTATTCATAATTTCACGCTACACGATATACAACATAAAATGTATATACCATTTCATTCTTTCCCGTAAATGGAAATGACGGGATAGAATAAGGATATAGCCTAGGATTGGCCCAGTATTGCATGAATTTTATAGTTACTATTATTTTACTGCCCTTGCGTTCCATACATATATAAATAAATAGACACGACACATTACAGGTAACACGCATATTTATTAAGTATTATTGCTATAATTTTAGCCTAGGTGTCTATATTGACATCGATTCAAATAATACCTTTAAAATAACATTATTGACTTACAAGTTACTAGATGTACAGATAAATTATCCCTCAAAATAAGCAATTTTTCGAACGAGTTCACAACTTTTGCAACTAATGGTATCAAAGGCCGATAACCACAAATTAATACCTATGGAACGTCTGAGAAATAAATCAGGTAACAGTTAATTCTTTGCAGTGGCGGATTTCACTCAAAGTAAATTTATATGTTATAAAAAAATGTGGACAATTTCTTGCAAAAATGATATATTTTCCTATCAAAGCGAGGCCTTTACGCACCCTCTCTGAATCCGTAGTTGGAAGATTATCGTACATATGTCGCACAGCTAGGCAGAGACAATTATGTCAATTATTAAGTGCCTGCATGTGATTTGTGCTATTTTAGTAAAAAAAACAACATTATTTTGTTTGAAATTGAATAAATATACAGCAAAAATTATTCAGTAAGAATGATTTCCAAAAAACACGAGATGACTATAATTATTGTCGTCTTTTTAGTCTTATTTATATTTATATATATTCAATGAAAGAATTTCATTGGTTTAATTTTCTTAAACAAATCGATCATCATATGAGTGGGAGAAGTTAAGAATCCTGAAATTTTGCATCTATTGTTAAATAAACACAACTTATTAACCTAATTAAAGCTGCATTATAGATATTTATATATAAAATAACAATTGTTTTTTACAGTTCTAAGCTTAGTGTTTCAGACAATTCATTTAGAGCATTGTAGATTATTTTTATAATTGGTAAATAAGTTACAGCACATTTCAAATTTGTTGGCAAATGTCCAAAGAAAGTTCGAGACGATGGTTTACACCCATTTCATTATTGTGTTCATTTGTGTCTTACACTTTAGTCTTACACTTTCGTCCCAACGTTTAATTTCATTTTTGTCATATTAATTTTTTTTTCTTTTATACTGAGACTACTATAACAATAGTAGTCTCAGATTTATAGTTCAGTTTAGTATAAATAAGGCCTTTCGTTTCTCATTGTATCATGTTGTGTTAATAATTCATTTTTTCACAGTTTTGATCAGAGTTACATGTATATAACGTACGATTAGCAACAACAGTTCAAATAACAGTGAAATACTGAACTATGATCCCTTAATACAACAAGAGTGCACACGCTGAAATGTCTCGCCTTCTTTACTAACCATTGATTTTATGTTGATAGTCCTAAATATAAAGCTTTACTACAAGTAACGCATAAACTTACCATGATCCAAGAAAATGAAGTCAAGGTCAGATAATCCAAACGAGAAATACATGTACACCTTACAATCATTCAAAAAAACAAATATAGTTGACCTATTGCTTATAGTCTCTAAGAAACAGTCTTAACCAAGAAAACTTAACATTGACCAATGAACCATGAAAATGAGGTCAAGGTCAGATGAACCATGCCAGACAGACATGTACACCTTACAATCAATGTATGCATTAAATATAGTTGACCTATTGCTTATAGTCTCTAAGAAACAGTCTTAACCAAGAAAACTTAACATTGACCAATGAACCATGAAAATGAGGTCAAGGTCAGATGATACCTGCCAGACAGACATATACACCTTACAATCCTTCCATACAACAAATATAGTTGATCTATTGCTTAAAGTTGAAGAAAAACAGACCAAAACACAAAAACTTAACACTGAGAAATGAACCGTGAAAATGAGGTAAAGGTCAAATAAAATATGCGAGACTGACATGTACATCATAAAATATTTCCATACACTAAATATAGTTGACCTATTGCATATAGTATTAGAAAAATAGACCGAAACTCAAAAACTTAACTTTGACCACTGAACCATGAAAATGAGGTCAAGGTCAGATGACACCTACCAGTTGGACATGTACACCTTACAATCATTCCATATACCAAATATAGTAGACCTACTGCTTATAGTATCTGATATATGGACTTGACCACGAAAACTTAACCTTGTTCACTAATCCATGAAATGAGGTCAAGGTCAAATTAAAATTGTCTGACGGGCATGAGGACCTTGCAAGGTACGCACATGTTAAATATAGTTATCCTATTACTCATAATAAGAAAGAAATTAACATTACAAAAATGTTGACTTTTTTTTAAAGTAGTCACTGAACCATGAAAATGAGGTCAAGGACAATGGACATATGACAGACGGAAACTTCGTAACATAAGGCATCTATATACAAAGTATGAAGCATCCAGGTCTTCTAGCTTCTAAAATATAAACCTTTTAAGAAGTTAGCTAACACCACCCCCGCCGCCGGATCACTATCCCTATGTCGAGCTTTCTGCGACAAAAGTCGCAGGCTCGACAAAAGCAGTGGTCAGTGCCCTACCCTTTATTTGCTAATATACTCTATATCGTGTCGTAGATTTATCTATAAGTCAAATATACATACATATATATACAAGTCTAAATTGAAAACAACGTTCAAATCTATGATTGCGTTGGATAAAAACCGCAATTTGTATATGCAAAACAAATTTCTTGTTAGAGGGGTCTAAATACAGCACAAACAACATTTTCCAAAAGACCAAAAAAGTGAAAAAGTATATTTTAACATACATATATATATATATATACACTGTCGATGACAACAATTCGAGAAGTAATCAGAAAGGCGAAAAGTAATTTATGCATGGTACATTTATTTAGATAGTGGTACATTTTGATAGAGGTGGATTTGGGGCGAGGGACAAGGGGTCCGGGCTCCCTTTTCTTTTATGGAGCTGTGAACATATGTGGTCAATACATTGATTGACTTTTTTAAAGTATCACTCTAAACGTTGGTTTGCCTGGGGCCCTTTTCAGAATCCTGTTTCCGTACTAGATTTATTATGTATAACCAACGTGTATCACAATCAGGCCTAACGAAATTATTTTCCCTATTCACAGAAACTCATTTCCCCTTTAGTTCCCTGCTGTAGATCAAGCAACCGAGCCTCTTGTTTTACATTGTAAAAAAAATCCTTTCGTTTTGTGTCTTTATTTTTCATTTCGTTTCGTCATATTTCGATTTGACAAATTTTGTTTTGTTTTGTTTTGTTTTGTTTTGTTTTGTTTCGTTTATTTATTTTTTTTTTCTTTTCGTTCCGTTCCGTTTTTATTCCATTTCGCACTTGATAGGGACCTACAAAATTATTCGAATGAAAGGATGGATTTGGTTTAAGGAATTGAGAGTAATGAGCAAAATGTGCAGAATAAACATGATAAAGGAAAAACAATGAATAGAAATGATAGTAGAGAAATATAGACAAAAATAGTAAACAATAGTCTATAGAATAATTGGCAAAATGTGCAGAATAAACATGATAACGGACAAACAATGAATAGAAATGATAGTAGAGAAATATAGACAAAAATAGTAAACAATAGTCTATAGAATAATTGGCAAAATGTGTAGAATAAACATGATAACGGACAAACAATGAATAGAAATGATAGTAGAGAAATATAGACAAAAATAGTAAACAATAGTCTATAGAATAATTGGCAAAATGTGTAGAATAAACATGATAACGGACAAACAATGAATAGAAATGATAGTAGAGAAATATAGACAAAATAGTAAACAATAGTCTATAGAATAATTGGCAAAATGTGTAGAATAAACATGATAACGGACAAACAATGAATAGAAATGATAGTAGAGAAATATAGACAAAAATAGTAAACAATAGTCTATAGAATAATTGGCAAAATGTGTAGAATAAACATGATAACGGACAAACAATGAATAGACATGCGGGAATTTCTCGCTGCATTGAAGACCTATTGATGACCTTCTGTTGTTGTCTGTTCTGAGGTCGGGATGTTGTCTCTTTGACACATTCCCCATTTCCATTCTCAATTTTATGATAGTAGAGAAATATAGGCAAAAATAGTAAACAATAGTCTATAGAATAATTGGCAAAATAAATAACGAATAGACCGAGCGTAATGCAGTATGGGCAATATAAATTAAGAATTGAATGCTTCTTTAAATAAATTTAATTGGGTGTAAAAGCGTTGACCGAAGTACATTTTGTATGAAGCGCACGGTCAACGCGTTTACAATCCTATAAAATTACTAATTTTAGCAAGTCTTTGACCTAATTGGTCATCCACAATTTTAGTAAGTCTTTCATTTAGAGTTGCATCAAGATTTTTTTGCAAGACAATCAAAGAGACTGATCTGTAGTTATTGGAGACATTGTTTTTATTAGATTTGTGCAATGGGACTTCACATGATTTCTTCGTGTTTTTGGGGTATTTTCCCGTTTCCTGGGAAGCGGCAAAAAAAATTTAGAAAAAAGATACCATAGTCAAAAAGATAGATCTTTCAATTGGACATAAAATGCAATTTGTAATAATTCATCTTTGAAAAAGCTTATTTTTCAGTTGTTGAAATTGTTCTCATGATTATTTTCTTTTTGTCAGACTCCAAGCAACTTACAAAAATGAAAAGTGAAGACGTCTGCACAGAAACAAATGAAATATCTTGCAACGGAACATCAGCTACTTCTGTGATTGTCTCCCTTGATCGGACTTCTTGTCCATTAATGGAGGATCGCTTAGTTAGATGTCATGACATAGGAATTAGTTGTATATGTAAAGTGTGTGGTAAGGAGTGTAATAGCAATGCAGATCTAGAGGAACATATAATAACTCATACCGAAGAACAAGCTTTCAAATGTAAAAAGTGTAAAAAAGAGTTTCGTGCATATAGTGTGCTACAGATGCATTTAAAGACACACGCTAGGTGTTATATATGTGATAAATGCGGTATAGGTTTTCGTAAGGATGATGACTTAAAGACACACTTGAAAAGTCACTCTGAAGATAAACCTTATATTTTTACATGTGATGTATGTGAAAAAGGGTTTAGTCAATATAGGTATCTACAGACCCACATGAGAACACATACTGGAGAAAAACCTTATAAATGTGATGTATGTGGTAGAAGATTTGCTTGTAGTAATTACAAGCAAAATCATATGAGAACACATACTGGTGAAAAACCATATGTATGTGATGTATGTGGAAAAAGTTGTAGCCAGCTTAGTAGTATACAGAGGCACATGAGAACACATATAGGTGATAAATCTTATAAATGTGATGTATGTGGTAAAGGGTTTACTAACAAATGCTGCTTGAAGAGACACACAAAAACACACACTGGTGAAAGACCTTTCAAATGTGATATATGTAGTAATGGGTTTATTCAGAGTTGTGACCTACAGAAACACATGAGAATACATACTGGTCACGACGATAAACCGTATAAATGTGATGTATGTGGTAAAGGGTTTACTAACAAATGGTACTTGAAGAACCACACAGCAATACACACTGGTGAAAGACCTTTCAAATGTGATATATGTGGTAATGGGTACATACAAAGTTGCGACTTAAAGAGACACATGAGAACACATACTGGTCACCATGGTCACGACGATAAACAGTATAAGTGTGATTTATGTGAGAAAAGGTTTAGTAAGACTCAGCACTTAACAACTCACATGAGAACACATACGGGTGAGAAACCATTTATATGTGATGTATGTGGGAGAGGGTTTACTACCAGTTGGTGCTTAAGGAGACATACAACAACACACACTGGTGAAAGACCTGTCAACTGTGATATATGTGGTAAAGGTTTTATTCAGAATTGTGACCTACAGAAACACATGAGAATACATACTGGTGATAAACCGTTTAAATGTGATGTATGTGGTAAAGGATTTAGTCAAAAAGGTCACTTACAAACACACATGAGATTACATACTGGTGATAAACCTTTTAAATGTTATTAATTTTATACATGTTATAAATGTTTAAGACAGAATACAAATTTACAGAAACACATAAAAAACACACTTATGATAATTATTAAACCATATAATTGTGATGCATGTAGAAAAGGGTTTGATCAGAATTGGACATTGAATTGTAAACAAAATTTGCCATACAGTTACCATGGATACATTAATTCGCAAATAACTAAAAGACCTACAGTCATGACAGTTACGTACGAATTGAAAGAATATATTAATGTAACTTAAAACGAAAAGAAAAAGTACAAATAAAAAAACAAAGACTAGCTTTGTTATCGTTACTTTGTTTTTTATTATTATTTTTTTTGAAGATTAAGAGTTGTGCAAGCCATACAAATTAGGACTCGGATAATCCGATATATTTGGTGTTTTTTTGTGTTAACGTTGTTTTTATACGTTGCGGTCGTATATTGGTATGACGTTGGCGTCGTCGTCGTCGTCGTCGTCATTGTCGTCGTCGTCGTCCGAAGACACATTGGTTTTCGCACTACAACTTTAGTTTAAAAGAATGGATCTCTATGAAATTTTACCATAAGGTTCAATACCACAAAAGGAAGGTTTGGATTGATTTTGGGGGTTATGGTACCAACAGTTAAGGAATTAGGGGCCAAAAAGGGGCCAAAAATAAGCATTTTTGTAACTTCCAGACAATAACTTGTGTGTTGGTGTATGGATCTCTCTGACATTGTACCACAAGGTTCCTTATCACAAAGGGAAGGCTAGGATTGATTTTGGGGTAATTGCCTCAAAATTTTAGGAATAAGGGGCAACAAAAGGGGCAAAAAACAAGCATTTTTCTAGTTTCATGACAATAACTTGTGTGTAAGTGAATTGATCTTTCTGAAATTGTACTACAAGGTTCCATATCACAAAGGGAAAGCTGGGTTTGAGTTTGGAGGTAATAGCCCTAAACGTTTAGGAATTAGGGACCAAAAAACAGGGGTTCAAATTAGCGGTGGTCCGAGGTCCGTGACCTTCTACTATTGCAATCGGACTTTCGTTTTGGTTACTAGCTACGCCCGACGGACCTTCGATTTGAAAGAAAATAATAAACTGTTATCACAGAGATATGTCTCGCCTTTTTGTAATTTTGATAATGCAAATGTTGAAATTAAAATAGCAATACTTTAACATGTAAGTTATGCAAATATTCAAAGTCGATGAACCATGACTGAAGGTACATGGCTAAACAATCTCCATGGAATGAGATGTGCCAATGCTAATACAACTGCATACCAAATACCATTGAATTATTATAAGTCGTTCCCTTTAAACAAACCTAAGCACAAACATTAACTTGTAAGCTATGTAAAAGTTTCAAAGTCAATGAACCATGATCAGGGGTGGGGCTATATAATCTCCATGGAAACGATACTTGCAAATGCCAATAAATTTGCATACCAAATATCATTGACTTAACATTAGCAGTTCATCTTAAACTGATCTAATCGCAAACTAATACATGTAAAAGTTTCAAAGTAAATAGACCATGACTGAGGAGGCGGGGCCAAATATTCTCCATGGAAATGAGATGTGATAATGCTTATACAACTGAACACCAATTAACATTGGCCTACCACTAATGGTTCCCCTTGAACTGACATAATCACAAACTAATACATGTTAACTTGGCAAAATTTTCAAAGTCTATAGACCATGACTAAGGGGGCGGAGCCAAATAATCTCCATGGAAATGAGATATGCCAATGCTTATACAACTGCATACCAAATATCATTGACCTACCACTAGTGGTTCCCCATAAATTGACCTAATCACAAACTAATACATGTAAACTATGAAAAGTTTCAAAGTCAATAGACCTTGACTGAGAGGGCGGGGCCAAATAATCTCCATGGTAATGAGATGTGCCAATGCTATTACAACTGCATACCAAATATCATTGACCTACCACTAGTGGTTCACCATGAACTAGACCTAATCACAAACTAATACATTGTTGACGCCGCCGTCGCCGACGACGACGACACCGGAAACAGGCGATACAAAAATTAACTTTGCTGACCTTTTTTAACTATCAGTATCGTCATTTCAAAGCCATATTGTTATTGTTTACCCCTCGAGAGCTTACTTCAAATCATTTTAACTGTCGGCAAAATAAGTTTGTTAATTTATTACAACGTGATGAAAGATGCCTTAAGTAAATTTGTAATCCATGTATTGCATTAAAAACGTCATATTCTCTTCCAAATAGCGTCTCATACATCGTTTTTTTTTTTGTTATTTTTCTCGTCGGCCATTGAAATATTTTGTACAGGATTCATCGGAAACGGACCAGATATGAACGAAATCCGGATTCTTACGATAATGCCTACAGACGCATGAATGGCGCAGCTGACAGAAGAGAGGGGTGGACAGCTTTTGAGGGAGGTGGGGTGGGGGGCGGAGGAGGTGGGAGACAAAAAATAGTTGGGAGAGAAAAAAGATTCTAAAAGTGGGAGGTGGGAGATAGGGGCGAGAGGTTGGAGAAGGGTGCCCCCTGTCCACCCTCTCAGAAAAATATTGATCCCAAAAGGAAAAAAATTACGCTTTCCACGCGCATTTCATACTTGATCTACTTGAATAATGCATATATTTTCATGTATAGGCATCGTTTCAATTTATTAATTAAAGCTGCTCAACTCTGGGACTATTATTATACTAATATCATTATATGATGTCCCAGCTTAACTTTGTTAAATTTATATATTTTTTTAATGAGAAACACTGAATTTCATAAACATGATAACAGAGTAGGTTTTTAATTGGATTTTAATTGATATAACAACTTTTTCCTTTTTGGTATAAAAAAAGTTCTTTTTTATCAGTGCTAGATATTTAGTTGGTAATTTCTGACAAGACAACTAATATAATCATTGTGCAACTAGATATGATAAACTTAAACAGCTTTGAATTGGAACTGTTACTTTAATTGTATACTCGGGTATAAATTTAACAATATAAAAAAAGATACATATATAGCCCTTTATATTATAGTTAAAACCAATCATTGAAGCGCCGCGAGCAACTTTGAACACTCCTCTTTCAAATCTAACCACTTCTCCCTATCAGTTTCAAAAAGAGAAGTCACTTAATTCTCCCTATGATTCTGAAGTAGTGTGAGCCCTGAGATTGTGATATAATTGTCAATGATTGAGACAACACACCAACCCACAGTGACACCCTCCCCAATACAAAAAAAAAAAGATTATTGGAATTCATAATATACAAGACAAATACATGTATTACTATAAATGTTATAACCACAGTGACACTGACAGTGTAGTGCTTTATGTATATGGTTGCCTGGCAATATATTTGTAAACTTAACAAAACATTACATGCAGTTCTTTAAATATGACGAAACAAGCTCAGTATAACCTAACACCAAATAGATATAGGAAGATGTGGTGTGAGTGCCAATGAAATGCACATTAATGTTGTATCTTAGTTACTGAGTTACGAAATATTTCATGTAAAAGTAGGACCTAGGATTTAGGTTGTGGACCTTTCAGTTTGGAGTGTCAAAGGTCCTGGACCTTCCAGTACCAAATGTTAATTTGAACCCCTGAAAAGGGGCCAAAAAAATAAGCATTTTTCTAGTTTCCAGATAATAACTTGTGTTCAAGTGTATGGATCTCTCTGAAATTGTACTGCAAGGTACCATACCACAAAGTGAAGGCTGGGATTGATTATGGGGGTAATTGCCTCAATATTTTAGGAATAAGGGGCCAACAAGGGGCAAAAAACAAGCATTTTTCTAGTTTCAGGACAATAACTTGTGTGTAAGTGTATGGATCTTTCTGAAATTGTACTACAAGGTTCCATATCACAAAGGGAAAGCTGGGTTTGAGTTTGGGGGTAATTGCCTTAAAAGTTTAGGAATTTGGGGCTAAAAAGGGGCCAAAAAAAAAGCATTTTTCTAGTTTCCAGACAATAACTTGTGTTCAAGTGTATGGATCTCTCTGAAATTGTCCTGCAAGGTACCATACCACAAAGGGAAGGCTGGGATTGAGTTTGGGGGTGATGAATCATAAGGGGGTTATAAGGGGGATTTTTTATTTTTTTCCTTTTTTTTTTTCCTTTTTTTCCTTTTTTTTTTTCTTTAAAATTTTCCATTTTAAGTTGGTAATTTCTTATTTATATTTAAAAGCAAATGATAATGATATGGTAGGAGATACACACCAAACAGGATGTGAAAATTATTGTATTAAGTATTGTGCAATAGCAAGAAATTTTCAATTGCACAGTATTGCGCAATAGCAAGAAATCTTCAATTGCACAGTATTGTGCAATAGCAAGAAATCTTCAATTGCACAGTATTGCGCAATAGCAAGAAAAATATCCAATTGCACAGTATTGCGCAATAGCAAGAAATTTTTAATTGCACAGTATTGCGCAATAGCAAGAAATTTTTAATTGCACAGTATTGCGCAATAGCAAGAAATATTCAATTGCACAGTATTGTCCCGTTTTCAAATTGGTCTACATCAAGGTCCAAAGGGTCCAAAATTAAACTTAGTTTGATTTTCACAAAAATTGAATTCTTGGGGTTCTTTGATTTGCTGAATCTCACCATGTATTTAGATTTTGGATATTGGACCATAATAGGTAAATATTCAATTTTAAATTTTTAAGTTCTTAGACCACATTCATTCTGTGTCAGAAACCTATGCTGTGTCAAATATTTAATTACAATCCAAATTCAGAGCTGTATCAAGCTTGAATGTTGTGTCCATACTTGCCCCAACTGTTCAGGGTTCGACCTCTGCGGTCGTATCAAGCTGCGCCCTACGGAGTATTTTATTTGTATTTATATATGGAATAGGATCCCAGTTACAGGATACTAGAGCAGTACCGACGAGTGAAGTCACTTTTACCATTTTTTAAATATGTTAAATGAGATATTGTACAGAAATGAAAATTATGTAAAGATGCTTCAATAAACTTGAAACTTCGATTTAATTTTAATTGATTCTGAAATGTAAAGGGGGTGGATGATTATCTGAGAAATGGTTCAAAATTTAGTTTTCAATTTTAACAAAATTACTTTATCAATACTAAATAAACAGTTGCTGGCTAAAGTGCCGGTCATGACCTTTAAAAAATGATCCCAGATACCATGAAGGATACTACTAGTATGTGAAAAAAATGACATGTTGTAGTCAATGTAGGCAATCGAAAAAATCTGTCCCTACACATGTACATTTGGATGAAATTGCCTTGAAGTAATGGGGGAAATAATTTGACCCCTGTTCAACATTTTCCCGTATTTGCTATTTAATGTTACCATAGCTACTTGTCAGTTTCTATTATTACACATGTCATACATGTAAAATATTTTAATTTGTTTGTTATTTTTTGTTTTTATAAGATGCATTAAAAGAATGTTGCATGCAAATACGTGATCATTTACAAATAATCCGTTAAATTATTTCCTTATGTTGTAACTACAATCTCGTTCCCTTTCCACGAACGTGACCTACCGAATTAGACTATTTGCCGAGTTTGTAATAACATGAGCAACACGACGGGTGCCACATGTGGAGCAGGATGCTTACCCTTCCGGAGCACCTTATATCACCCCCAGTTTTCGGTTGGGTTTGTGTTGCTCAGTCTTTTGATTGTTAATAATGTTGTTTGTTTTCCTTTTAAGCTAATAGCATTTGTCAATTTATTCTCGATGAGTTTGAATATCGCTTTGGTATCCTTCGTTTTTTTGTATGGTAGAATAGATTTTTCCTGTCGGCGTCGCATATCGGTTGTTTTCTTTAGGGTATTTCATATTCGTCCACCAATAAAAAAAATGGCTTCCATGGTAACGCAAAAGTAAGTAACAGATGCATTAAACAAACTATTATTACAACAAAAATATCAAAACAGTGAGATACCTTGTAGAGTATATTCCACCAGAACAAATAAAAGTAGAATTTTCAACATCATAAAAAATATCAACCGAATGACGCCTTGATGTTCGGAAGTCTTTCAATAACGGTCTAGGCTAGTGCTGAGACTGTTTCATTGGCATATACCACATCTTTCTATTTTTATAGTAGATGTGCACTGATGACTTCCAAACATTTGCACTTTCTGCTTTTGCTATTGATTGGTTATAACAAATGTAGAAACAGCTGGCTTTAATATACACGAATGCACATACAAATAGTATTGAAATATGTTTTTATCATTAATTTTTTGTGCAGCATTGCGTAGGACGATTATGTACTTTTACAGTACAAATCTGTTTCAGCATTTGATGTGTACCTTATATCTGGATTACGACTGTATTTGTATCGTAGAATTCAGGTACATTTTAATTGTACTTTATATACCTTAGCCGTATTTAGCACAACGTTTTTAGAATTTTGGGTCTTCAATGCTCTTCAACTTTAATATACTTGTTTGGCTTTCTAACTTTTTGATCTGAGCGTCACTGATGAGTCTTATGTAGACGAAACGCGCGTCTGGCGTAACAAATTATAAGCCTGGTACCTTTGATAACAATTATGACCACAATATTTGTATCGTACTATTCAAGTACAATATTCAATACTATTTTTATTGAACTTTTGCACTAACAAAATCTAAGGTGCTGTAAATTTCAAGTACTTAGTTTTTATACTTTGGATTGATTTACTTATTCTGTACTTCAACCTCATCGCACTAAATTCATTATATGTTGGTGCGGGATTTTCTCGCTGCGTTGAAGACCCATTGGTGACCTTCGATTGTTTTCTGATCTTTGGTCGGGTTGTTGTCTCTTTGACATTTCCCCCATTTCCATTCTCAATTTTATGTGTATAGTTTCAGGTAGGTTGGTTCTCTCCCTTGCAACATACGGGTATATATATATATATATATATATCTGTCAGAGCCAAACAAATAAAGGACAGGGAACCAGTCTAAGTTTAAGGAGACTCTCACTGTTCATGCAACAGATTTTTATAGTTCGTTCTTATGTTGTACTGTAACACCACTGTCCAAGGTTAGAGGGATGGTTGGTATCCTGCTAACATGTTTAACCCCGCCACATTCTGTATGCATGTGCCTGTCCCAAGTCAGGAGCCTGTAATTCAGTGGTTATCGTTTGTTGATATGTTACATATTTGTTTTTCGTTCTTTTTTTTTGTACATAAATTAGGCCGTTAGTTTTCTCGTTTGAAATGTTTTACCTTTGTCATTTCAGGGCCTTTTATAGCTGACTATGTGGTATGGGCTTTGCTCATTGTTGAAGGCCGTACGGTGACCTATAGTTGTTAATTTCTGTGTCATTTGGTCTCTTGGAGAGTTGTTCCAGTGGCAATCATACCACAACTTCTTTTTTATATGATTAATGTAAGTTCATAAAAAGGCTAAATATACCTTCGGGTTTTGCCACAAGAAATAGCTCCTACATCTGTGTGTTTTACATTGGTGAAACGTCTTCTTTGAGCTGAACTGTTCACATCTTTCAAGAGGCGAAAAATACCCGAATGACATCCAAACTCATTAGTTGAAAGTAAATTGACAACGCCATGGCTAAAAAGAAAGAGACAAATAGGCAAACAAATTGTCAACCAGTTAAACGACCCAAAGAATTAAGCTTGCTCTTTGGAAGTGTTAGTGTTGATGGTGTAAAGAACATTGAATGAAACATCTAGGAGTCAGCAAAATATCGTTAACACTATACAATCAAAGCACCAAGGGCGCTATAGGCAGTTTATTAAATAAAAAAAAAAAAAAGGCAAACGTCAAACGTGGCCGAAGATAAGATGAATATTGTGGAAGAATTGGTTTAAATATTTAGCTTAAAAAAATAATTAAATCAAACTCAACCTAGACTTATTTTTTTGCATCAATTAAATTTTATAATAATCAAGAAATAATTGTAACAGGAATGAGGATGCTGTTACATTTTTGTACAAAGTCTCTCAAAACAAAGCTCCTAGAATTTGTCATTCCCATGGTCGCCTGACATTGGACAGAGTCCAGTACAAATTGGCTTGGTCTAGTAAAGTGATATGCATATGTGACGCCGGCAGATTGACTCTGTATGTCATTCAAATCTTCTTGAAATGACAAACAGGAATATATATGGTTTAAGGTTGGGGATCTCGACCGTTTCCAAGTTCTCAAAAGGTGGGGGTTGATCCCCAAGGGACTCACCCTTTATTTCATTTGATTTGTTTTAATGTCCCATACAAGAATAAATATGGTTTCGGGGTGGGGATCTCGACCGTTTGAAAGTTTTCAAAAAGAAGAGGGGTGGGGTGACCACCATGGACTTCCCCTGCATTTATTTTGATTTGTTTTATTGTCCCATACAAGAATATATATGGTGTAGCGGTTGGGATCTCAACCGTTTACAAGTTCTCAAACAGGAGGGGGTTGGGTACCACAAGGGACCCCCTATATTTAATTTGATTTGTTTTATTGTACCATACAAGAATATATATGGTTAAGAGGTGGGGATCTCAACCGTTACAAGGTCTCAAACAGGAGGGGATGGGTTGACCCCCAGGGACTTCCCTTATACCTCATTTGATTTGTTATATTGTCCCATACATGAATATATATATGGTTAAGGGGTGGGGATCTCGACCGTTTACAAGTTCTCAAACAGAAGGGGTGTGGGTGACACCGGGGACTCCCCCAATTTTTTTTCATTTGATTTTTTTTATTGTCCCATACACGATATGTATGGTTAAGGGGTGGGGATCGCGACCGTTAATAAGATTAAAGCACATTCTCAACTTGAAAAAGGGGGGACTCATCCTATATCTTATTTGATTTGTTTTATTGTCCTGTTATCATTATTAAAGACTGCATGTGTCTATTACATACTGTTTTCAAGTTATAGTCTTTAGAAATAAAAAATAATAAAATCCCATAGGGTTCTATAGAAAACCCCTCCCTTCTTTAGGCCCCTCAAACTATACCTGAAAAGACCACAATGCACAAACAAAAGATTGATGACTCCCTTAAACAGTTAGTCTAACATTTAATGAAACGCTAAATACATCTGACAAGCGGTTTTTGGAGACCCGCTGCGGACAAGTACATCTTTAAAGCGGCGGAAGTGAACTCGGTCCGACTTGTCTCTGGGACGAGTTGTTCCGCATTCCTTGAAACATATCGTCGATTTCAGGTTCTATTTCATTCATAAAATAACAACAACTTTATTTGGCAAGGTCAGTGATAAACGGAATAATATGATAAAAGAAAGGAATTTAAATGTGCATACATTTAATTGAAATCAATTAAATAATCACAATCTTCTTAAACAAAAGAATATCATGATTAACAATATTTACTCTTAATCGGGCTTTCTAACTTAGACTTTGACGCCAAATAAAATTCCTGCATCTTTTGCCATTTGGGATTTGTAATAAGAGATTTTCGGCGATGACATATTTCATACAATTGTTCTTTGACATCTTAGCCAAAACGCTTATTTAACTGTTTAAGATAAAGTCTAGAATCCGGGTCTAGAACATCATCTATTTTATACGGTTTAGAACAGGGTATACATTTTCTGGGCGTGTCTAGAACAGGGTATGTTTTTCAATATTTCTGTTTAGAACAGGGTATGTTTTTCAATGTTTTCTGGTTAGAACAGGGTATGATTTGGCAAGTGCTTTCGGAACAGTTATACCCGAAAGGATAGTCAGTAACCCCAAAGGAGCCAAAAGCACAGGGGATAAAAAAAACTGCGTACGGATTTCTATTGAGCACCATTTCCTATGTGCAGCTTCAAACATTTTTCGTCGTTCGACGATCAGTTAAGGTTATTCTGGTCATATTTTTATTATTTCAAGATTAAAAGTAAGAAAAAGGGTCCAATTAGTTATAAATAAAATATTAGCCTGTTAGATAATAACAATGGCACTTTTTTCAGCATTCGTTGAAAGGAACGCAAATCTAGGGTGCTAGCATAAGTCAGCTTAACTGCCTAAC
Source organism: Mytilus coruscus (assembly GCA_017311375.1). NCBI lineage: Eukaryota > Metazoa > Mollusca > Bivalvia > Mytilida > Mytilidae > Mytilus > Mytilus coruscus. The sequence goes on from CM029605.1 coordinate 80,721,078, forward strand.
AATAATAAAATGCTCCGCTGGGCGCAGCTTGATACGATCGCAGAGGTCAAACCCTGAACAGTTGGGGCAAGTATGGACACAACATTCAAGCTTGATACAGCACTGAATTTGGATTGTGATTAAATATTTGACACAGCATAATGGGTTTCTGACACAGAATGAATGTGGTCTAAGAACTTAAAAAAATTTAATTTACCTATTCAAACCATATCATTATTATTTGCTTTTATATATAAATCAGAAATAACCAATTTAAAATGGAAAATTTAAAAGAAAAAAAAAGGAAAAAATTCCTCAACATTTAGGGCAATTACCCCCGAACTCAAACCCAGCTTTTCCTTTGTGATATGGAACCTTGTAGTACAATTTCAGAAAGATCCATAGACTTACACACAAGTTGTCATGAAACTAGAAAAATGCTTGTTTTTTGTTACTTTTTTGTCCCCTAATTCCTAAAATTTTGAGGCAATTACCCCCAAAATCAATCCCAGCATTCCCTTTGTGATATTGAACCTTGTGGTACAATGTCAGAGAGATCCATACACGAACACACAAGTTTTGTCTGGAAGTTACAAAAATGCTTATTTTTGGCCCCTTTTTGGCCCCTAATTCCTTAACTGTTGGTACCATAACCCCCAAAATCAATCCCAACCTTCCTTTTGTGGTATTGAACCTTATGGTAAAATTTCATAGATCCATTCACTTAAACTAAAGTTAGAGTGCGAAAACCAATGTGTCTTCGGACGACGATGACGACGACGACGACGTCATACCAATATACGACCGCAAAATATTTTTGCGGTCGTATAAAAATTACGTCAATGTTAAAGAATGGAATTTCCTCAACCAACTCCTTCCAATACATAAAACCATCCAGGTCTTCCACCTTCTAAAATATAAAGCTTTTAAGAAGTTAGTTAACACCGCCGCCGCCGGATCATTATCCCTATGTCGAGCTTTCTGCATCTAAAGTTGCAGGCTCGACAAAAACTATACATTGACCAATGAACCATGAAAATTAGGTCAGTATCAGGTGAGACCTGCTAGACTGCCATGTACCTATTACAATAATTCCAAACACCACATATATAGTTATCCTACTGCGTACAGTAATCGAGAAACGGACCTAATCATGTAACTTTAACATTGATCACGGGTCCATGAAATGAGGTCGAGGTCAGGTGAATCCTGTCTGACGGACATGTAGACGTTGCAAGGAACCAATATACAGTTATCCTTTTACTCATTATAAGTAAGAAATTCACATTACAAACAAACTCTTCTTTTCAAGCAGTCACTGAACCATGAACATGAGGTCAATGACATTGAATATATGACAGACGGAAACTTCGTATCAATAGGTATCTATTTACAAAATATGAAACATCCAGGTCTTCTATCATCTGAAATATAAAGCTTTATTCAAATAGTTTACGTTGCCGCCGGAAAGTTATTATACCTATGTCCTGCATACTGCGACTTTTGTCGCAGGAGAGACAAAAACGTGCTTCGTTATGATGAACATGATGATAGTGAGGAAAAAAAACCTCAAAATCCATCAATCAATTAATGCTAGAATATAGTAAAATACCCGGACGAACTCTCATACAATCATAATAATAAAAATTATATTAATAAATTCAGAAATAGTATATATATATATATATATACATTCTTTATTTAAAGAGGGTAAACAATTATAGTTAGTTACAAAAAACTTATCTTCCCTGAGACCACACACACATCACAATACAAAAACAGATATTTACACATAGTTAATTTACAGTCAAGTCTATATGAATGACATTTATCAAATATTTGCTAATCATGCTAATATGTGTTTTCATGTGTCTATATAAATTATCACTAGTATGTGTTCTCATATGGCTATGTAAACTATCAATCAAGTGTCTGTAAATTATCACTAATATGTGTAATATGTCTATGAAAGTTTCCACTAAAATAATTTCTCATACGTCTACGTAAATTATCACTTATTTTCTAATATGATTTCTCATGTGTCACTTAATTATCACTTTTCACTAGTATGGTGCTCATGTGCGTGTTTACGTAAATTATCATTTATTTACTAGTATGTGTTCTCATGCGTCTATGCAAATTATCACCAGTATGTGTTCTCATGTCGTTGTAAACTATCACTAGTATGAGTTCTCATGTGTCTGTAAATTATCATTAAGATGTGTTCTCGTCTGTCTAGGTAAATTATCCATGTTATCACTTATTTACTAGTATGTGTTCTCATCTGTCTATGTAAATCATCCATGTTATCACTTATTTACTTGTATGTGTTCTCATCTGTCTATATAAATCATCCATGTTATCACTTATTTACTAGTACGTGTTCTCATCTGTCTATATAAATCATCCATGTTATCACTTATTTACTAGTACGTGTTCTCAGCTGTCTATGTAAATCATCCATGTTATCACTTATTTACTTGTATGTGTTCTCATCTGTCTATATAAATCATCCATGTTATCACGTATTTACTAGTACGTGTTCTCATCTGTCTATATAAATCATCCATGTTATCACTTATTTACTAGTACGTGTTCTCAGCTATGCAAATTATCACTTTTCACTAGTATGGTTCTCATGTGTGTGTTTATGTAAATTATCACTTATTTACTAGTATGTATTCTCATGCGTCTATGCAAATTATCACCAGTATGTGTTCTCATATGTCGTTGTAAACTATCACTAGTATGAGTTCTCATGTGTCTGTAAATTATCATTCAGATGTGTTCTCGTCTGTCTAGGTAAATTATCCATGTTATCACTTATTTACTAGTATGTGTTCTCATCTGTCTATATAAATCATCCATGTTATCACTTATTTACTAGTATGTGTTCTCGTCTGTCTATGTAAATCATCCATGTTATCACGTATTTACTAGTATGTGTTCTCGTCGGTCTATATAAATCATCCATGTTATCACTTATTTACTAGTATGTGTTCTCGTCTATGTAAATCATCCATGTTATCACTTATTTACTAGGTCGTGTTCTCATCTCTCTATGTAAATTATCCATGTTATCACTTATTTACTAGTACGTGTTCTCATATTTTTAGTATGTAGATTATCACTCATATTGACCCCCAACCTCAAACATCTCATTTCAGAGTTTTATCTCCATTATGTATTGCAATGTGTATCTTTGAGTCAACATGCTGATTAAAACTTTTACCACATACAGTCAAGAGATTAATCACCTGTAAACAGTATGTGTTCTCATGTGTCTCCTCACATTTCTAAGCTAGGTAAACCCTTTACAACATACACCATAGTCATGAAATTAATATGTTTTCATGTCAATATGTAAATAACATTGCTAACAAAACCCTGTACCACATACATTACAGTCATAAGGTAATTTGCCTGTATGTATTTGCATACATTTGTTTGGTACATCACAAACTGATAAATGTCATGAATGTGAGGTTTACATGTTTTGCCTGCATGTATTCTCATGTGCCTCTTTAAATCAATAAGATGACTAACCCCATTCCCACATACATCACAGTAATGAGGTATCTAACCTGTATGTGTTCTCGTGGGTCTCTGTAAATCACAAACATGACAAAGTAGACTGAACTCTTTCCCACATACATCACAGTCATTAGGTCTATAACCTGTATGTGTTCTCGTGTGTCTCTGTAAATCACAAAGTAGACTGAACTCTTTCCCACATACATCACAGTCATTAGGTCTATAACCTGTATGTGTTCTAGTGTGTCTCTGTAAATCACAAAGTAGACTGAACTCTTTCCCACATACATCACAGTCATTAGGTCTATAACCTGTATGTGTTCTCGTGTGTCTCTGTAAATCACAAAGTAGACTGAACTCTTTCCCACATACATCACAGTCATTAGGTCTCTAACCTGTATGTGTTCTCGTGGGTCTCTGTAAATCACAAACATGACAAAGTAGACTGAACTTTTTCCCACATACATCAGTCATGAGGTCTATAACCTGTATGTGTTCTCGTGTGTCTCTGTAAATCACATTGAGTAAAATGAAACCTTCATCACTGTTTACCACATACATCACCAGTGATGATTTTTATTTCCTGTATGGGTTCTCATGTGTGTCTTTGAAATACTTAGCTAGTTAAATCCTTTACCACATGCATTACAAATGTGAGATGTATATGTTTGTATGTATTTTCATCATGTTCATATGTCTCCTTAAATTACATGAATATATGACTAAACCATATGCAACATACATCACATTCATGTGTTCTCATGTGTTACCATGATTACTAAGCTAGCTAAACCCTTTACCACATATACCACAGTCGTGAACTTAATAACATGTATGTGTTCTCATGTCAATATGTAAATTACAATGCTGACCAAACTCTGTACCATATACATCACAGTCATGAGGTTAATAGCATGTATGTGTTCTCGTGTCAATATAAATTACAATGCTGACCAAACTCTGTACCATATACACCACTGTCATCAGGTAAATTGCATGGAATGTATGCTCATACTTCCTTTTCAACTACTAATTGACTAAACCCTTTGCCATCTCAAATGTGAGGTTTACATGTTTTATCTATATGCATTTTCATATGTTTCTTGAAATTACTAAGATCACTAAACCCTTACCCACATACATCACATTCATGAGGCTTATAACCTGTATGTGTTCTCATGTGTCTCTGTAAATCACCAAGTCGACTGAACTCTTTATCACATACATCACAATCATAAGGTTTATCACCTGTATGTATTCTCATGTGAATCTGTAAACTACTATGCATAATAAACCTTTTACCACATACATCACAGTCATAAGGTTTATCACCTGTATGTATTCTCATGTGTCTCTGTAAACTACCATGCCCACTGAACCTTTTACCACATACATCACAGTTATAAGGTTTATCACCTGTATGTGTTCTCATGTGAATCTGTAAACTACTATGCTTAATAAACCTTTTATCACATAAATCACACTCATGAGGTTTATCGCCAGTATGTATTCTCATGTGAATCTGTAAATTACCAAGCTGACTAAACCCTTTACCACATACATCACAGCTATGAGGTTTATCACCTGTATGTGTTCTCATGTGAATTTGTAAACTACCATGATGACTAAACCCTTTACCACATAAATCACACTCATGAGGTTTATCGCCAGTATGTATTCTCATGTGACTTTGTAAATTACCAAGCTGACTAAACCGTTTACCACATGCATCACAGCCATAAGGCTTATCACCTGTATGTGTTCTCATGTGAATTTGTAAACTACCATGCTGATTAAACCCTTTACCACATACATCACAGCTATAAGGTTTATTTCCAGTATGTGTTCTCATGTGAATTTGAAAACTACCATGCTGATTAAACCCTTTACCACATACATCACAGCTATGAGGTTTATTTTCAGTATGTGTTCTCATGTGAATTTGTAAACTACCATGCTCACTAAACCCTTTTTCACACAAATCACAGGCATGAGGTTTATCATGTGTTCTAATGTGTTTATGAAAATTACCACTATGACTAAACCCTTTACCACATACATCACAGTCATAAGGTTTATCACCTGTATGTGTTCTCATGTGTCTCTGTAAACTACCATGATGTTTATTTCCCAAATGTGTTCTCATGTGTCTCTTTAAGTCATTACTTTGACTAAATTCCCTATCACAAACATCACATTTATGAGGTTTTTCACCAGTATGTGTTCTCACACATGTCACATGTCTCTTTAAGTGACTACTTTGACTAAATTCTCTAGCACAAACATCACATTTATGATGTGTTTTACCAGCCTCTGTTGTTATGTGTCTCGGTAAAGTACAATTGATTGTGACTAAATCCTCTCCTCCCTCTAACATCTTATTGATACCGTTTATCTCCAGTATGTGATCAGTTCTTGTACAACTCTATAAGGAACAAAAAAATAAATAAATAAAAACGTCACATTTAAACCTTTTGATACCTTTCTGCAAATTACACTTACACATAGCATATCTATTGTGACATATGCGTCTGCATGTTTGGGTAATTCTAATTCCATGCTATATACATTTTGTACAACATGTACAAGAAGTATAATTATGAGTATATATATATATATATATAATGCTGTACTGCCTCATTGATGTATAACTCACATCGATCTTCTTTATCATGTTTATTCACAAGGAAAAGCATGTTGATAAATGGCAATATTATTTACAAGGCTCCGTGTTGAAGGCCGTACTTTGACCTATAATCAGTCAGGGGTACTACTTGTACAAGTAATTTTTATCTATTACTTGAAGAAGCAAATTTTAATATACTTATATAAGTAAATTTGTAGGATACTAATACAAGTGTATTTTATTTACTTGTATAGGTAAATTATATTTTTGAGTAGTTATGTCCTTTAGACATTCAATTTTTTTTTTTTTTTTTTCATTTCCTATCGTTAATTATCCATTTTTATATGGTAACGTTCCCTTGTCACCATCTTAAGGTGTTTATATATCTCAACTTGTACGATTCGCTCGTGTATGTAACAACGTATTAGATTTTAGCGAGAGAAATTTATGTATTACTGAAAAATTATTACACCAGGGTTTTCGATATCATAAACTAGTCAAAACATTTACTAAATTTTATCATCGGTATAAGGACATCATTCGTAAATATAACTCAACATGCTGTCATCTTATACGGTATTTCACATCCAATCTTTTATGGTAATATTCTTTACAAAGCACAAAAATGTCAGTATTCACCTCAAAAGCTAACATAACTTTTAAACAGACTTATTGAGAAGGGGTATAGTTACGATACCGTTGTCAGGTCATTAAAGATTGTATAACCGGAAGAAAAGTGACTTTAGGAACTTTTACAATAATTCGCAAAGTGCTTTATATGAACTCTCGTTTTAGATTGGATATTTCTATGAACTCTCGTTTTAGTTTTAAATTAAACATTTCTTGTTTTAAAATGTTTCTTTATTCTTAAATATAATGTTTCTTTATTTCAAATACCCAAAGAGATTATAGATTTAACAGGGCCGTAAATTACATGGAGGCATGAAGGCAGTTGCCTCCTATTGCGGGCTGACAAAAAAAAAGAAGAAAAAATGAAAAAAAAAACAGAAAAGAAAAAATAATGACAAAGTCTAACCGAATAAAACTTTCAGTGTAAACAAACAGTGTTACGTTATAATAATTTGAATATGATAATTAAAGTTATGATTTATTAAATATGCATTTTCATTTTAAGGTTTAAAAATTGTGTCTCTGAAACGATTCTCGGAAGTCAAAAAAGCTCGATTGGGACAGCCAAAAAACCGGATAAACCACAAAAAAATGTTCAACTTCAGGGAGCCTTTCATTTTAAGTTCGCAAATTGTTACCCTAAGAATAAGTAAAAATAGCTTATGAAGAGTCATAAAGCAGGATAAAGCGTAAAAAATCTTACTTTACCGGCACACCTAATCTAATTAGATATAAGAAGATGTGAATGAGTGCCAATGAGACAACTCTCCATCCAAGTCACAATTTGTAAAAGTAAACCATTATAGGTACGGCCTTCAACACGGAGCCTTGGCTCACACCGAACAGCAAGCTACAAAGGGTCCCAAAAATGACTACTGTAAAACCATTCAAACAGGAAACCGAACGGTCTAATCTATATAAAAAAACGAGAAACACTTATGAACCACATCAACAAACGACAACCACTGAACATCAGGTTCCTGACTTAGAACAGGTGCAAACAAATGCAGCGGGTTTAAACTTTTTAATAGGCGCCAACCTTCACCCTAACCTGAAACAATAGTGTAACATCACAACATAGAAAGACACACCTTAAAATATCAATTGAAATGGCTTAACTCAATCAAAAGACATATTAACAAAAACAAGTGAACATACACTGAACGAATAAATTTGATCTATGACACAATGTAAATACAAAATTAATAAAACAAGGGGGTTAGACGTAAAACAATATCAGAAAGATAACCATAACCTTGGACAAAATGCCGCCAAATAAAATAACGTACACAGATAAATAAAAATAATTTTGTTGTAAGGTATACATGGAGTACGGAAATATTTTTTACAAAATAAATAGTTTTGTTGTTCATAGTACGAGAACAGAAGTACTCTGGTTTATAACTGTATTCAATATATTCCAGGCGCTTATTTATTGAAATGTAACAAAAATCTAACAAGTGGTGGATTCTGGGGAGGTACATTCATGCATAGAGGGAAAATGCCCGAAAAAAATATAATTTTCTGCATAAAATGGGTCCAAATTTTTTTTTAGCCTCGCTTCGCTCGCCGATTGATACTCAACTGCCTCCCCTTACAGAGCAGGCAATTTACGGCCCTGTTTTTACTATTTTACAACTTAATCCGATGGCTGTCAAAAGTGCGAAAGATACTACATGTATCTAACAATCGAACTACAAAAGAAGCAATTATCGCTATTTTACTAAGTTCAGCCGGAGGACAGTAATCCGATTATTATTACATAAGATAAGACAATAATTGATATTTTATGAGAACCTTTTATAATGTTTTAATACCCTTATCTTTGACTTAATTTATGTTTTGTAAACTGTTGCTTGGGCAGTTTTCCCCTAGCTTTCAAACTGTACTCTTGTGAGTAAATTTCTATATACAGTATACTTTCTTGCGTTTAAAGCAGCCACAGTGTCGATTATAGACCAACAGACATTAATGTAACCCGTACCGAAATTCACGGAGTTATACCAAAATTCACGGGGTTATAATTGCATATTTTGGCTTTAATATTGATTCACTTATAGATGCAGATTCTTTATTATGATAACTAAAAGTACATTAGTGTTCTCCATTACAAATCATATAATAATATACAAAACAACATTTCAAAGTTTCACATGTATATATAAAATAATACAATTGTACCCCTATTTTTAAGAATTGTTTCTTATTTCTAATGCATCTCTAATAAATTTGTATAAGTAATTACATTCAGTAATATTTTGTGGGTTTAAAAGTTTAGAAACTGAAAAATAATCATTACACAAATCTTTTAAATCTAAACCATAAGATTGGAAAAAAGTTTGCCTTATATCTTTATATTTATCAAAAAATATCAAAAAATTTTCTTCAGTCTCTACTTCAGTGCAAAATTTGCAAAACGTTGTTCTCTTGGAATTTTGGGTTTATTATATCTACCCCGTTCTATATTTAAACAATGAGCACTGATACGTAGTTGTGTAATTTTACTTTTTATATTTTTGGTAAGAATAGGTCTTTGCATCGGATTTAAACACATTTATTCTAAAACCAGTTGTTGGCATGACACGTGTTATGTTCTTCTCATATATTTTATGACGGTATAATACTAAACCCCTAACAGGAGGGATTGTGCCTGATATTCATATGATGAAGACATAATCTTTCATTCAGTTTAATTGAGGTCTGGAGCTGGCATATCAGTAACTGCTAGTAGTCTGTTGTTATTTATTTATTATTGTCATTTTGTTTATTTTCTTTTGTTTCCTATTCTGACATCGGACTCGGACTTCTCTTATACTGAGTTTTACTGTGCGTACTGTTGTGCGTTTGTTTTTTTCTACATTGGCTAGAGGTATAGGGGGAGGATTGAGATCTCAAAAAAACATGTTTAACACCGCCGCATTTTTGCGCCTGTCCCAAGTCAGGAGCCTCTGGCCTTTGTTAGTCTTGTATCATTTTTAATTTTAGTTTCCTGTGTATAATTTGGAGTTTAGTATGACGTCCATTACCTGACTGAACTAATTGAATTTTCAATTGTCTGTTCTTTGCAGGTGTCATTACTAATCATTTAAGTATAATTTCATGGACAATGAAAAACTCATTTGTCTGTTATCTTCAGAACACTGGTCTTTTACAAGACCCAAGGGGCAGTTTTTGAAGACCTTGTGCAAATACTTAAGATCTTTGTGCAATCAGTTTCTTTGTTGAATCAAGGAGGTTATATGAGAAGGAGAGTGAACACTCTGCTTGATACAAAATTAGCATCCCTAGGATAGCAATTCGATCAGAGGAAAATGATGAAAATATAAAGAAACCGACATGCTTATCACCCACTTGATATGGCCCTCTGATGTACCAGGCTGTTACCGCTAACAGTCCGTGTTATTAGGAGAATCGCTAATGTCACGTGATTGGAATCGGTGAGTGGGTCATCAAAATTCAGGTGTACTTATTGTAACTAATCAGTTTTAATGTGTTTTATTGTGCAATATCAGTTGACGCGAAATTCGAAAGTATATCGTCTTACTGGAACGGGGACCCAGTTATTTCCCCCATTGAAACGCATTGAAAATCATAGTAAATAAATGGGGTGCTGTCCAATAAATAATTTTGATAGCCACCTTGGGACTTCTGTTTCATGTTAGGCATTTGTTTCGAAGTTTCTAAGTACAATCTCAGTGCCTCATGACCGGCATTCCGTTGCACAATTTTGTTTTGATTGACAACAGGTCAGGTCCATCCACTTCCGGGGAAGAATAAAGGCTAGAATTTAGGCAATTTACTCTATGTACCGACGCCTGATAACATTTAAATCAATCAAAATTTTTACAGAAATTCAAGCTAGAAAGCCTACCCTTTCAAATAAATCTACATTCAGTTACAGAACTTGTGTAATAATAAAACTACACCATTTTAAATAAAAGTTATATATTTTTTTTAAGAACTACATTCGTGGGTACCGGACTGGTTGCCGTAACTGGGATCCTATTCCTGTCAGACTTTAATTTTTTTTCCAGACTTAAAACTGCACTTTTAAAATAAAGATATACATCTCAGTAGTTATTGTGCAAAGTTTCAATAGATTTGATCCAACAGTTACAGATTTATTGATCCTTATCTATGACATCTCAAATACCAGAAAATTGATCGGATAAAATCATAAATTCATGAAGAAAATATTCTTAAAATCAGCAAAACTTTTTTATTTTAAAAGATATTTACATTCTGTAAATTGCACATGGTAGATAAATTCATTATTTGTATGGAAATTTAGTTAAAAAAAAATTTTGCTGAAAAAATTAATTATAATTATTTTTTTAATTAAAAAAAAATCTCATAAGAATTACATATGCAAAGAAGCATACCCCATAACAAGGGTATAAATCATGAGACTTAGTCTTCAAACAGTCAGCTGAGTTCATTTAATATAAAATGGAAGAGGCTAGATGCAGAGAAGTTCTCACTTGTAGCTAAAACCAGTCAAGACAGCACCTCCTACAGTTGAACAAATGTCGAGGGAAATCCTGGATCTGCCTGAATGCTTAATGCTACTGTGCGTTGTTATACTTGTGACTGCTCTAAATGTCCCACTAGTTCATACGTGTGTGGTGGTGATGGACACTCAAACTGTTGGTGGCGGAGATCTATGTACTTGGGTCCAAACAAGTTAACCAACCTGAATATGGATAACAAAGACAAGTTAATAATGCAGGAACTTTTAAAATGAAACTTAGCGAAGAAGTATTAATGAAAATGATATTTAATCATAACACTCAAAAAGGTGAAGCTGTTAACAGATCACTAAGTGTTTCCTTACCAAAGAATGTGAACTTTTCTAGAAATTTGAAAGGAGGGCATCAGCAATAGTTCACACTTTGAATAATGGTATAGCTTATTCCTTGTGACAAAAAGCAGAATGTATTGGTTTTAAAATCTCAAAAGGTTCATTAAAATGCTTGACCAAATGTAATTTGGGAGTGTGAACAGAACAAAGTAAACCAAAATACTCCAGAAAGGAAAAAGAAAATTTACAACACACCAGACAGAAGACTAAGGTTCATGTGGAAGAAAAGGATAGAAGTAAATGTACAGACAGATATAAAAAAGGGCAACCTGATCCAACACTTGATGCTGCATTTGTAAAAGCATTAAGGACGATCATTCATATGGTAGAGTAATACCTGCTAAGAAGAATATACCTACCAGAAGCTGTTCTTCAAAAGTTCAAAATCAAGTAAGATATAGCTGCATTCATCTACTTCTGAAAAGATACAGACAAAATTAACGGTCCTTTTAAGGACCACCAAAATCTTTAAAAGGAGTCTAAAATTGTTGTACATTCAGTTTAAATTGTTTATATAAGCTATAGCCCTACCCGTTATATATCTCCCAAAAATCCAGGCCCCAATCTGGAAAATTGGAGAGCCTCTGGCAAGATTTTCTGAGTTTACAAAATATTCTGTCGTTATTTATGTGATGCGGCTCTTCAGTAATGTGACCGCATTCCACACAAACTTTATGACACATAAAATGGCATAAAGTGTTGTATTCAATATTTAAAACTTATCAAAACTAATTAAAACCATAAAACTGAATCTATGGGCTTTTTCTTTCTCCAGGTCCCAGAAATATGATACTGGAAAGAAATAAGCCCATATTTTCCATCTTTTGTTGTCCCCTGATCCCATATAAGACATTTGTTATTTCTTGCCAGGTGGCTCTTTTCTAATATTCTTTGCTGATATTTTTCGAAAAATCCTCCATTTTAACTTACAAGTGTATGAATACATAATACCATCAAAATGACCTTACTGTGACCCCTTTTGAAACTTTAAATTGAAAACAAACTTTTTAAAAATTTCATAAATTTAAATTTCAATTTAATTTTAAAAGTTTAATTCAAATTTTAAAAATAATTACACCATTGTTTTCCTTATTGAATTTTCAAGTTTCTGGCCAAATTTCATCCATGTAACTCCAAAAATAAGCTTACAATTGCAGATTGAAGTGTTCAAAATATGCCCTCTGACAGACTTTAATATTTTTTCCAGACTTAAAACTGCACTTTTAAAATAAAGATATACATCTCAGTAGTTATTGTGCAAAGTTTCAATAGATTTGATCCAACAGTTACAGATTTATTGATCCTTATCTATGACATCTCAAATACCAGAAAATTGATCGGATAAAATCATAAATTCATGAAGAAAATATTCTTAAAATCAGCAAAACTTTTTTATTTTAAAAGATATTTACATTCTGTAAATTGCACATGGTAGATAAATTCATTATTTGTATGGAAATTTAGTTAAAAAAAAATTTTGCTGAAAAAAAAAAATTAATTATAATTATTTTTTTAATTAAAAAAAAATCTCATAAGAATTACATATGCAAAGAAGCATACCCCATAACAAGGGTATAAATCATGAGACTTAGTCTTCAAACAGTCAGCTGAGTTCATTTAATATAAAATGGAAGAGGCTAGATGCAGAGAAGTTCTCACTTGTAGCTAAAACCAGTCAAGACAGCACCTCCTACAGTTGAACAAATGTCGAGGGAAATCCTGGATCTGCCTGAATGCTTAATGCTACTGTGCGTTGTTATACTTGTGACTGCTCTAAATGTCCCACTAGTTCATACGTGTGTGGTGGTGGTGGACACTCAAACTGTTGGTGGCGGAGATCTATGTACTTGGGTCCAAACAAGTTAACCAACCTGAATATGGATAACAAAGACAAGTTAATAATGCAGGAACTTTTAAAAATGAAACTTAGCGAAGAAGTATTAATGAAAATGATATTTAATCATAACACTCAAAAAGGTGAAGCTGTTAACAGATCACTAAGTGTTTCCTTACCAAAGAATGTGAACTTTTCTAGAAATTTGAAAGGAGGGCATCAGCAATAGTTCACACTTTGAATAATGGTATAGCTTATTCCTTGTGACAAAAAGCAGAATGTATTGGTTTTAAAATCTCAAAAGGTTCATTAAAATGCTTCGACCAAATGTAATTTGGGAGTGTGAACGGAACAAAGTAAACCAAAATACTCCAAAAAGGAAAAAGAAAAATTTACAACGCACCGGACAGAAGACTAAGGTTCATGTGGAAGAAAAGGATAGAAGTAAATGTACAGACAGATATAAAAAAGGGCAACCTGATCCAACACTTGATGCTGCATTTGTAAAAGCATTAAGGACGATCATTCATATGGTAAAGTAATACCTGCTAAGAAGAATATACCTACCAGAAGCTGTTCTTCAAAAGTTCAAAAATCAAGTAAGATATAGCTGCATTCATCTACTTCTGAAAAAGATACAGACAAAATTAACGGTCCTTTTAAGGACCACCAAAATCTTTAAAAAGGAGTCTAAAATTGTTGTACATTCAGTTAAAATTGTTTATATAAGCTATAGCCCTACCCCTTATATATCTCCCAAAAAAATCCAGGCCCCAATCTGGAAAATTGGAGAGCCCCTGGCAAGATTTTCTGAGTTTACAAAATATTCTGTCGTTATTTATGTGATGCGGCTCTTCAGTAATGTGACCCGCATTCCCACACAAACTTTTATGACACATAAAATGGCATAAAGTGTTGTATTCAATATTTAAAACTTATCAAAAACTAATTAAAAACCATAAAACTGAATCTATGGGCTTTTTTCTTTCTCCAGGTCCCAGAAATATGATACTGGAAAGAAATAAGCCCATATTTTCCATCTTTTGTTGTCCCCTGATCCCATATAAGACATTTGTTATTTCTTGCCAGGTGGCTCTTTTCTAATATTCTTTGCTGATATTTTTCGAAAAATCCCTCCATTTTAACTTACAAGTGTATGAATACATAATACCATCAAAATGACCTTACTGTGACCCCTTTTGAAACTTTAAATTGAAAAACAAACTTTTTAAAAATTTCATAAATTTAAATTTCAATTTAATTTTAAAAGTTTAATTCAAATTTTAAAAATAATTACACCATTGTTTTCCTTATTGAATTTTCAAGTTTCTGGCCAAATTTCATCCATGTAACTCCAAAAATAAGCTTACAATTGCAGATTGAAGTGTTCAAAATATGCCCTCTGACAGACTTTAATTTTTTTTCCAGACTTAAAACTGCACTTTTAAAATAAAGATATACATCTCAGTAGTTATTGTGCAAAGTTTCAATAGATTTGATCCAACAGTTACAGATTTATTGATCCTTATCTATGACATCTCAAATACCAGAAAATTGATCGGATAAAATCATAAATTCATGAAGAAAATATTCTTAAAATCAGCAAAACTTTTTTATTTTAAAAGATATTTACATTCTGTAAATTGCACATGGTAGATAAATTCATTATTTGTATGGAAATTTAGTTAAAAAAAAATTTTGCTGAAAAAAAAAAATTAATTATAATTATTTTTAATTAAAAAAAAATCTCATAAAATTACATATGCAAAGAAGCATACCCCATAACAAGGGTATAAATCATGAGACTTAGTCTTCAAACAGTCAGCTGAGTTCATTTAATATAAAATGGAAGAGGCTAGATGCAGAGAAGTTCTCACTTGTAGCTAAAACCAGTCAAGACAGCACCTCCTACAGTTGAACAAATGTCGAGGGAAATCCTGGATCTGCCTGAATGCTTAATGCTACTGTGCGTTGTTATACTTGTGACTGCTCTAAATGTCCCACTAGTTCATACGTGTGTGGTGGTGATGGACACTCAAACTGTTGGTGGCGGAGATCTATGTACTTGGGTCCAAACAAGTTAACCAACCTGAATATGGATAACAAAGACAAGTTAATAATGCAGGAACTTTTAAAAATGAAACTTAGCGAAGAAGTATTAATGAAAATGATATTTAATCATAATACTCAAAAAGGTGAAGCTGTTAACAGATCACTAAGTGTTTCCTTACCAAAGAATGTGAACTTTTCTAGAAATTTGAAAGGAGGGCATCAGCAATAGTTCACACTTTGAATAATGGTATAGCTTATTCCTTGTGACAAAAAGCAGAATGTATTGGTTTTAAAATCTCAAAAGGTTCATTAAAATGCTTCGACCAAATGTAATTTGGGAGTGTGAACGGAACAAAGTAAACCAAAATACTCCAGAAAGGAAAAAGAAAAATTTACAACACACCGGACAGAAGACTAAGGTTCATGTGGAAGAAAAGGATAGAAGTAAATGTACAGACAGATATAAAAAAGGGCAACCTGATCCAACACTTGATGCTGCATTTGTAAAAGCATTAAGGACGATCATTCATATGGTAGAGTAATACCTGCTAAGAAGAATATACCTACCAGAAGCTGTTCTTCAAAAGTTCAAAAATCAAGTAAGATATAGCTGCATTCATCTACTTCTGAAAAAGATACAGACAAAATTAACGGT
Organism: Mytilus coruscus; assembly: GCA_017311375.1. NCBI lineage: Eukaryota > Metazoa > Mollusca > Bivalvia > Mytilida > Mytilidae > Mytilus > Mytilus coruscus. The sequence goes on from CM029605.1 coordinate 80,737,249, forward strand.
CCTTTTAAGGACCACCAAAATCTTTAAAAAGGAGTCTAAAATTGTTGTACATTCAGTTTAAATTGTTTATATAAGCTATAGCCCTACCCGTTATATATCTCCCAAAAAAATCCAGGCCCCAATCTGGAAAATTGGAGAGCCTCTGGCAAGATTTTCTGAGTTTACAAAATATTCTGTCGTTATTTATGTGATGCGGCTCTTCAGTAATGTGACCGCATTCCACACAAACTTTTATGACACATAAAATGGCATAAAGTGTTGTATTCAATATTTAAAACTTATCAAAACTAATTAAAACCATAAAACTGAATCTATGGGCTTTTTCTTTCTCCAGGTCCCAGAAATATGATACTGGAAAGAAATAAGCCCATATTTTCCATCTTTGTTGTCCCTGATCCCATATAAGACATTTGTTATTTCTTGCCAGGTGGCTCTTTTCTAATATTCTTTGCTGATATTTTTCGAAAAATCCTCCATTTTAACTTACAAGTGTATGAATACATAATACCATCAAAATGACCTTACTGTGACCCCTTTTGAAACTTTAAATTGAAAAACAAACTTTTTAAAAATTTCATAAATTTAAATTTCAATTTAATTTTAAAAGTTTAATTCAAATTTTAAAAATAATTACACCATTGTTTTCCTTATTGAATTTTCAAGTTTCTGGCCAAATTTCATCCATGTAACTCCAAAAATAAGCTTACAATTGCAGATTGAAGTGTTCAAAATATGCCCTCTGACAGACTTTAATTTTTTTTCCAGACTTAAAACTGCACTTTTAAAATAAAGATATACATCTCAGTAGTTATTGTGCAAAGTTTCAATAGATTTGATCCAACAGTTACAGATTTATTGATCCTTATCTATGACATCTCAAATACCAGAAAATTGATCGGATAAAATCATAAATTCATGAAGAAAATATTCTTAAAATCAGCAAAACTTTTTTATTTTAAAAGATATTTACATTCTGTAAATTGCACATGGTAGATAAATTCATTATTTGTATGGAAATTTAGTTAAAAAAAATTTGCTGAAAAAATTAATTATAATTATTTTTAATTAAAAAAAATCTCATAAAAATTACATATGCAAAGAAGCATACCCCATAACAAGGGTATAAATCATGAGACTTAGTCTTCAAACAGTCAGCTGAGTTCATTTAATATAAAATGGAAGAGGCTAGATGCAGAGAAGTTCTCACTTGTAGCTAAAACCAGTCAAGACAGCACCTCCTACAGTTGAACAAATGTCGAGGGAAATCCTGGATCTGCCTGAATGCTTAATGCTACTGTGCGTTGTTATACTTGTGACTGCTCTAAATGTCCACTAGTTCATACGTGTGTGGTGGTGATGGACACTCAAACTGTTGGTGGCGGAGATCTATGTACTTCGTCCAAACAAGTTAACCAACCTGAATATGGATAACAAAGACAAGTTAATAATGCAGGAACTTTTAAAAATGAAACTTAGCGAAGAAGTATTAATGAAAATGATATTTAATCATAACACTCAAAAAGGTGAAGCTGTTAACAGATCACTAAGTGTTTCCTTACCAAAGAATGTGAACTTTTCTAGAAATTTGAAAGGAGGGCATCAGCAATAGTTCACACTTTGAATAATGGTATAGCTTATTCCTTGTGACAAAAGCAGAATGTATTGGTTTTAAAATCTCAAAGGTTCATTAAAATGCTTGACCAAATGTAATTTGGGAGTGTGAACGGAACAAAGTAAACCAAAATACTCCAGAAAGGAAAAGAAAAATTTACAACACACGGACAGAAGACTAAGGTTCATGTGGAAGAAAAGGATAGAAGTAAATGTACAGACAGATATAAAAAAGGGCAACCTGATCCAACACTTGATGCTGCATTTGTAAAAGCATTAAGGACGATCATTCATATGGTAAAGTAATACCTGCTAAGAAGAATATACCTACCAGAAGCTGTTCTTCAAAGTTCAAAAATCAAGTAAGATATAGCTGCATTCATCTACTTCTGAAAAAGATACAGACAAAATTAACGGTCCTTTTAAGGACCACCAAAATCTTTAAAAAGGAGTCTAAAATTGTTGTACATTCAGTTTAAATTGTTTATATAAGCTATAGCCCTACCGTTATATATCTCCCAAAAATCCAGGCCCCAATCTGGAAAATTGGAGAGCCTCTGGCAAGATTTTCTGAGTTTACAAAATATTCTGTCGTTATTTATGTGATGCGGCTCTTCAGTAATGTGACCGCATTCCACACAAACTTTTATGACACATAAAATGGCATAAAGTGTTGTATTCAATATTTAAAACTTATCAAAAACTAATTAAAAACCATAAAACTGAATCTATGGGCTTTTTTCTTTCTCCAGGTCCCAGAAATATGATACTGGAAAGAAATAAGCCCATATTTTCCATCTTTGTTGTCCCTGATCCCATATAAGACATTTGTTATTTCTTGCCAGGTGGCTCTTTTCTAATATTCTTTGCTGATATTTTTCGAAAAATCCCTCCATTTTAACTTACAAGTGTATGAATACATAATACCATCAAAATGACCTTACTGTGACCCCTTTTGAAACTTTAAATTGAAAAACAAACTTTTTAAAAATTTCATAAATTTAAATTTCAATTTAATTTTAAAAGTTTAATTCAAATTTTAAAAATAATTACACCATTGTTTTCCTTATTGAATTTTCAAGTTTCTGGCCAAATTTCATCCATGTAACTCAAAAAATAAGCTTACAATTGCAGATTGAAGTGTTCAAAATATGCCCTCTGACAGACTTTAATTTTGTTTCCAGACTTAAAACTGCACTTTTAAAATAAAGATATACATCTCAGTAGTTATTGTGCAAAGTTTCAATAGATTTGATCCAACAGTTACAGATTTATTGATCCTTATCTATGACATCTCAAATACCAGAAAATTGATCGGATAAAATCATAAATTCATGAAGAAAATATTCTTAAAATCAGCAAAACTTTTTTATTTTAAAAGATATTTACATTCTGTAAATTGCACATGGTAGATAAATTCATTATTTGTATGGAAATTTAGTTAAAAAAAATTTGCTGAAAAAAATTAATTATAATTATTTTTTAATTAAAAAAAATCTCATAGAATTACATATGCAAAGAAGCATACCCCATAACAAGGGTATAAATCATGAGACTTAGTCTTCAAACAGTCAGCTGAGTTCATTTAATATAAAATGGAAGAGGCTAGATGCAGAGAAGTTCTCACTTGTAGCTAAAACCAGTCAAGACAGCACCTCCTACAGTTGAACAAATGTCGAGGGAAATCCTGGATCTGCCTGAATGCTTAATGCTACTGTGCGTTGTTATACTTGTGACTGCTCTAAATGTCCCACTAGTTCATACGTGTGTGGTGGTGGTGGACACTCAAACTGTTGGTGGCGGAGATCTATGTACTTGGGTCCAAACAAGTTAACCAACCTGAATATGGATAACAAAGACAAGTTAATAATGCAGGAACTTTTAAAAATGAAACTTAGCGAAGAAGTATTAATGAAAATGATATTTAATCATAACACTCAAAAAGGTGAAGCTGTTAACAGATCACTAAGTGTTTCCTTACCAAAGAATGTGAACTTTTCTAGAAATTTGAAAGGAGGGCATCAGCAATAGTTCACACTTTGAATAATGGTATAGCTTATTCCTTGTGACAAAAAGCAGAATGTATTGGTTTTAAAATCTCAAAAGGTTCATTAAAATGCTTCGACCAAATGTAATTTGGGAGTGTGAACGGAACAAAGTAAACCAAAATACTCCAAAAAGGAAAAAGAAAAATTTACAACGCACCGGACAGAAGACTAAGGTTCATGTGGAAGAAAAGGATAGAAGTAAATGTACAGACAGATATAAAAAAGGGCAACCTGATCCAACACTTGATGCTGCATTTGTAAAAGCATTAAGGACGATCATTCATATGGTAAAGTAATACCTGCTAAGAAGAATATACCTACCAGAAGCTGTTCTTCAAAAGTTCAAAAATCAAGTAAGATATAGCTGCATTCATCTACTTCTGAAAAAGATACAGACAAAATTAACGGTCCTTTTAAGGACCACCAAAATCTTTAAAAAGGAGTCTAAAATTGTTGTACATTCAGTTAAAATTGTTTATATAAGCTATAGCCCTACCGTTATATATCTCCCAAAAAATCCAGGCCCCAATCTGGAAAATTGGAGAGCCCCTGGCAAGATTTTCTGAGTTTACAAAATATTCTGTCGTTATTTATGTGATGCGGCTCTTCAGTAATGTGACCGCATTCCACACAAACTTTTATGACACATAAAATGGCATAAAGTGTTGTATTCAATATTTAAAACTTATCAAAACTAATTAAAACCATAAAACTGAATCTATGGGCTTTTTCTTTCTCCAGGTCCCAGAAATATGATACTGGAAAGAAATAAGCCCATATTTTCCATCTTTGTTGTCCCCTGATCCCATATAAGACATTTATTTCTTGCCAGGTGGCTCTTTTCTAATATTCTTTGCTGATATTTTCGAAAAATCCTCCATTTTAACTTACAAGTGTATGAATACATAATACCATCAAAATGACCTTACTGTGACCCCTTTTGAAACTTTAAATTGAAAAACAAACTTTTAAAAATTTCATAAATTTAAATTTCAATTTAATTTTAAAAGTTTAATTCAAATTTTAAAATAATTACACCATTGTTTTCCTTATTGAATTTTCAAGTTTCTGGCCAAATTTCATCCATGTAACTCCAAAAATAAGCTTACAATTGCAGATTGAAGTGTTCAAAATATGCCTCTGACAGGAACGGGTACCCAGTTATTTCCCCATTGAAACGCATTGAAAATCATAGTAAATAAATGGGGTGCTGTCCAATAAATAATTTTGATAGCCACCTTGGGACTTCTGTTTCATGTTAGGCATTTGTTTGAAGTTTCTAAGTACAATCTCAGTGCCTCATGACCGGCATTCCGTTGCACAATTTTGTTTTGATTGACAACAGGTCAGGTCCATCCACTTCCGGGAAGAATAAAGGCTAGAATTTAGGCAATTTACTCTATGTACCGACGCCTGATAACATTTAAATCAATCAAAATTTTACAGAAATTCAAGCTAAAAAGCCTACCCTTTCAAATAAATCTACATTCAGTTACAGAACTTGTGTAATAATAAAACTACACCATTTTAAATAAAAGTTATATATTTTTTAAGAACTACATTCGTGGGTACGGACTGGTTGCCGTAACTGGGATCCTATTCCTGTCAGACTTTAATTTTTTTCCAGACTTAAAACTGCACTTTTAAAATAAAGATATACATCTCAGTAGTTATTGTGCAAAGTTTCAATAGATTTGATCCAACAGTTACAGATTTATTGATCCTTATCTATGACATCTCAAATACCAGAAAATTGATCGGATAAAATCATAAATTCATGAAGAAAATATTCTTAAAATCAGCAAAACTTTTTATTTTAAAAGATATTTACATTCTGTAAATTGCACATGGTAGATAAATTCATTATTTGTATGGAAATTTAGTTAAAAAAATTTTGCTGAAAAAAATTAATTATAATCATTTTTAATTAAAAAAAATCTCATAAGAATTACATATGCAAAGAAGCATACCCCATAACAAGGGTATAAATCATGAGACTTAGTCTTCAAACAGTCAGCTGAGTTCATTTAATATACAATGGAAGAGGCTAGATGCAGAGAAGTTCTCACTTGTAGCTAAAACCAGTCAAGACAGCACCTCCTACAGTTGAACAAATGTCGAGAAATCCTGGATCTGCCTGAATGCTTAATGCTACTGTGCGTTGTTATACTTGTGACTGCTCTAAATGTCCCACTAGTTCATACGTGTGTGGTGGTGGTGGACACTCAAACTGTTGGTGGCGGAGATCTATGTACTTGGGTCCAAACAAGTTAACCAACCTGAATATGGATAACAAAGACAAGTTAATAATGCAGGAACTTTTAAAAATGAAACTTAGCGAAGAAGTATTAATGAAAATGATATTTAATCATAACACTCAAAAAGGTGAAGCTGTTAACAGATCACTAAGTGTTTCCTTACCAAAGAATGTGAACTTTTCTAGAAATTTGAAAGGAGGGCATCAGCAATAGTTCACACTTTGAATAATGGTATAGCTTATTCCTTGTGACAAAAAGCAGAATGTATTGGTTTTAAAATCTCAAAAGGTTCATTAAAATGCTTCGACCAAATGTAATTTGGGAGTGTGAACGGAACAAAGTAAACCAAAATACTCCAGAAAGGAAAAGAAAATTTACAACACACGGACAGAAGACTAAGGTTCATGTGGAAGAAAAGGATAGAAGTAAATGTACAGACAGATATAAAAAAGGGCAACCTGATCCAACACTTGATGCTGCATTTGTAAAAGCATTAAGGACGATCATTCATATGGTAGAGTAATACCTGCTAAGAAGAATATACCTACCAGAAGCTGTTCTTCAAAAGTTCAAAAATCAAGTAAGATATAGCTGCATTCATCTACTTCTGAAAAAGATACAGACAAAATTAACGGTCCTTTTAAGGACCACCAAAATCTTTAAAAAGGAGTCTAAAATTGTTGTACATTCAGTTTAAATTGTTTATATAAGCTATAGCCCTACCCGTTATATATCTCCCAAAAAAATCCAGGCCCCAATCTGGAAAATTGGAGAGCCTCTGGCAAGATTTTCTGAGTTTACAAAATATTCTGTCGTTATTTATGTGATGCGGCTCTTCAGTAATGTGACCCGCATTCCCACACAAACTTTTATGACACATAAAATGGCATAAAGTGTTGTATTCAATATTTAAAACTTATCAAAACTAATTAAAACCATAAAACTGAATCTATGGGCTTTTTCTTTCTCCAGGTCCCAGAAATATGATACTGGAAAGAAATAAGCCCATATTTTCCATCTTTGTTGTCCCTGATCCCATATAAGACATTTGTTATTTCTTGCCAGGTGGCTCTTTTCTAATATTCTTTGCTGATATTTTCGAAAAATCCTCCATTTTAACTTACAAGTGTATGAATACATAATACCATCAAAATGACCTTACTGTGACCCCTTTGAAACTTTAAATTGAAAACAAACTTTTAAAAATTTCATAAATTTAAATTTCAATTTAATTTTAAAAGTTTAATTCAAATTTTAAAATAATTACACCATTGTTTTCCTTATTGAATTTTCAAGTTTCTGGCCAAATTTCATCCATGTAACTCCAAAAATAAGCTTACAATTGCAGATTGAAGTGTTCAAAATATGCCCTCTGTCAGACTTTAATTTTTTTCCAGACTTAAAACTGCACTTTTAAATAAAGATATACATCTCAGTAGTTATTGTGCAAAGTTTCAATAGATTTGATCCAACAGTTACAGATTTATTGATCCTTATCTATGACATCTCAAATACCAGAAAATTGATCGGATAAAATCATAAATTCATGAAGAAAATATTCTTAAAATCAGCAAAACTTTTTATTTTAAAGATATTTACATTCTGTAAATTGCACATGGTAGATAAATTCATTATTTGTATGGAAATTTAGTTAAAAAAAAATTTTGCTGAAAAAAAATTAATTATAATCATTTTTTTAATTAAAAAAAAAATCTCATAAGAATTACATATGCAAAGAAGCATACCCCATAACAAGGGTATAAATCATGAGACTTAGTCTTCAAACAGTCAGCTGAGTTCATTTAATATACAATGGAAGAGGCTAGATGCAGAGAAGTTCTCACTTGTAGCTAAAACCAGTCAAGACAGCACCTCCTACAGTTGAACAAATGTCGAGGGAAATCCTGGATCTGCCTGAATGCTTAATGCTACTGTGCGTTGTTATACTTGTGACTGCTCTAAATGTCCCACTAGTTCATACGTGTGTGGTGGTGGTGGACACTCAAACTGTTGGTGGCGGAGATCTATGTACTTGGGTCCAAACAAGTTAACCAACCTGAATATGGATAACAAAGACAAGTTAATAATGCAGGAACTTTTAAAAATGAAACTTAGCGAAGAAGTATTAATGAAAATGATATTTAATCATAACACTCAAAAAGGTGAAGCTGTTAACAGATCACTAAGTGTTTCCTTACCAAAGAATGTGAACTTTTCTAGAAATTTGAAAGGAGGGCATCAGCAATAGTTCACACTTTGAATAATGGTATAGCTTATTCCTTGTGACAAAAAGCAGAATGTATTGGTTTTAAAATCTCAAAAGGTTCATTAAAATGCTTCGACCAAATGTAATTTGGGAGTGTGAACGGAACAAAGTAAACCAAAATACTCCAGAAAGGAAAAAGAAAAATTTACAACACACCGGACAGAAGACTAAGGTTCATGTGGAAGAAAAGGATAGAAGTAAATGTACAGACAGACATAAAAAAGGGCAACCTGATCCAACACTTGATGCTGCATTTGTAAAAGCATAAGGACGATCATTCATATGGTAGAGTAATACCTGCTAAGAAGAATATACCTACCAGAAGCTGTTCTTCAAAAGTTCAAAAATCAAGTAAGATATAGCTGCATTCATCTACTTCTGAAAAAGATACAGACAAAATTAACGGCCCTTTTAAGGACCACCAAAATCTTTAAAAAGGAGTCTAAAATTGTTGTACATTCTGTTAAAATTGTTTATATAAGCTATAGCCCTACCCCTTATATATCTCCCAAAAAAATCCAGGCCCCAATCTGGAAAATTGGAGAGCCTCTGGCAAGATTTTCTGAGTTTACAAAATATTCTGTCGTTATTTATGTGATGCGGCTCTTCATTAATGTGACCCGCATTCCCACACAAACTTTTATGACACATAAAATGGCATAAAGTGTTGTATTCAATATTTAAAACTTATCAAAAACTAATTAAAAACCATAAAACTGAATCTATGGGCTTTTTTCTTTCTCCAGGTCCCAGAAATATGATACTGGAAAGAAATAAGCCCATATTTTCCATCTTTGTTGTCCCTGATCCCATATAAGACATTTGTTATTTCTTGCCAGGTGGCTCTTTTCTAATATTCTTTGCTGATATTTTCGAAAAATCCTCCATTTTAACTTACAAGTGTATGAATACATAATACCATCAAAATGACCTTACTGTGACCCCTTTTGAAACTTTAAATTGAAAACAAACTTTTAAAAATTTCATAAATTTAAATTTCAATTTAATTTTAAAAGTTTAATTCAAATTTTAAAATAATTACACCATTGTTTTCCTTATTGAATTTTCAAGTTTCTGGCCAAATTACATCCATGTAACTCCAAAAATAAGCTTACAATTGCAGATTGAAGTGTTCAAAATATGCCCTCTGACAGGAACGGGGACCCAGTTATTTCCCCCATTGAAACGCATTGAAAATCATAGTAAATAAATGGGGTGCTGTCCAATAAATAATTTTGATAGCCACCTTGGGACTTCTGTTTCATGTTAGGCATTTGTTTCGAAGTTTCTAAATACAATCTCAGTGCCTCATGACCGGCATTCCGTTGCAAAATTTTGTTTTGATTGACAGCAGGTCAGGTCCATCCACTTCCGGGGAAGAATAAAGGCTAGAATTTAGGCAATTTACTCTATGTACCGACGCCTGATAACTTTTAAATCAATCAAAATTTTTACAGAAATTCAAGCTAGAAAGCCTACCCTTTCAAATAAATCTACATTCAGTTACAGAACTTGTGTAATAATAAAACTACACCATTTTAAATAAAAGTTATATATTTTTTTTAAGAACTACATTCGTGGGTACCGGACTGGTTGCCGTAACTGGGATCCTATTCCAACTACGGTGAAAATCGACTAAGAAATGACAAAGTTATGAGGGTTTAAAGAAATTTAAGAATGCAATTTCTATTGAACCCCACCTTGCCTTAAACAAAGATTTTCGCTTCACCTGTGTGATGCTGCCCATGATAATTAGTAGGTAATATCATAGAAAATAGAGGAATATGTGAGGTACTTTCCTGACGGACATTTTTTCCTGCACATTTTTATAAATATTTTATGTTTTAAATTTTAATTCCATATATATACATCATTTACGAAGCAATTCAGGTCTACTGAGTCGTGCGTCTTGCAGATGCAGAATCTTTCTGGATCAAATTCTTTTTCGAGCTCCAACACTTAGGCATCGCTTATAGATACATCGTCGACCATGATCAAATGATGACTGAAATACGTCAACAGAAAACATCCGGTGTGTATTTTTTAATAGTCTGGTATCCTGGCCAAACCTTCACTTCTTGTAAGTAAGGCTATATATATATGTGTGTGTGTATACTGTCGAGAATTGAGCCATGATCTCAGCCTTATTTTGTAAAATCTCGGTTGGTTTATTACACTTCGGGTGTTTCCGTTCTTACTCGGATGTGTAATTAGGACAAAATCTTCCTCTGCTACCGAATCGATCTTAACTAATTAACACCCACTTACAGAAAAGGCGGTAACATTTTATGTGTAATTAGCGTCTTTCGTCCTCTCTCCTTCTCATATCACCTCCTTGGTTGAATCATAGATATAATAGCCATAGATAAAGTACTCGGCCCACATCAAACGCAGATGATATATGCCGAAATTTTGTCACCCTCTTATTATATACATGACACGCTTGGTGTTAATTAGACTTTATTGGCAATTGCCGTCGATCGATATCTTATAAATTGTGAATCGGAAGAGGAAGATGTCATTCTTCGGTAGTTATCGTTATCTTCCGGTACATCATTTACATTGGCAACCATGTCCGACATTGATGCGACTGATTTTACGGAAGAAGAAATTAATGAAATAATGAAAGATGACAGTTTTACCGAAATATTTGCAAAGTCAATTTTGAGCGAAATTTTTACGTCTCTCTCAAATTTTTCCTTTGGGGTTGGCTTTCCTTTTTGAGGAATAGCTTTATTTTCTCATCATAAACGACAGACACAACGTAGAAGACTCTCATGAATGGTAGTTCCTGAAAGTTGAAATTTTTCATAAAGCAATGCCAGAAAGAAAAAAGAATGAGAGACAAACGTACAAATCTATTTGTATTTTTCAAGACTACTCGATATGCGAGTATAATTATTTTTTTGTGAAAAGGTTATTTGATACAGTTTTGTTTTGTATATAACTTTCATTATACAAGGTGTTATTGCTTCGCATTTTGTTTGGAATGTTTATATGCATGCTTAAAATATGTCAAGGTGATTGATGTCCTGAATATGCATCAAATATTTGCCACTGAACGTTATGAAATCCAAAAACAAAACAAAGAAGTCATATGAATAAAGTACACAAAAAGTACGCCGACAACTAAACGGGCAGATTTACGGAGGGATATATAGCTGTATGTATAGTACGAAAAATGCCTCTAACACAATTGTAAGAAGGATGACACACGACAAAAGACCTATATTTTTATTCTATCATAGCCATTATAACGCTTAATCTATATATTGTTTATTTCATAAAATGAATTCGACAATCAGATTATACCACCAGCTATTAAATTGCAAGACAAGCAAAAAATTGTAAGCCTACAGGAATTATAATTGTTGAAGAAAAAAAAATCAAAGATATGATTATTGTGTTATTTCCCAATCATTTCATGTATTCAGTATGTCACATACGTTTTCTTGACCAAACGGCGTTTAATAAGTTTATAATGTATTCCGTTTTTCTCTTTATTTTCAAAAACTTAGTGTTACCGTAGGTGTATAACGACAGAAAGTTTCAACACTTGTAAAAATCTTTTTTTTGTTTTCTAAAATATAATAATTTCTACTTTCTGGCCTTAAATATGATTACACTATTTTGAATCTCGATAAAAAAGAAATTTCTTTAACTCGCCCTAGAAAAATTCGACCAGGTTCGACCTCTTAATCACGTATACCTTCAGTTAACGCTATTTGTCCTCTTTTCAATCATACAGGTCTCATTTCCCGAGTGCAACCGATACAAGTGCTATGACAATTTAATTCTACATACCTGTTAAGTCAATTTTCCATGATTTCTTTAGTTTATTATTTCAACAACAGCATAACTTTTTCATTTGTTGACCGTTTTTCTCCAAATAAATTACAATCCGAACAACTTTAACAACCAGACGCTTTTTATTGCTTCCGCCTCACGGCATATTTTTACTTGAGACAGGTAATACATATTAATTATCGGCTGATAAGACGAGTGCCCGATAATTTAAAAATAATTATGATAAGTAATTAGTCTATTGGGAGGATGTCGGCAGATATCATGTACATCACAGGCCACTTCGCGCCGTGCCGTGCTTTTGATATTTCAAAGGAAACTACATGGGGCTCAGTGTGACATATTCTGAGTACTTTATCTATGGCTATTATATCTATGGCTGAATCATGGAAGTAATATTTAAAAGGAATAACAACGACTAATTAGCATGTATTTATGGCCTGCAGAGCAGTCTGTACTAAAGTCATATGATTTTATCCAATTATAGTCTCAACGGCAAGACCCCTTTGGTTACTATCTGTGATACCGCGGTTGTAAAATGGCGTCTGGAATTTCTTATCAGTCACGTCATTTTATCGAGTCCGGTAATTATAAATCACCTGTTGGAAATCCTTAGTTTATTAATAACAAGGTGGCGCTGTATCATATAAAACTTCTACCTTCAGAAAGAAATCGAATGATGTAAAAAACTTGAAAAACGGACTAGAATTGTTTAAACTACAACAGTTTAACATGGACAATTATATTTATGTTTGCATATTTTTGCTTTTTACTGTTTGTTTTAAACTGATCTAAAAGTGTTTTCCGGTTAAAAGCGGATCACGAGTAAAACAGGTAATAACGATGAAGCGATCAGGTTTCACATGATGTTGAACAAAATAATGTAGACAAATGTAGACATAGAATATTTTACTGTTCCAAATGTGCCAAGTTTATCGAGATTTATGAAAATATTTACTTTCAAGTAATTGATTACATTATTGAAACTGGACAATTAAAATCGGGATGATAAGTTCGTAAACATGTTAAATTTATATCTATTTTAAAAAAAGTGTTTACAATTGAATACTAATATTAATGTAGCATGTTACAGCAAAAAGAAAATCAACCAAACAAAATGAGCTTGACGCTATATATCTAGCCGCAAATTATTTTATATGAAGTAGTTTATGTACAAATTAAAGAATAGAAACGTTTAAAATTGTGAATATTTAAATTGCCTGGTATACACGAAAGACTTGGATTATTCGTATTTGATAAAAGGGGGTCGAAACATATTTTTTGTACAATCATCTTCTTAACTTCTAGAAACGACTTCTTAATTTACTGATTTTAAATATTATAATTGAAAATGATCCACCCTTTTTCTTAAATTCCATATGTGATAACTGTCGGCCTAAACTATTAAGATCGAAAAAGACATAAATAGGAAAAATAGACTAAAATCAACATTGAACGACTAACTCTATTCGGTAGCGTACAGCAGCGGAATGTAACGAGTGAACTATTCGGGTTACTTCGTACGTATATACGACAACAACCGGTCTATTCGTAATTTTCCGGGAACACGAAAATGACCGAAAAGTGTCAGTGATTTGATCTATCACATGCCGAGAGTCAATTACCATGCCATACATTAAACCAATTAACGAGTTATCGAAAGATGGGCGGTAACGCAGATGAAACCTTTGAAGTGACGACGTTGTTATTCCTTTCAATATTACTTCCATGGTTGAATTAATGAGATGAAAAATTTAACTTTAATGAAAAATTATGAGCTAGCCTGAGAAAATTTTTTAAAGGCATGTTTTTACATCTCAAAACTTGAGAATTTTTGTGGGATTGTAAAAATAAATTACTTATACAAGTAAATTTTTGGGAAAATTAAGGGGAGAATATATTCAATCATTATAATTAACTTATATAAGTATATCTTACTTGTACAAGTAGTACCCCTGATTGATAATTGTTAACTTTTCATACATTAAAATTGTGACTTGGATAGAGAGTTGTTTCATTGGCACTTACATACCACATCTTCTTATTTATAATAAATAAAATGCTGATTCAAAAATATGTCTTTGTCTATCTGCATAAAAAAATATCAGAAAAGACAATCTGATGGACATCAACATTGCTAGATATCAGAAAAGACAATCTGATGGACATCAACATTGCTAGATATCAGAAAAGACAATCTGATGGACATCAACATTGCTAGTAAATTAATACGATGTTGCTGGACCATGAACTAGGGACCTCATAATAGTTGCCAAACTAATTTGCTTTGATCATGTTGCTATTATGCGACTATTTAGAAAATATCATTGATATATCACAATTAATTTCTATCAAATTAAATTAAGCAGAAAAATTATTATTGGAAACTTCTAATAAATTAAATTACAATACTTGACCATGATTGACCTAGGTTGCAATCAAACTGTAGGAGGAGTCGTGTGGAATATATACCAATAACGAACGGACGAACAGTGGTAAAACAATATGCCCTCCCCCAACTTTCAGTTGCAAGGGCATAAAAAGTGTTCTTTACAACTATAGTTAAACACACAAACATCATTTTGTAACATTTGTCTATATGTATAGAAGTTTAAACATATTTTATTTGCTTCAATATGCAAAGAGGGTTTAGAAACAAGCTTTAAGTTAATCAAACTTTGTAACTTTTTATACACTTTGACTTAGATGGAGAATTGTCTCATTGTTTGCTCTCATACCACATCTTCTTATTTATATATAAACCTACATGTACATGATGAATATACCATGTATATACCTCTCTGGAATACGCCAATCATCCCTACATGTATGTAGCAAGATTAGAGAAGTTCAAGGAGAAAATTCAAATGAAATCGATTGATATCATGGATATGCAGCAAAGATCAAATGTAAAAAAAATAAGTACATTTTGGGAAATTGTAACATTCTAACGACTATATGGAACACTCCAGAAATTTTTGACCTGGAAGATGTTTAGATTTTGTATGTACAATGATGTATATGAATTTTTCCAATTTTATTTTATCAATATGCAGCAAAAGATCAACATTTTGTTTTTAATTTCAGCTTCACAAACTTCTAATGTAATAACTTATGTAAATAATTAACATAAAACATAATTTCTTTCCATATATATTTCTTATAACACAGTTTAACAAATTTATTTTTTAAATGTACAATTGTTTTTAGAAATAACTTTTAACATTTGTTTAACCAGTATAATTGTCAACGACATTGTTTCAATATTGAATTTCTTGACTTTTATCATAAGATGAGGTAATTTTCTATTGTTCTCAATCATCAGTTTAGCCACTGACATGTCTTAACAAATATGGCCATGTTTACCATGGTTTTACTTTACTTACATCACAAATTTTACTTTCAGTACAGATAAACCAGTACAAATCCAGGACCTAGATAACTATAAAATCTAATGAACATTTTCTTGAAGAATTTATTAAAACAAAGGATTTGTATACTTGATTAAAACTATCCCGGATTTTAATATGTATTTTTTGTCAGTGTACAAAATAGATATAATCTGTCAGTATCTTTATTTTGGCTTTGCACAAGGTTATGTTTTCTCCGACTGTTAACGACGTCTTAACGCTAAATCCATTGGATGTTGGATGTGTGCTGATTTTTTGTAGTCTATAGATACATTTACATGACATTCTTTATTAGTAGTTACTGTAAATTGAGAAATTATTGTGAAATTTTTATTAATGTAAATAATACATGTAATATGACCATGATGACTACTAGAGCCTTTTTCAACTGATTTCTATAGTTAGTTCTTATGCTGTACTGTTACACAACTGTCCAAGGTTTGGGGGAGGGTTGGGATCCCAGTAACATGTTTAATCCCGCCACATTTTGTATGTATGTGCCTGTTCCAAGTCAGGAGCCTGTAATTCAGTGGTTGTCGTTTGTTTAAGTGTTACATATTTGTTATTCGTTCATTTTTTGTATATTAATTAGGTTGTTAGTTTTCTTGTTTGAATTGTTTTACATTTGTCATTTCGGGGCCTTTTATAGCTGACTATGCAATATGGGTTTTGCTCATTGTTGTAGGTCGTACGGTGACCTATAGTTGTTAATTTCTGTGTCATTTGGTCTCTTGTGGAGAGTTGTCTCATTGGCAATGATTGGCAATCATACCACATCTTCTATTTTATATATATAGCAATAATAAGAACTCACATTCTGATATCAAATACATAAGTCAAGGATATAACTCTATAGGGTTATTAGAGAAAAATAACACACATTTGTTATTGTGGACTAAAAAATCAAACAACTGTGATAACATACGTATGTTACATGTTTCAAAGGGACAATATACATCATTAGTTTTGTTAAAATCATGTATACAAGTTCTACTGTTAATTTGATATTACTATTATCTTTATGTATACTTAACTATAGAAAGATATAACAGTTCATAGTTTGCCAATCATGCATAGTACATGTACACCTATGTTATTACAGAAAAAATATGCCTGTAATAACTAAAGGGTGTTATTACAGCTTCTCTACATCACTCCAATGCATTTGCTCAGACATACATCATGCTTAATTACAATGTATTTTAGTTTATTGTAAGAAATAATGATCAGAGCGCATCGAGCATCCCAGTAATTCCAAAGTGTCTCATTTAATAAGTTACATGCCAATAATAACTAAGCTTTGTCATTACAGCTAAGTTTATCTCTCAAACGCCTTGTTTCATTGATTTATTATGGTTAATGAAAAAGTATTAATTTACATAAACAATTAGTTATCAAGGCTACACATTTAGTTTCTGTGCACAGTTTCAAGAGTTCCCTAGAGCCCACAAAAATTAAAAATATTTATGATTTATTTTACAAATAACAAACATATGCTATTACAGATTTAGAAAATTTAAGAATTAAAGAGTAGACAACTCATGAAAGTATCTGTAATAACACATACAAGTTATTTTCTGTAATAGCCCTATACATGCTATAGAGTTATATCCCTGACTGTACATGTACATGTATACATCTGTATGTGGCTTTTCTTAAAATTGCAATATTTATTAAAATTGCTTTTTTGTTAATTTTTCATCAGTATCTCGAATAACCGAATAACACTTGTAATGACTGAATAACACTTGAAATTTTAATATTAGCACACATTGGTGACTTTTAAACATTGATTATTAAATAATATTATAAGTGTATTTTATAACTTAACAATGATTTACAGAAAGCAGGCAAGTTCATAAAGATCATTATAAATATTAGTATGTACATCCAACATGGCGACCAAGAAAATCACAATGGGAGGAATAAAAGAATGATTGCATACGATCCTTCAACATGTTCATTTTTGACCACCAAAGTGGAGCCCTCAAGCCATTTCAAGGCAATGTCAGAACAATGTGAGGGTGAAGAAAATACGGAATATTTAACTGTAACTTATTTTGTCATTCGTGTTACCCATTTTTTATTATACAATAATTTGTTACAACACTGAGGGAGGTAATTAGCGGGAAGAGTTAACGTTTGGCGCATGCAAATATGTTTAACCACCATGACCACACAGCCGCAAGTTTCTACATGTGCCTGTCCAAAGTCAGGAACCTGTGATTTGATAGTTGTCATTTGTTGCTGTATATCATATATATTTTTTCATTTATTGTTTGTACTAAAATCAAGACATTAATTTTCCTACACCATGACAACCGTTTAACATTTGTCAATGTTTGATTTCGTGGCCTTTTAGCTTGCTATTCATGAGGTATGGGTTTTTCTCATTGTTGAAGTCCAATTAATTAACCGTTACAGAAATTAAATGTTTGCAGCAGATCTGCTGCAAACTTGCTGCAGGTCTGCTGCAAACAAAAAGGTTGCAGGAACCCTTTGAATAATGTTTGCAGATGTTTGCAGCTAGCAGCAAACCTCCTGCAAACATTGCAGCTTTTTGCTGCAAGCTTGCGGCAAGTTTGCAGAAACAAATATGTTTGCAGTAAGATTGCAGGAAAACTAGAATATAAGGGATGTTCGCAGCTAGATTGCAGAAATCTTTGACAATTTTATATGTTTGCAAGAGCATTGCAAGAAACTACATAAAACGACTGAGCATGCCTATTGGTAACTTCCTGCAAGATAAAGATTTGAAATTTGAAAATGTTGGTGATGTTTGTGTCATGATATATATTAGTGTTCAGGGAGGCATTATAGTTTGAAAGTTAACAGAATAGTTTTCAAAGACATAATTTGTAAGTACAAATTCATCATAGAATGTTAACTTGTGAAATTCATTCCCGGCGGCTCCACAGATATCTGCATGAAGGGTAAAAATACATTTTCAAATATGTAACCAGGCAATATACAGTACTCCCTCATATGCTTAGAGATTATAACTTACTAAATATTTTGTTGTAAGTCTAGTTGAATTTTGTGACAATTTTAATTTAACTAGCTGTATATATATGCACAAAATAAATTTCAAATAAACCTTTTTTGAATTTTAGATTCATGCATGTAATTCATTTGAGAACGTACTTGGAATTAATTTAACTTATTAACAAGTATAAACTTATGCTATGATAATTTTTTCAAATGGTAAAGTAATTGAATTATTGTATGTATGGATGTAACATAACTTTTTCAGAATTTGCTGTGTAATATTGATAATATGTTGTGTACACAACATGACATATTGGTTAATTGTATAACGTATGTAGTTCTTGCAAGTTTGCAGCAAACACGCAGGAGAAAGATTGATTTGAATATAAATGTTTGCCGCAGGTCTGCAGCAAACACGCAGGAGAAAGATTGATTTGCATAAATATGTTTGCAGCAGGTCTGCAGCAAACACTCATTTGCATATAAATGTTTGCAGCAGGTCTGCAGCAAACACGCAGGAGAAAGAATAATTTGCATAAATATGTTTGCCGCAGGTCTGCAGCAAACACTCATTTGCATATAAATGTTTGCAGCAGGTCTGCAGCAAACACTCATTTGCATGGTAAATTGTTTGCAGCAGACCTGCAGCGTATTTGCAGCAAACACGCCGCAAATACGGATTCTGTGTTCGCTGCAAGTCTGCAGCAAGTTCGCAGCAGACTTGCAGCAAATGTTTGCAGGAGGCTGATTTTTTCAGTAAGGTTAAGTGGTTGCCTTTAATTTGTTACAGGATGCATCTAGATACTTACTTTGAGCTTTGGAGGATAGTTGTCTCATAATATTTGTCAATCATATCACAGGAATCGGAAGTTCTATCAATAAAATTCTGTAAATAATAAAGTCGACTATCAATAGAGCTTCTCGTAGAGAAGCGACAGGAATGCAACGCATTTTTCAAGGATTGTCCTAAATCTATATTTAAACGCTAATCAGATATAGGAAGATGTGGTGTGAGTGCCAATGAGACAACTCTCCATCCAAATAACAATTTATAAAAGTAAACCATTATAGGTCAATGTACGGCCTTCAACACGGAGCCTTCGCTCACACCGAACAACAAGCTATAAAGGGCCCCAAAAGTACTAGTGTAAAACCATTCAAACGGTAAAACCAACGGTCTAGTCTATATAAAAAACGAGAAACGAGAAACACGTATAAATTACATAAACAAACGACAACTACTGTACATCAGATTCCTGACTTAGGACAGGTGCAAACATTTGCAGCGGGATTAAACGTTTTAATGGTACCAAACCTTCTCCCTTTTTCTGAAACAATAGTATAACATCACAACATAGAAAAACACACGATAAAACATCAATTGGAAGGCTTAACTCAATCAGAAACGTAAATTAACAAACTATGAACGAATAAATTCGATCTGTGATACCTGAAAGTAAATACATAGTTAATAAAATATTAGGGACAAACATTCAAGGCCAAAAAACAAACAAACAAGTCCAAATAAAGCCATGGCAAGACACCACCGCGAAATATTTAACCCTTAGAAAATAATCACTTTTGAAAAAACCGGTTTTCATAATATATACAGGTAAATGAAAAATAACTTTGTCGTTTTAGGTATACTTTTTCTGTCTATATAAAATCTTCCAATAATTAGGAATACCAAGAAAGGTCTGTCATATAAATACCTAATTTAACACTAGATACATAAGGGTAAATATCAACAATAAAACTTCCTGTACAGATTAAAGGAGAATAATCTTGATGTTCATACAAATGTAGTATGAAGAAGTGAAAATTAGTAGATATTCCAAATAATCAAAGCTGGTATACAGACAAGATCCATATTAATATAAAATAACAAAAAAGTATTAAAAATAGTATCAACAGGTCGAATTAACAAGAAAGTACGATTTGAGAGTACTCGCAGTAACTGACAGCTAGTTAAAAGCCAAAAACAATTAATGATAAAAAATCATGCATCAGAGACTAAAATCAACTAAAACACATCCCAGGGATTTAGTATTTTAATCAGCATGGATTAAAGTATTGAAATCTACTCTTGGGTGTTTACACTTAATAAATATCATGTTTTTATGTACTTACCCCGGCTTTTGTAGCAGTTTTCGTGAGTTTTTCCCTTTAGAGCCCTGTCACGGAATCCATGATGTGTAAACAGGAAGTGTGGTACTGCAGTGAATTTTTTAGGTCAGTATAATGCACAAAGTATTCCCGGACCCATTTTCCGCACATTCCGCCTTGTTACTTTTCAGTAGTGAAGAGTTACTTCCCTTGTAAAAATTTCAACCCAGACAAAATAAATACACCAAACAATTGAAAACTATTTTCAAATTTATATTTTATTAAAGTTAAATAATAAGATTAATTAAAAGATGTTTTTATAATTTATTTAAAGAAATAATTTAATAATACTGACCTAAAAAATTCACTGCAGTACCACACTTCCTGTTTACAAATCATGGATTCCGTGACAGGGCTCTAAAGGAAAAAACTCACGAAAACTGCTACAAAAGCCGGGGTAAGTACATAAAAACATGATATTTATTAAGTGTAAACACCCAAGAGTAGATTTCAATATTTTAATCCATGCTGATTAGCGTTTAAATATAGATTTAGGACAATCCTTGAAAAATGCGTTGCATTCCTGTCGCTTCTCTACGAGAAGCTCTATTGATAGTCGACTTTATTATTTACAGAATTTTATTGATAGAACTTCCGATTCCTGTGATCATATACAGTGTATAACACAACATATATCTGCATACCAAATATCATTAACCTACCACTAGTGGTTATCCATAAACTGACCTAATCACAAACTAATACATGAAAACTAAGCAAAAGTTTCAAAGTCAATAGACCGTGAGTGAGGGGGAGGGCCAACAAATCTCCATGGAAATGAGATATGTCAATGCTTATTTAACTGCAAACCAATTATCATTAACTTACCACTAGTGGTTCCCCATAAACTGACCTAATCACAAACTAATACATGAAAACTAAGCAAAAATTTTAAAGTCAATAGACCATGACTGAGGGGACGGGGACAAATAATCTCCATGGAAATGAGATATGCCAATTCTTATACAACTGCATACCAATTATCATTAACTTACGACTAGTGGTTCCCCATAAACTGACCTAATCACAAACTTATACATGATAACTAAGCAAAAGTTTCAAGGTCAATAGACCATTACTGAGGGGGCGGGGCCAAATAATCTCCATGGTAATGAGATGTGTCAATGCTTATACAACTGCATACCAAATATCTTTGACTTACCACTAGTGGTTCACCATAAACTAGACCTAATCACAAACTGATACATTGTTGACGCCACCGCCGCCGCCGCCGTCGCCGCCGACGCCGGAAACAGCATACCTTTGTCTCGCTTTTTGACTCCGTCAAGCGAGACAAAAATTGTTTTTAAAGGGCAATAACTCCTTAAGGGGTCAATTGACCATTTTGGTCATTTCGACTTATTTGTAAATATTACTTTGCTGAACATTATTAATGTTTACAGTTTATCTCTAAATTGCATGGTATGTATGCTCATACTTCCCTTTAAACTATTAAATTGACTCAACCCTTTGCCATCTCAAATGTTGGGTTTACATGTTTTACCTGTATGTATTTTCATATGTTTCTTGAAATTACTAAGATCACTAAACCCTTTCCCACAAACATCACATTCATGAGGTTTATAACCTGTATGTGTTCTCGTGTGTCTCTGTAAATCACAACGTCGTCTGAACCCTTTCCCACAAACATCACACTCATGAGGTTTATAACCTGTATGTGTTCTCGTGTGTGTCTGTAAATCACCAAGTTGTCTGAACCCTTTCCCACAAACATCACAGTCATAAGGTTTATCACCTGTATGTGTTCTCATGTGAATTTGTAAACTACCAAGCTGACTAAACCGTTTACCACATACACCACAGTCATAAGGTTTTTCACCTGTATGTGTTCTCATGTGTGTCTGTAAACTACTATGCTTACTAAACCGTTTACCACATACACCACAGTCATAAGGTTTATCACCTGTATGTGTTTTCATGTGTGTCTGTAAACTACTATGCTGAATAAACCGTTTACCACATACACCACAGTCATGAGGTTTATCACCTGTATGTGTTTTCATATGTCTCTTGAAACTACTAAGATCACTAAACCCTTTCCCACATACATCACAGTCATGAGGTTTATAACCTGTATGTATTCTCGCGTGTCTCTGTAAAGTACCTTGCTCACTAAACCCTTTACCACATAAATCACAGTCATGAGGTTTATTTCCATTATGTGTTCTCATGTGAATTTGTAAACTACCATGCTGACTAAACCCTTTACCACATACATCACAGATATGCGGTTTATCACCTGTATGTATGCTCATGTGAATTTGTAATATAAAGAGCCGACTAAACCGTTTACCACATACATCACAGTCATAAGGTTTATCACCTGTATGTATTCTCATGTGACTCTGTAAACCACCAAGCTGAATAAACCGTTTACCACATACATCACAGTCATAAGGTTTATCACCTGTATGTATTCTCATGTGACTCTGTAAACCACCAAGCTGACTAAACCCTTTACCACATAAATCACAGTCATGAGGTTTATTTCCAGTATGTGTTCTCATGTGAATTTGTAAACTACCATGTTGACTAAACACTTTACCACATACATCACATTTATGAAGTTTTTCGCCAGTATGTGTTCTCATGTGTTTCTTGAAGTCACTTCTTTGACTAAATTCTCTAGCACAGACATCACATTTATGATGTGTTTTACCAGCCTGTATGTTTATGTGTCTCTGTAGAGTACCATTGAGTGTGACTAAATCCTCTCCTCCCTCTAACATCTTATTGATAACGTTTATCTCCAGTATGTGCGTTCTTGTACGACTCTGTAAGAAACACACAAAAAATAAAGACAAATAAACCTTTTGATACCTTTCTGCAATTTACACATATATAACATATCTATTTTGACATTCTCTGCATTTATGCATCTGTATGTTGGGGTAATTCTAATCCCATACTATATACAGCATGTTCAAGAATTATATATGCTGTACTGCCTCATTGAATTCTTTATTCATAAGGAAAACAGTGTTGGTAAATGTCAACATTATTCACAGGACTCCATGTTGAAGGCCGTACTTTGACCTATAATTGTTTATTTTTCATACATTGCAACTTTGATTGAGAGTTGTTCCATTGGCACGCAAGCCACATATTCTTATCTATAATAAATAAACTGTTGACTCAGAGATATGCCTTGTCTGTCTGCATAAAAAAACAACAACATTGCTTATTAATATGAAGTTGCTGAACCATGAACTAGGGACAGGACCTCAAAATAGTCAACAAAATGAGATGTACTGATACTGATAGTAATGGACCATGAACTAAGGACAGGACCACCAAATAGTCAACAATCTGAGATACATGTACTGATACTGATAGTAATGGACCATGAACTAGGGATAGGAACTCAAAATAGTCAGGGTTGGCAAAAACCCGGGTTTTATGAGTATAGCCCAGACCAGTGGGAAATACTGGAAAAACCCGGGTTTTACTGGGTAATACTGGGTAATTATGAAATACTGGCCTGAATTTTAAAGAGGATTCAGTGATTAAACACATTTGCAATACATTTAAGATATTTATAAACACATTTTATTTACAAATAAGTTTCATACTTGTTTAAGAGTCTTATAATACAAGTGTATACATTTGAGAAAGTATTATTCTAACAACTCTGAGACAAGTGTAGATGAAGACACATTAGACAAATACAATGTATGAATAGAAAAACGCCTTTCTCAATAATTATCCTAAAAATCTATTAAATCACCCATCTGTCTAGATTGGTCAGCTGTAAACATTCATGTAAAGCCAAAGAATTCATTTTTTTTCAAATATATATAACTAATATTAAGAATAAACATTTGCATGTAAGAACAATTACTTTTACTGTCACAGTAAATAATGTATATGTACATCACTAATTAATAAGTAATTATTCAGATTAGAACACAGATATGTTTATATAACAATAATCAGCCTTTTCATTTCTATAAGTGTTAATGACATGACCCTGCAGGGTGTTTATTTAGCAATATGATTGTATTTCTATTTGAATTTACAATTCACTTAAACACTGCAATAAAATGTATTTTTTGCAAAGTTTGGATTATTGAAACAATGCTAGGAAATTAATAAGGTATCATAAAATGTGCAAATCTTGTATTCAGCCCACATAGAATTAGTGGAGAAATGAATGAAATTGAATTTTCAATCTTCTAGCAATGACTCTCAATGGTTATCTGTATAAAATGTATATACATGTATTTAGCTATAATACTATGAAACTACATGTACCACAAGTCTTTACTCTTTTGTGTTGAAATAAGCTTAAAAAATCCTATTGCCCAGTATTACCCATTTCAGGGGGTATTGCCCAGCCCGGGAAAACCCGGGTATTCCCACCTGGGTTTTCCAGGGCGGGTAATACTTTGCCAACCCTGAAAATAGTCAACAAACTGAGACGTACTGATACTGATAGTAATGGACCATGAACTAGGGACAGAACCTCAAAATAGTCAACAAACTGAAATGTACTGATACTGATAGTAATGGACCATGAACTAGGGACAGAACCTCAAAATAGTCAACAAACTGAAATGTACTGATACTGATAGTAATAGACCATGAACTAGGGACAGGACCTCAAAATAGTCAACAAACTGAAATGTACTGATACTGATAGTAATGGACCATGAACTAGGGACAGAACCTCAAAATAGTCAACAAACTGAGATGTACTGATACTGATAGTAATGGACCATGAACTAGGGATAGGACCTCAAAATAGTCAACAATCTGATATGTACTGATACTGATAGTAATGGACCATGAACTAGGGACAGGACCTCAAAATAGTCAAC
The DNA here is from genome assembly GCA_017311375.1 of Mytilus coruscus. Lineage (NCBI taxonomy): Eukaryota > Metazoa > Mollusca > Bivalvia > Mytilida > Mytilidae > Mytilus > Mytilus coruscus. The sequence continues at coordinate 80,762,641 of CM029605.1, forward strand.
AAACTGAAATGTACTGATGCTGATAGTAATGGACCATGAACTAGGGACAGAACCTCAAAATAGTCAACAAACTGAAATGTACTGATGCTGATAGTATACGTAATGGACCATGAACTAGGGACAGAACCTCAAAATAGTCAACAAACTGAGATGTACTGATACTGATAGTAATAGACCATGAACTAGGGACAGAACCTCAAAATAGTCAACAATCTGAGATGTACTGATACTGATAGTAATGGACCATGAACTAGGGACAGAACCTCAAAATAGTCAACAAACTGAGATGTACTGATGCTGATAGTATACGTAATGGACCATGAACTAGGGACACGACCTCAAAATAGTCAACAAACTGAGATGTCCTGATTCTGATCATGCTGAAAGTATGAATGCAACTTTATAGAAAATGTAATCGTCTATCAAGCTAACTTAAGCAGAAAACTTAATGTTGAAAATTTATTATAATTAAAAGACGCTAAACCATAATCTACATGTACTGAAAGTAATGTAACTTTATATAAAATACCATTGATCATGTTGATATAGATCTACCACAATAAATTCCTATCAAACTTACTTACATGTAAGCAGAAAACTTAATTTAAAAAATGCTTGTAAATTGAAAGACACTGGACCTAGGGGACAGGGCCTCAAAGTAGTTGTCAAACTAGTACGCATGGATAGGTATACAAGTTTATAGAAAATATCATTGATTTATCTTACCTCCTATACATTTCTAGGAATATGATTGGTTAAAAGCGTCCGCTTGGATACCCTGTATATTCCATATTAGGTTAGTAGGGAGGCGGGGCTTATTTCAATACACGGTTAGTAATGGAGTTACGACTTTGTGACTATTTGATTATCTAAATGTATTGAAAGTTCTGTCTAATATTGTTATATCAAGGTTGTTGATATTAAATTGTTATTGTTGACATTAGTTTTTTTGTGCAGACCAATGGAAGTAGGTTCTTAAAATTGAACACTTGAACACTTTTATATAAAAATAAGAAGATGTGGTATGATTGCAAATGAGACAACTCTAGTCTAAATTCAACAAATAAAGATAGTCGGTAAGATAAATTCATTACATAGTGTGCTAGTAACCTAATATGATATTGGCAATCATTGATGTCGCTCTCACCCCATATGGAATTTACTGACCCCGTATATATCATATTAGGTCACTAACACACTATGTAACTATATAATTATATATCACAATTAGTTCCTAGCTATCAAACTAACTTAAGCAGAAAAATCAACATTGAAGACTTCTTACAAATTCAGTTACTGGGCCATGACCTAGATGTAGGACAGTGTTGAGTGATGAATCTAAAATCGCATCACACGGTATATCTTACTTACATAAACCCTGAAACCAAATTTCAAAAATCCTTGTATTGTAGTTCCTGCGAAAAATGTGACGAAAAATATTCATGGCACAGATGGACAGACTGACAGACGGATGGACAGACAGAGGTAAAACAGTATAATGTAATTTAAAAACAGTATAATGTAATTTTATTCTTTTATTCACAATATATATGTGGTTTTTGGCTCTGGTTCTGACCAATGCTAACATGGCTAATGTTCTAAATATATAGTTACAAGTGACTATTATTGTTGTTGTTACCAATTATGTAAATCAATTGTATCTGATTTTATGCCCTTTATTGGGCCCTGTAATTTGGGAAATAAAAATATTCTATTCTATATTCTATTCTATACCCCCACTTCTTTTTTAAAGCTGGGGTATAAAAAACAGGATACCCACTTTTTTAAAGCGGGGTATAATCAGCACTGATTGAACAATTCTATAGCTACTATCTATGTTTCGAGCATGTTATTAATTAAAGGGGCACTAGCTACGAGATACATAAAAAAAATTAATTATGATTTTTTTTTTTTGTTCAATCATTAAAATGATTAATGAAAGTGAAATAGTGAAATAATAATTCGCTTTAAGCAGCCAGTATGGTTCATTTTTGTCAAAATAGGCTAAGAAACATTGAATATGTTGAATTATTCACTTGCAAGTGAATAATTCGTCCTCATTGAATCCGTATTCATGTGATCTTCAATTATACCCCTTAGCTAGAGATGGGTTATGCATGATTGATGTGTGTTAGGTTATTAAAAGAAAAGAATGTCAACATTCATGACATTGAAAGTGAAAAAGGTTAATCATTTGATTGACTGATTCAATCCACACACAATCATTCTTATACAGGTAAAATAGAAAATTAACTTATTTTTTTTAACCTTAAACTTGAAATCAAACAGACATAGAAAAGTCCATTTGCACGAGGTCCGTATAACATGCATAATGGTCCGTGTAACACTTATCAATTCAAAATTTCAAAAAGTGTTTAATTTTAGATTTTTGGAAATTTGATCAAAGTTTTAAAATATCAAAATTCCAAATTTTTAAAAAGTTTTGAAATTTTGAAATTTTGAACAAATAATTAAAATCTTAAAATTCTAAATATCGTTTTTAAATTTGATAGTTTAGATATTTGATCAAACTTTAAAAGTACTAAACTTAACGTACAGTTTTGATTATTTCGCTTTTTGAAAGTCTGATTTTTTAAATTTTTGATCAAGATATCAAAAATGGAAAAGGGGCGAAAAGAGGAGTCCCTGTTAATACGGCTCTGATTATGATCATTCTTAGTTAGGAATAAAAAGCACAAAATATATCAAATCATTTTTGATTACAAACTAAATAATTAAAAGAAGAATTCGGATTTTATAAAACATATTAGACATCACATGAGATAACAGTATCCTGAAATTTTTTAAGGTTGTGCATCTATTGAAAAAATAATTAAACCGGCATCAAACAAGTTGATTTACTTTTTAAAAAATCTCTAATATACATTTTTGTAAGCTTAGCGTTTGATATAAATAATTCAGAGCTATTCGGTGTCCCCAGCGCCCAACATTTAGGAGTAACAGTGAAAACTGACCGACTCGCAGTAAGCCAAATAGTATTATTCGACTTTTAAGCGTTCCTGATGAAGGTAGATCCAGAAAAAGCGCTTCGGTCGCATGCAATTTTTAACGTTTTGTTTTCATTTTTTATCGATTGCATGACGATAATATATTGCCTTTTATGATTGATTTCAGTTCCAAAAGATATAAGAAGATGTGGTATGAGTGCCAATGAGACAACTCTCCATCCAAGTCAAAATTTATAAAAGTAAACCATTATAGGTCAAAGTACGGTCTTCAACACGGAGCCTTGGCTCACACCGAACAGTAAGCTATAAAGGGCCCCAAAAAATACTAGTGTAAAACCATTCAAACGGAAAAACCAACGGTCTTATCTATATAACAAACGAGAAACGAGAAACACTTTTGAACCACATCAACAATCGACAATTACTGAACATCAGATTCCTGACTTAGGACAGGTGCATACAATTGCAGTGGGTTTAAACGTTTTGATGGTACCAAACCTTCACCCTTATCTGAAACAATAGTGTAACATCACAACATAGAAAGACACAAGTATTGATACGGAAGGAATACGGAATTTATGGTGTCTCAATGAACGTTGTGCTAGGCGTGCTTCAGCTAGCCCCTAGATAATGGACGTCATACTAAATTCCGAAATATAACAATGAAGCTCCTGACTTGGGACAGGCGCACAAATGTGGCGGGGTTAACTATGTTTTGTGAGATCTCAACCCTCCCCCTATACCTCTAGCCAATGTAGAAAAAACAAACACACAGCAATGACACAGTAAAATGCACTTTAAAAGAAGTCCGAGTCCTATGTCAGAATAAGAAACAAAAGAAACTAATCAAAATGACAATGATACATAAATAAACAAAGGACTACTAGCAGTGACTGACATGCCAGCTCCAGACCTCAATTAAACTAATTGAAAGATTATGTCTTCATCATATGAATAGCAAGCACAATCCCTCCCTGTTGTATTTATTGCTAATTTGTTATCGTCCTGAGCACACATGAAATATTTGTCACTGGAAACCAACAATCGATCAGTCAAAATAGGTCGTTTATTATACATACAAATTACAAAGAAACTTAGGTTTCAACTGCCTCGGGCAAAGTAGCCCTAACTATATAATATAGATGGATTTTGATATGGCCGGTTCTTATATTTACTTGACTTTCAAATATTAAGTTTTCAGCGTTCTGTAGGTGAATGCTTTACTTAAAATTCAGTGTTTTACATTGTCCTGGTTTTTCGAGAGCAACATTGGTGTATGGCCAAAAATGGAAAAATCCATCATCATGCAGGCAGCGTGGCACTCTCTTTACACGTCCCATTCTGACTGGACGTACCTGTCTTCTTTACTTTGCTGAAAGTTGATTGTCGTACGATAACTTAACTAGAGGCTCTAAACATGCTAAAGAGCCTGTGTCGCTCACCTTGGTCTATGTGCATATTAAACAAAGGACACAGATGATTCATGACAAAATTGTGTTTTGGTGATGGTGATGTGTTTGTAGATCTTACTTTAGTGAACATTCTTGCTGCTTACAATTATCTCTATCTAAAATGAACTTGGCCCAGTAGTTACACTGAGTGGAAATTGTTAAAAATTGACTATAAATATAGAATAAAGGACTTTTTGTTTTTGATACTGACTTTATCACAGTAAAATATCAGGTGAGCCCGAAGGGCGAGCCTGATATTTTACTGTGATAAAGTCAGTATCAAAACAAAAGTCCTATTCTTTATCGGTAATTATGAAAAATAAAAATCACTACAATAATAGAGAAAATAACAAACGAACTACTTTTTCGCGTCGAATCACGGCGAATCACACTTGACGTCACAGGCTGCATAACGTCATTTGAAATTTTGTCACAGTGCAGTAAACATGGCGTTCTCTTGCACAAAGTATTGAAAATGAATTATTGCATGCGTTTCATTAATTCTTCTGTGGACATGACTTTAATAATATACAATTATGGCCCGCTGTGGAGGTGTATATCCAAAATTGTCAACCCGAGTAAGGGTTATTCCATGAGGGCTTTAGCCCGAGGGGAATAACCCTTACTAGGGTTGACAATTTTGGATATTCACCGACTCAATGGGCCATAATTGTTTTATTATACCGAACGAACAAATAACAATACAATATTGTAACAGATTGTCAAAACACTTACGTAAGAAAACTACTTTGTGAAATTTCGCGTATGTACAACAAAGGTAGACTCTTTCTGTAAAATATAGATGGCCCTGAAAAGGGCCGTTTACAAGAGATATCGTCGACACTAGATGAATTTCCAAGTCTTGTTTGGTCTTGTTTCTTCGTCATTTGATGGACTTCTAACCTGGCCGTTGCCATATTTGTTTTTGTTTATCTGACGTTAATTGACGTCATACTTTAAAGGGAGTTAACTCGTGATCATTGAGGTACGACAAAGGTTATTCACCGGGGAATAATAGGGTTGTTCGATGGAGGCTTCGATTTTTCGGGGTTATTCACCGGGGAATAATAGGGTTGTTCGATGGAGGCTTCAATTTGATGGGGTTATTCATCGCTACTGCCAAATTTTTGGAAAAACATCGAAATTAAACTATGACACGTGATTCCGTATTAGCCAATCAATTAATTACTATATTATGTAAGGTATAATAATGCCGAATATAATTGTAGCATACCGGTAAGTTAAATTTCTTTATTTTCAAAAAAGCATCAGCATAGAATGATACGATATGAATCAGCAGATTTATCATTAGACATTATTTTAAAAGTTCAACGACAAGTTATATTTTACTTAGTTGGGTGGATAAAATTACATTTATCTTGCCATTAATCGCTCAGCGTTCATCATGAAAACGATCACATCGATTTCAAATCATTTTATGAAAGCGCTTTGTAAGCAGACATTTCAGGAGGCAACAAGTCTGTAGGCTGACTGTAAATTTAATTATCTGAACAAGCTCATTTCTTGTCGACTTCATAATTGCATCAAACATTTTAATAGATGTTACTCAACTTTAGTCTGTTTCTTTAAGCTTAAAATTCTTGCTTTTTTCAAAGTCATGTTTATTTATTTTTCAACCCGGACCAGAAATATGAAACTTTGAAGGCCCTGCGGTTACCTTTAATTTCAGAAGCGTATTTAGGGGAAGGCGACCCGGGACATCCCTTATTAAGGCTACATTTATGGTTAATGCAGACTTTTTACCTGTTCCACACCAGACGTTGTCTAGTTTTGGGACCTCGGGCACCCCTTTTTTTCAAAATTTATCCTAGATCCGCATTTGAATTTGTTTGCTTATTTGTTCTTTGTTCTATGAATATCTGTCTATACATGTATATTGACAATGAAACCACATCTCCTTATTATAATTGTATATGATGGTCCCACAAAAATGTCGAAAATGTGTACATTTCATTTTTTTCTAGCTTATCTCATGCGATAGCGGTACCTTTTTGGTTACTATTTATGTGTTGCGTATAAATATGAATTGTAACACTTTATAGTGACTGAACAGGTAAAACAAATACTTCTCAAGAAACAGAAAAGAAAACTACTTGGAACAGCACCAGGCTATGTATGAATAAAAACTCAGATCGGCATGGAGGATATGTTAGTTATATGTCCCTATTGTAAATAGCAAGAAAAGCTATCAATAATAGTGCAGATAACGCATTTTTTTATAAGTTTATCGGGTTTTTCATACATTTTCTGTTCAAATATTCACAAAAATCGGTCAAAAAGGCTAAACTAACTCTACTGAAACGTTCAAACAACGACAAGTGTTTCATTCACCAAAAAACTCGTGCGTTTCTGCGAAAAAAATCACGCGCGATTTTGTGAATGAAAGGGAAACGTAGATCCTTACGCGGTGCACCCGCGCATGTCAATTGCGAACTGACCCAATAATTTTTATATCACGACCAGTCCACTGATACTGACATTATCAGAGAGTACACATCAAAGGAAAAATGCCCAAATTACCGATAAAGGGCAATAACTCCTTAAGAGGTCAATTGATCATTTTGGTCATGTTTACTTATTTGTAGGTCTTACTTTGCTGTACATTATTGCTGTTTACAGTTTATCTCTATCTACAAATGTATAATAATATTCAAGATAATAACCAAAAGCTGCAAATTTTCTTAAAATTACCAATTCAAGGGCAGTAACCCAACAACGGGTTGCCTGATTGGTCTGAAAATTTCAGGTCAGATAGATGTTGACCTAATGAACAATTTTAATCCTCATCAGATTTGCTCTAAATGCTTTTGTTTCAGAGATACAGTGGAGATCACTTCTAACCTCTCATTAGAACTGTCAGAATAATCTGTCATAGAACTGTTCTAACCTGTCCTAGAACAGTTCTACCTAGAACTGTTCTAAGTAGAACTGTCAGAATCAGTTCTAGCTAGAACTGACTAAATCAGTTCTAGGTAGAACTGTCAGGATCAGTTCTAGGGTAGAACTGTCTAAAACTGTTCTAGGTAGAACTGTCCAAATCAGTTCTAACCGTAGAACTGTCAGCAGAACTGACTAAATCAGTCAGGACTGTAGAACAGTTCTAAATGACGTCACTGCAGTAAGGGCACTTTAGAATTTAGAAGAAAAAAATCAATTCCAATTACTTTACTATATAATAGTAGATTTTCTATATTTTTTACTGACCAAACGTTACATGTACAAATATCGAAGTGGATAGAAAGGTTATCCAACTCATCGGAGAAATATTTTTATAAGATTGCATATAAACATCATTGTTTACGTTTCTTCGTTCCCCGTTTTTAACAGTATCTTCCTAAATATAACTCTGCATTTAATTCATGGAATTTTAATCGTAATTTACCTTGTTTGCCTTGGATTTACATTCATGATTTAAGATTCTGTTTTGACAAATGTTCAAACGAAAATTGTAGAGTGGATGAATTCTCAGATCCGGACATCCTGGCATTTAAATTTTTCAAGGGGTGATGCCAATAGGAATCCTCTAGATTTTTCATCTATTTGAAGGTGATTACTGATTATTTATATTGCCGATTATTTTTTAACCAGAAAATATAGTATGATAAAAATCAAAATGGAAATATTATATAATGTCTTTAACAATATTAAAAGAGTAAAACTACTATATTCAACTGGTGTCGATATATATCAATTAAATTAATTTGCATTGAAGTCTATGGAAAATCAAGAGGATTCTTATTGGCATCACCTCTCAACATTGTTTACATAACACAAATGCTAATCATTGATTGGTCAGTTACATGTTGTGATGTCACTGCAGATCTGAGAATTATGGGATATTAATGAAAAAAGTGTTGTATAACTGATAACGTAAAAAAACTATGTACATTTGCACCATCTCGTCAATTTAGCCAGACTTATCCATAACGATTATAAATGATATCTCGGAGTCTGGAACGTCAGAAAAAATATACTCGATCTGAACATGAATGAAACATTTGCCCCTGGACGTTAGGCTACAAACAAAATCAATCATTTTTCTTTGCGTGCTTCAAATTATATTAACAGTATACTATTCCAAGAAGAGAACTTCTCATACATGTACTTTTTATTTTAAAATAAAGTATATGAATCAATCATGTGAGTGTTGGATGATGCCGTTAAATAGTTTTGTTTAAAAAACAAACCATCACGAACTACTGACTTAAAAAGTCACTTTAGTGACGGTTCATTATTATGGATACAGAGAGGAAATAATGGCACGCTAAATTGATGTGGACAAAATTTTTAGATATGGTATACATGGTATAAATTGTGTTCCAAAGTTGGTGTCATCTTTATCATACGATCCGTCCTGACATAGAAATATTATTGGTTTACAATGAGGCCATATATATTTATTTGATAAAGTGTAAATATGTTCAGTTTTGGTTGATGCGGTCAAATAATTTTGTTAAAACGAATCAGTCTGATATATTGAAACTACTGAAATTTGTTTATGATTCAATATTTTGAATAAAAAGAGGACATGCTGGTACTCTAAATTGACGTGGAAATTTTTCCAATATTGCTGTCATTTGAATTATACAATCCATCGTGATATGTAACTATAAGTGATTTACTATGCAGCTATATATATATATATTAAGATTTACATAATAAAGTGTAAATATGGTCAGTTTTGGTTGATGCTGTCACATATGGTCAGTTTTGGTTGATGCTGTCACATATGGTCAGTTTTGGTTGATGCTGTCACATATGGTCAGTTTTGGTTGATGCTGTCAAATATGGTCAGTTTTGGTTGATGCGGACAAATAATTTTGTTATATGAGTCAGTCTGAGATATCAAAACTGCTGAAATTAGTTTACGATTCAAAATTTTGAATAAAAAGAGGACATGCTGGCACTATAAACTGATGCGAGCATAATTTTGTAGTCATTGTTTTCCAATATGCGGACAAATAATTTTGTTATACCAGTCAGTCTGAGGTATGAAAACTACTGATATTTGTTTATGATGCAATATTTTGAATAAAAAGAGGACATGCTGGCACTCTAAATTGATGCAAACGAAATTAGGTAGCATTGTGTTCCAATATTTCTATCATTTGTATTATACAATCCATCCTTGCATAAAAATATTACAGATTAACTATGCGACTATAAGAGTTACATAAAAAAGAGCAAATATGGTCAGTTTTGGTTGATGGGGTCAAATATGGTCAGTTTTGGTTGATGCTGTCAAATATGGTCAGTTTTGATTGATGCAGACAAATAATTTTTGTTACATGAGTCAGTCTGAGATATGAGAACTACTGATATTTGTTTCTGATGCGATATTTTGAATAAAAATAGGAAATGCTGGCACTCTCAATTGATGCGAAAAAAAATTTGTGGTCATTGATTTCCAATATTGCAGTTATTTGTATGCTACAGTCCCTCTTGACCTAAAATTATAACTGAATTACTGTGCAGCTATATAGATTTACATAAAAAAAAGCAAATGTGGTCAGTTTTGGTTGATGCGGTCAAAAGATTTTATTACACGACTCAGTCTGAAGTATGAAAACTACTGATATTTGTTTACAATTCAATATTTTGAATAAAAAGAGGACATGCTGGCACTATAAATTGATGCGAACAAAATTTTGTGGTCATTGTTTTTTCAATATTGCTGTAACTTGTAGTATATTACAGTCCCTCTTGACCTAAAATTATAACTGAATTACTGTGCAGCTATATCATGTATATAGGTTTGCAGAAAAAAAGAGCAAATAATGTCAGTTTAGATTGATGCGGTCAAAAGATTTGTGTTAAACAGGTCCGTCCGAGGTATGAAAACTACTCGTAAACAGATATCGCATTTGTTTACGATTCAATATTTTGAATAAAAAGAGGACATGCTAGTACTATAAATTGAGTGCAAACAAAATTTTGAAGTCATTGTTTTCCAATATAATTGCTGTCATTTGTACAATACATTCTTGCCTAAAAATATAACTGGATTACTGCAGTGTGCGGCTAAATGTATATAGATTTACATGATGAAGAGCAAATATGGTCAGTTTAAGTTTAATTTAAAAACATATTTATTTATAATACATGTAATAGTGGATTGGGAAACAAGTTATTACATTTGGTTAATGAAGTCAGATAATTTTGTTATGTGAAACGAGCCATCCTGACTCCCGGAATGACAAATGTAAAACGATTCAAATAATAATGCCCCAATACTAACGGCCTAAATAATTTATGTAACACATCAACAAAAGAAAATCACTGAATTACAGGCTACTGACTTGGAACAGGCACATACATGCAGAATATGGCGGGGTTAAACATGTTCTCTTGATTAAAAATCTGAAATAAAACCGTCAAAATAGCAAAACTCTATATAATATTAATCGCTATTTTAGACAAAGAGTTCTTAAAACTTATAAATCAACTCTAGCCGTAGAATTTATAAATCAATTCTAGCCGTATAATTTATAAATCAATTCTAGCTGTAGAATTTCAATTTGTAATCAATTCTAACTGTAGAACTGTTCTAGAAGTAGAACTGACCAAAAATTTAGGATCAGAATTATTAAAAAAATCTTGAAATTTTGACTTTCAACATGAATTAGAGATAACATCGCATTCCATCAATCACTTATATATATGTTTAAGGTTTTTTCAATAATTTTGCTTTCATACTGACTTAAGTTAGCCTTTTTGTTTTTATTCATTAAAAGCAGGTATATTTTAGCATAGTTATTTACAATGTTGGAAGTTTTCTCTGAAGAAAATATAAAAAAGTAGAATTATTAATTAGTTCAGCTAATTTTAAAGATCAAAATTTTTAATTATAATGACAGACATGATTTAATCCTTTTGTTGGATAACCACCTTAATTATAGGTTATAAAACTGCCAATGGAGTACAATTTATAACCTGGGGCAAAATAATGTAAATCTCCATCTTAATTAGACAAACAGTAATCGAAATAAAAACAAAGTATGTGTCTTATATAGTAATTAGAAGACTTTGATCATCTGATTAGTAAAGACAAGAAGTTTGTTTAGATTTTTTTATTCTCTAATAAAGTTATAAACAGTATTTATTTATAGTGTCAACGAGGGATACATGTATCTTTTTCTGAAAAGAATTTCAATGCATAGGCATTGGTTCATTGGTAAAAGGATTTTGTGTACTTTCTTATTTTTTAAATACATGTATATCATAGCATTATAAGAAATCAACTGTTTATCTATTCTAAGCTTAAATCTTATTGAAAATTCTGCTTTTAGGAAATTTAATACAAATAAGCTTACTACTTTAAGGAAGTACAGAACTTAACTTAAGACACATTTCTTATTTTAAATATATTTTCTTATTTCATATCTATTTTCTTATTTTAATATAAAAGGTATTGACTTATTGACAAGCACATCAACCCATGTTTCAAAAGCTAGATATAAAGTAAATTATGGTAGGGGATCTGGTTGATTATAATGCAGCTTGAGACAATAGATAGAAATATAAAGGCAGTTGATAAACTCTTAAGTCATATCAGTACTTCAAAGTGATGAATACATAATGTTTTCATTTAAAATAGGTTATATTTCATCAAACTATTTTACTAAAGTAATCGAAATGTAATCGAAAGTAATCAATGATTACATCATGATTTTTGCTGTAATCGATTAAATTACGATTACATGTAATCAAAAATGTCTTCGATTACAGATTACTGTCGATTACTGGAAAAAATGTAATCAATTACAATCGATTACGATTACAGATTACGATTACCCCATCCCTGCTACGTACTGTCTTAGAACAGTTCTCCTGACAGATTCTGACAGATTTCATGAGAGGTTAGAAGTGATCTCCACTGTACACAAAATGTATGAGCCAAAAACTGCATTTTACCCTATGTATTATTTTTAGCCATGTCGGCCATCTTGGTTCGCGGGTGATGACATCGGACATATTTTTTAAACAAGATACCCTAATGATCATTGTGGACAAGTTTGGTTAAATTTGTCTTAGTAGTTTCAGAAGAGAAGATTTTTATAAAATTAGAAAAAATTATGAAAAATTGTTAAAAATTGACTAGAAAGGGCAATAATTCCTTAAGGGGTCAACTGACCATTTTGGTCATGTTGACTTATTTGTAGAAATTACTTGGCTGAACAGGCGTTGGGACTAGTGGATTTTTTAACCCCTGATTACTCTAGAATGGTTTGAGTGATGCCACCAAAATTCAAACTTGATCTGTGTTTTGTGGTAATAAGCATTGTGTATAAGTTTCATAACATTTGGTTGAGGCAAACTTAAATTAGAGAACGGAAACTTAAAATTTTGCAATTTTTCCATTGATAAAGGGGCATTACTCTAGAACGGTTTGAGTGACGCAACCAAAATTCACCCTTGATCTGTATTTTGTGATAATAAGCATTGTGTATAAGTTTCATAACATTTGGTTGAGGCAAACTTTAATTAGAGAACGGAAACTAAAAATTTTGCAATTTTTCCATTTAAAAAGGGGCATAACTCTAGAATGGTTAGAGTGACGCTACCAAAATTCAAACTTGATCTGTGTTTTGTGGTAATAAGCATTGTGTATAAGTTTCATAACATTTGGCTGAAGCAAACTTTAATTAGAGAACGGAAACTAAAAATTTTGCAATTTTTCCATTTAAAAAGGGGCATAACTCTAGAATGGTTAGAGTGACGCTACCAAAATTCATACTTGATCTGTATTTAGTGGTAATAAGCATTGTGTGTAAGTTTAATAACATTTGGTTGAGGCAAACTTAAGTTAAAGAACGGCAACTAAAAATTTTGCAATTTTTCCATTTATAAAGGGGAATAACTCTAGAATGGTTAAAGTGACGCTACCAAAATTCAAACTTGATCTGTGTTTTGTGGTAATAAGCATTATGTATAAGTTTCATAACATTTGGTTGAGGCAAACTCAAGTTAGAGAACGGAAACCAATTTTGGGACGTATGGACGGACAAGGGTAAAACTTAATGCCCCCTCCGCTACGGCGGGGGCATAAAAAAAAATTGTAAGGGTTCCGCGGAACCCAGTGTCTCGCCTACTTTTGCTGTTAATCACAGGGTCAACAAAAATGAGGAAAAAAAATAATAAAAATATTCCTCTAGATACTATCTACCTATTGATTGTAAGAAGCTTCTGTCCAAGTTTGGTAAAAATCCAGGAAAGTTTATGAATCTAATAAATGTTTTAAAAACTTTAACCGCAGACTGTATGTAATGTATAACTAACTGGAAGAAAAACTAAGTCCATTTATAAGTAAAATACAGAAAAACAGGTACAAAATTTTAACAAAATTTCCTTCTAGATACTAGCTTTTGATCATAAACAAGCTTCTGTGCATATACTTTTTACATGCATCAGTCCAAATGTTGTCTAAGGGAGCAATCATTTCACTTCAAATGTCCCCCGGGGGTATGGTTGTTTTGTCGATGTGAGAAATTTTTATTCGCACGAAGCACGAACATTTTTATTAAGTTTTTCAACGCTATTTATCAAATTATTTGGTTCAAAATTTAGCACTATAAGGCATGGGGAAAATCTGGATACAGAATATTTTTTTTTGTCTTCTGCTTGTCCAGAATATATTTTCCCCATCAAATTGGGGATCAGAATATTTTTTAAGGAAAAAAACATACCCCCATTTGAAGTTTAATAGTCGTTCCCTGACTAGGCCAGAACCTTTTCAAATTCATTGATCCGCACCTGAAAAATGTACCATTATTGAAGCCCCTCGTGGAAGTATCCAAGTCAAATATAGTGTCACCGTAGTGACAATATTTATATTTTGGATTCCCAAATAGATTACCATTTATTGCTGATATAAACTTTTAAAAATTTATTTCAATTTTCAAAATGCTGACACCTACAAATGGATAGATGGGCGCTCAATGTACAGCGGCAACTATTACATAAGTATGCAGGCTGAAAATAATGTTTATGGTATACGTTTATATGATATGAATGTGTTCAGCTTTTACAAAACCAGAACGATGAGTTGGATGTTAACGTTTACTTTATTTGGCCTTTTAAATTTTATTTGACTTTATTGGCCTTTTTAACTTAATTTGATTCGAGCATCACTGATAAGTCTTTTGTAGACGAAACATGCGTCTGGCGCAAATGCAAAATTTACATCCTAGTATCTATCTATGTTGAGTTTATGTAGATACTTTATAACAGTATCCTGGCTCCAAGCTACTAATATTTGGTCTTACTCTTAAATTCAGCATAAAAAAGATATCAACAACCACCCACATTCGAGGCTAGCACAACGTTCATTGCTACACCAGAGCTCTGTTGCTACACCAAGAGTTCATTGATTCAAGGCAATATATGATCATGATGCAATCGATAAAAAATGAAAACAAAACGTTAATAAAATGCTCCGCAGGGCGCAGCTTGATACGACCGCAGAGGTCGAACCCTGAACAGTTGGGGCAAGTATGGACACAACATTCAAGCTTGATACAGCTCAGAATTTGGATTGTGATTAAATATTTGACACAGCATAGGTTTCTGACACAGAATGAATGTGGTCTAAGAACTTAAAAATTTTAAATTGGACATTCACCTATTATGGTCCAATATCCAAAATCTAAATACATGGTTAGATTCAGCATATCAAAGAACCCTAAGAGTTCAATTTTTGATGAAATCAAACAAAGTTTAATTTTGGACCCTTTTGACCTCAATGTGGACAAAGTTGATAGCGGGGCCCAAAAATCTAAAATCTAAATACATGGTTAGATTCAGCATATCAAAGAACCCCATATATTCAATTTTTGTTGAAATCAACAAAGTTTAATTTTGGACCCCCATTTGGACCAACTTGAAAACTGGGCCCATAATCAAAAATCTAAATACATGTTTAGATTCAGCATATCAAAGAACCCTAAGAATTCAATTTTTGTTAAAATCAAACTAAGTTTAATTTTGGACCCTTTTGACCTCAATGTAGACCAATTTGAAAACGGGACCAAAAATTAAGAATCTAAATACATGGTTAGATTCAGCATATCAAAGAACCCCATATATTCAATTTTTGTTATAATCAAACAAAGTTTAATTTTGGACCCTCATTTGGACCAACTTGAAAACTGGGCCCATAATCAAAAATCTCAATACATGTTTAGATTCAGCATATCAAAGAACCCTAAGAATTCAATTTTTGTTAAAATCAAACTAAGTTTAATTTTGGACCCTTTGGACCTTAATGTAGACCAATTTGAAAGCAGGACCAAAATTAACATACAATAAAGAGAGAAAATACTTTATTTGTAGGTGTTTCTACTGAGATTTTAAAAGAAAACAAAATGTGATTCACGTTTGGCGTGTTTTCGCCAGCACCTGGCCATCAAAAATTCATCCTTTTGTGCCCCAACTCATTGGCGCCATTATATTTCAGAATACATAGTATCATTGGCGCCAAAAAAAAAGTATACGATTGCACAAATTTAAAAAGAAAAGAAAATGATTTCCCAGCTACATGCCAAAGTCTTTTATAGCTTGCTACATACGGAATGGTTTTTGCTTGCTGAACGGTGACCATTATAATTGCTAACTTCTATCTGGAACTATTACACTTACATTATTGTAATAGTTCCAGCTTCTATACAATATTTGGTCTCTAATGAAAATTTGTCTCATTGACAATCATATCACATCTTCTTATTTGTATGTATATATTTTTTTCAATTTTCAGAGCCATTCAGATCTTTTCATTGTATAAAACGACAGTCTCTTTCTTTAATATAATCCAATTTTGCAGAAGATCCATTGAAAATATAAGAGTTTTACAAGTTTCAATAATTCAACCTGTATATTTTTAGAAACATTTAGGCCTTTTCCTTTTCCCAGTTCACTTCCAAGAACTGAAATAGCCAGGAATAAATGACCGAAATCGACACTGAAAGCTCCAACTATATGGAAGCTTTCAAGACATTGATTACATAGATGATGGGATGTTTAATCCTGCATCGACTGTACAGCATGCACCATATTTTTTTTATCCTTGATCTTTTATTGTTGGAAATAGACATTCGGCACCTACGTAACGCACAAGTATTGAGTACTCATTACTGAGTTTTTTAACTACTATATCAAAGAAGAAAAAGAGTGTTCAACTTTGCTTAAAAGACTATTTTCTTCTTCAAATAAATATTAAATATGCTATCTGCAGAATTGTAAGATACAATTCGGGAACATTCAGGCTTTTTTTTTTTAGATATACCTCCTTCTATCATCTAAAAATATTTTTTTCTCGTTTTCAGTCCTAACTAAAGGCTGGAATAAGTGATTACTTATGAAGATAAAAAAAATAAAAAAAATTTTTTAAATTTAAAAAAAAATACACGGAATTTCTTGTCTTGATGTCTTTTAATGTTATCGTTAAGGTCCAAGTTTTTTAAAAATTTTAAACATATAATTCTTTAAAACTTGATTTTAATTAAATGACTAGCCTCGACTTTAAAATAAGAAGGACATCCATTGAATAAATAATTCTCAAGTTTAAATGAATCCAACCGTAATATGGATGTCCATTCAAGTCTTTTAATCTCCCCATTCAGGCCTGATTTGTGGCATTAGAAAAAATATGTTTCCGTCTAGATGAATGGAATTTAATAAATTTTATTTTTTACAAGTTTTTAATTTGAAGTTTATCTATTGAAAAGTGAAAAATATAAATAAAACTACCAACTGTGTAATTTCTGGTCCGTCCAAGTTTACGTTAATATTTTAAACATGTGATGATTAAACATAATTTGTTCAATGAAAATTCGAAAATCTTATTTCATTTAGGAGAACACTTTCAAATTTTATGTGAGCAGGGGTTCAAATTAACATTAGGAACTGGAAGGTCCAGGACCTTTCAAACTCCAAACTCAAAGGTCCACAACCTAATTTCCAGGTCCTACTTTTATATGAAATATTTCAAAACTCATAAACTCATCTCGTTTCTCATACCCCCAAGGGTGACTGGGGAATAGAAGTATGGTCACCATTGGTCTTCCTCCGACCAGCAGTAAAACCCGTGCCAAAGTGGGGCGTCCGTTTGGCTGTGCGGGATGTACAAATTTGCAGCCACGTCCGGTCAGAATGGGGACGTTAAATCCGATGCCTCGTGTAAAAAAAGTACCACGCTCTTTGCACGTTAAGAACCCTTGCAACAACTCTTTGAGGGGTCCGTAGGTGACCTGTTGCAAAGCTAAATTTCTGTCCCTATCAATATACCCTCATTTCCGTGGCAGTCTAAATTTCTCTGACCTTGATCCCTTAATCTATTACAGAACCTACCTATTGTATTTATTGTGAGCTTGTTCTCGTCCTGAATATGCATGAAATATTTGCCACTGGAAGTTAATCAACCAACAGTCAATCGTTTCTCATATAATGGACTCTCCAGCGTATAAACAGTTCGCAACCTCCAATATTGAAGAACTGCTTACCAATATCAACACCATTTTTGCTATGGATTTCGTGAATAAATTCATGGTCACTGAAGGGTTCCCCTTTTTTTGCAACTGTATGCAGCGTTGAAGAGAACTTTACACCTATTTAAAAGATCATGCTTACATTGCTGCTTGAGAAAACATTGTCCAAGTTTAGTGTCTGACAATAAATCTTTAAGACCTAAAATTTGGGTCACTTTCATGGATCCACTGCTTCAAACAAGATAAATGCTGGGGTGTTACTTCAGTTATTTTGATTGGATCTATTTTAAGATTTTTTGTTCCCCTTACAAGTGTACTTTCTTTTTCTGAACGGGTGGGGAACTTTTGGCAGTATGTACATGACATTAAAACAGTGAAAATATAGCCACGGTCGATCGATTTTCCAGAGGGGCTTAAATTTCCGTTCCTGTTTTTCACGATCGTCTTTTAGTCTTTAGTCTTTCATGGTTCCGGAAGCTTCTCGAAAGTGGAAACAAGGGCGATCATTCTGTCAATGAGACTTGAATTTTCGCACATGTTTCTCGCGATCACGACTTTTCTCCTTGTAAAAACTTTCATAGCTTCAATGTCGGACTTCTTTGTTTAGCTACACCCGAAGTAGTCAGAATTTCACCTGCCTCACCTGTTTTTCTCTTAAAAGACGTGACGCCTAAGCGAAACAAACTCATGGTTGAGCAACGTTCGTTAATATGATGAACGCAGACCTCGACGAAAGCACCCATAAAAATTGTTATCTGACACGCTGTACTATTAACAAGAAGTAGATCACTAAGTTGAAATAAATTTTAGCACAAAGCTTATTTATCGTGACTCATTACCACATCAATTTACGAGTTATAACAAAGTGTTTCATACCGACATTCATCATATATGTTTTCTGAAACTTGAAAATCGAAAGTCCGTCGGGTGCAGCTAATAACCAAATCGGAAGTCCGACCGTAAATCTTATAGGTCCCGGACCTCGGACCACCGCTAATTTGAACCCCTGGTGAGACAATTATTTTAAAATATGAGAAAAAAAATAAATAAATAAAAAAAAATATTTCAAAACATGAGTAAAATATTTCTAATTTTATCTACATGTGTGAAAACAGAAAATACAAATGTTATTGAATAAAACTTAAATTTGAAGGAGTGAAAAGAAATTGCAATTTAAACATTGCCCTGTATATTTTAGGTCCGTCCTGTAGCCCTTTTCACAAAAAATCTTAAGTGTAAAATTTATCGTAAGTCTAAAATATTCCTTAACAATTCAACTAAATATTTTTATCGTAAGATTAATTTTACACTTAAGATTTTTTGTGAAAAGGACTACTGGTCTTTAGTGTTACCTTTATCAGTATTCGAGTTAACTACAGTTTTAAAAGCTTCTAAATACACACAAATGTGCATGGGATTGTTTTTTTAAATAAATATGGGTAAAATATCATTCCAGAACATGAATATTGCACTGAAACGTTTTATTGGAGTATATTTGGGTATATTGGGGTAAAAAGTCATTTTGTGATCGTAAGCGGCTGACAAGAACGTAACAAGTTTCAATGAAAAAAGTGATTTTAAATTAAATATATTTATAAAATAAAGTATTGTTGGTGTTAAAATAACATAGAAATGCCTAAAATGATATTATTATTCAATAATATTATGTTGAGACTGTTTTTTGAGGTATATTGGGGTATATTGGGGTAAAAAGTCGCACCCATAAATGCACGCAATAATTTCTGAATTTGTAGTACAGCTGTATCTTGTTTTCGTAACACATGTTTTGTTAACATTAATTAAGAATTGGTTTGCATAAATGAAATTGCAGACAATAATTATCTATCATTGATTTATAATTAGAACATAAATTACATTTTGGAGAAGTATGCGGTACCTCGAATGACCGAATAACACCGTTATTATCAGTAAACACTTGTAATGACCGAATAACACTTGAAATTTTAATATTAGCAAAGCTAGCTGAGCATCAAGTTATTGTGTTTAGACAATCATAGAAACCTGCATCAGGCAAGTCTGAAATAAGGTTTTGACTGTACCATACATCACTTAAACGCTACGGCGGGGGGCATAAACAAATCAAATAAATCGTTGTTTACTGATAAACTTACATACTGTAACATTACTTTTCTATACCAGGAGAAAATAAGTCTAGGGAAAGAAACCAACATTATCATGACAGTATCAAGACTGAGATCACACTGCAAAATCGCCACACACCAATTCGCCCTACTTTTCCACAAACATGTCCCACTTATGAAAAAAGGGTTGAATTTATTTTTTTAAATTTAGTATTGCCCCTCTTATAAAGTAATAGTTAAATCCTGCTAACTCGCCCCAGTTACAAAGGTTAAAATAATAAATCGTACGTAACAAAAAGGCTGATAATGACCTCTTCCTGAAAAGAAATAAAAAATTCAAGAAGCATTTTTAAGGTTTTCATCAGTTTTAATCTAATTCTTTTAAAGTAGGGCGAGTTGGTAGATCTTAATTCAACACGGTCTAATTCTTTTTTCAATAGTGGGGCCAGCTGGCAGACCATTCACATGATTCATGATTCAATGGGATTAAACTCCTTTTCATAAGACGGCGACTGTTGGCAGACCTTTATTAGTCGGACTTTGCCTAACTGGGGTGAGTTGGTACATGCATGTAGTCCCTGTAATGATCTGTAATGCTCAAAATTTTATTCGTTTACACCTTTTTATATGTCTATGTAAATAACCAATGTACCATCTATCACATTCATCTCATGATCTATAATGTTTATGTCCAGTATATGTAAACATTCTTACATATATATATAAATATACAAGTCTAAATTGAAAACAACGTTCAAACCTATGTTTGCGTTGGATAAAAACCGCAATTTTTATACCTGTGCATGCAAAACAAATTTCTTGTTAGAGGGGTCTAAATACAGCACAAACAACATTTTTCAAAAGACCAAAAAAGTGAAAAAGTATATTTTAACAAAACGCATTTGACTAACAGGTCGAACAACAAATGTTCTGAAACCCTGCTGACTGCCATTGGCGATTGCCAAATAAACGGATCACCGATGTAGTAAATGGATCATAATTATAAATCTAATACTAAACAGAAAACAATAAACTTGCGGAAAAGATGATATACCGCAAACAAAAGGTGCAAAGGCTTTTGTACACCATATCCGGATTTCGACAATTAATGTCTCTTCAGTGATGTTAGGAATCGAAACGGTATTCGGAAAGCCATACAATTTACCTCAATTTAGGATAGACTCTTGAATTTTGAGGAGTCAAAATACGATGAACGGATCATATAAACCCGAAGGCAAATATAATACAAGCCCAAACGAAAAAATATAAACAAGTCTAAATTGAAAACAACGTTCAAACCTATGATTGCGTTGGATAAAACCGCAATTTTATACGTGGGCATGCAAAACAAATTTCTTGTTAGAGGGTCTAAATACAGCACAAACAACATTTTTCAAAAGACCAAAAAGGTGAAAAAGTATATTTTAACAAAACGCATTTGACTAACAGGTCGAACAACAAATGTTCTTAAACCCTGCTGACTGCCATTGGCGATTGCCAAATATATATATACAGAATCTTCGAGGGATTTATACAACATAAATCTCAGGTGCATAAATCAAATTTAGGAGTTTTATCCCCTCTATGTATTTTAATGTGTCT
Source organism: Mytilus coruscus (assembly GCA_017311375.1). NCBI lineage: Eukaryota > Metazoa > Mollusca > Bivalvia > Mytilida > Mytilidae > Mytilus > Mytilus coruscus. The sequence goes on from CM029605.1 coordinate 80,784,267, forward strand.
CTTTAAGTTATAACTTCCAATAAATGCTTTTCCACATACATCACAGTTATGGGGTTTATCACCTGTATGTGCTCTCATGTGAATCCGTCAATGACCATGCTGACTAAACTGTTTACCACATAGATCACAGGTTATGGGTTTATCACCTGTATGTGTTCTCAAGTGAATCTGTAAATGACCATGCTGACTAAACCCTTTACCACATACATCACAGCTATGAGGTTTATCACCTGTATGTGCTCTCATGTGAATCTGTAAATGACCTAATTGACTAAACCCTTTACCACAACCATCACAGTCATGTGGTTTATCACCTGTATGTATTCTCATGTGTCTCTGTAAATTGCCACGATGACGAAACCCTTTACCACATATATCATGTATATCACAGTCATGTGGTTTATCGCCTGAATGTGCTCTCATATGAATCTGTAAATGACCATACTGACTAAACCCTTTACCATATATATATATATATATATATATGGTAAAGGGTTTAGTCAGCATGGTCATTACATATATATATATATATGGTAAAGGGTTTAGTCAGCATGGTCATTTATAGATATATATATACATCACAGTTATGGGGTTTATCACCTGTATGTATTATCACGTGTCTCTGTAAATTACCAAGCCGATTAAATCCTTTACCACATACATCACAGTAATGATGTTTGTCACCTGTATGTATTCTCATGTGTCTCTGTAAACTACCAAGAAGACTAAATCCTTTAACACATACATCACCGTCATGGGGTTTATCGCCTGAATGTATTCTCATGTGTAACTGTAATCTAACAAACCGACTAAACCCCTTACCACATACATCGCAGTCACGAGGTTTATCACCTGTATGTGTTCTCATGTGAATCTGTAGATCACGATTCTGGCTAAACTCTTTACCAAATACATCACAGTCATGAGGTTTATCTCCAGTATGTATTATCTTGTGCCTCTGTAAATTACTATGCTGACTGAACTGCTTACCACATAAATCACATGCATGAGGTTTATCTCCAGTATGTGTTCTCATGTGTACCTTAAGGTGATTATATTGCGAAAATTCTCTAGCACAAACATCACATTTATGAGGTTTATCTCCAGTATGTGTTCTCATGTGTCTCCTTAAGTTATTACTTCGGCTAAATTCTCTAGCACAAACATCACATTTATAAGATTTATCTCAAGTATGCGTTCTTGCATGTCTCTTTAAGCTACTACTTTGACTAAATTCTCTAGCACAAACATCTGAATCACATTTATGAAGTGTTTTACCAGTCTGTTTGTTTATGTGTCTCTGTTAACATGGTTAAGTACCATTGATTGGGACCAAATCCTCTCCTCCCTCTAACATCTTATTGATAATGTTGACCTCCAGTCATCCCTCATCCCTAAGAACAAAAAAGACACTAAGAACAGACATGAGAGTATCCGCAGTTACTGTCAGCTAGTTCAAAGCCAATACCAACTCATAAAAAACCTCAATCATTACACATCCAACGTCCAATGGATTTATTGTAAATACGTCATTAACAGTCAAAGAAATGAACACGACCTTTTCTTCTGTTAGTTTTGTATATGGTACCATCAACAGTATTGCTCGTTGTGGAAGGCTGTACGGCTTGACTTGTCTCTATAGAAGGCACCACATGTTTATTGAAGGCCGTACAGTTGCCTTTAATTGTTTTCATCCACTTCATTTGAACTTGCGTGGTTAGTTTTCTCATTGGCAATCACACCACATCTCCTTATTTTTGTACAGGCGATATACTCATATTTGTTAAATATATCTGCTTTAAATCTGAAACTTTGACATATACCATGTATATCAAAATTGACATTTCAGGGGCAATAACTCTATGGAACAAACCAATTTAAATAACAGGGTAAAGTAATGGGTTGTCCGATTTTCTCATTGTTAAAGGCCGTGCAGTTGCCTTAAATTGCTTTCATCAACTTTATTTGATCTTTCGTGGATGTAGTTGTCTCATTGGCAATCAAACCATATATAAACAAAAAAATACACTTCAGGGGCAGTAACTCAGCGGACCAAACCAATTTAAACAACTGGTTTGGGTAACGGAAGCAGTTACCGCATTTTTACTATGTTTTGGAAAATAATGAAAAAAAAACTAAAATCTCGGAAAAATATGTAATATCTTTTAAAAAAAATCAAATTAAGTGTACGACACAAAATGACTCACACATAATTCATTGCCCATTCCGGTGTAAATGGTTGAGTCCTTTAGCTAAAGTGAAACATTACTTTGTTTTGACAACACATTGGCGTAGCTTACGCTGAGGCAACCGAGGCAGCTGCCTCGGTATCGGTACAAAAAAAAATCCTTTTTATTAAATCTTTAATACAATTTCCACCATATACAGCAGACTCGCTACTTAACGCTAACATACCGACTTGCATCGTCATATTGCTGTTATTGATTCATACCCTCATACCTTTGCGAATTCAAGACTTACGGAACATTTCCCTTCCCTAATTGGAAATCCCCCTTGCGGTAGTTTTCAGTAATAGAAATATGTCGGAGTCAAAGAAATGGATAAAATTGAAGCGAACAGATTTATTTAATCCTACCCCAAGCAAAATCAGTAAAATAGATGATGATCCAGCTCACGAGCCTTCTCCAATCGAATATCTTAACCAGTCAGGTAAATTATTATTTTTGTGTGAGAATAATTTCTTGTACATGAAGGTCTAGGTGCGGTTTACAGAAAACAGAAAATGCTCTGAAATTAATTTAAACTTAAAAGGAATAGATATATTTAAATGGGTGCTAAATATAAAAGAAAGGAAACTATGGGCGAAAAGAATTAAAAATAAATATTTGAAGACCCCTATTCAAAACCTCATACATATAACCGGTAACGTCTACAATTGAAACATCGTTGTGTGTTGACATTTCCCCCTACGTGTAGTACTTCAATTACTCAGAGTTTCATTGACTTTGATACCAATAAAATAAAATATACATCATTCAACATGCACAGAAAATAATGTGTATGTTGTTCTCAAGTTGTATTCTCGCTATTTTGAATTTATAGTTTTTCACTAGCAGGAAATTTTGAATATTTAAAGGAGTCATTAATTTCAGAGACATATATGTATGGTATATGTCTGTTAGTTCATACAGATGTCAGTTTATATATTAAAATTTTCAACCAAATACTGTTTTCATTTATTCTGCAGACTTCAGAATAGCGTAAATATTTCCGTTAGTACTTCGCCGGTTGTCATTTTCACCATGGGAAAAATTACAAAACATGCAATGTAAGAATTTGAAGACCTTCCAAGAAATATCAGGGCGAAACACAACCAATAAAACTGCCGAACGAATAAATGATCATCACAAAAATTATTTTAAATAAACCTTAATCGTTTCGTTCGTTTTTGTGCATTCAAAATTCTGTTCAGGTTTATTCTGGCCATCGAACAAAGTCTTGTCTCCCTTCTGGTATGACGTTAAAGCTGATGTCACAGTGAGATACAGCCACCAATATAAGAGTGTACGATGGCATGGGAAAATATCGGCAGATTAGGTATTTGAATTGGCTTTCAGGAACAAAGAGAACAGAAAAAAGTAACTTCGGAGCTTGACATATTGTAAGGACATATATATATCGTTTGAGACCGTATGTCGACCTCTTCATGACTTTTAATTTTGTTGTATTGTTGGCTTGCTGTGTCATTAACGTATACCTCATATCCATCTCCTTTTATTCGCAATGAATTTAAAATCTTGGAAGTTCACTGAAAGGATTCGATTTGAAAAAGGGATAAATTTTTTGTGAACATTTATGTACTCATCTGAACGTTGAAAACGACGTATGTACCAGTTATCAACTAATAAATCTGTAGTATAACTTAGTGTAAGGCATATTAACATTATTATAATGAAATAGATTTAAACAACCACTATCATTTTTAATAGATTCTTCAAAACTGCAAAACCTCTATAGCTTCGCCATTGAAACGAACGATATACATGTACTAGTATTATATAACTAGATTACACTCGCGACATCACGGGATCCGTGGCTCAATTAAAATACATTTGTACCTAGGCCTTATCTATAGCCTGGATTGTAATTCATTTGCACTAAAGATATCAAGATCATGCCCGACTCTAAATAAAATTTACTTACTTACTAACCCCGCCACATTCTGTATGTATGTGCCTGTCCCAAGTCAGAGCCTGTAATTCAGCGGTTGTCGTTTGTTTATGTGTTACATATTTGTTTTCGTTCATTTTTGTACATAAATTAGGCCGTTAGTTTTCTCGTTTGAATTGTTTTACATTGTCATTTCGGGGCCTTTTATAGCTGACTGTGCGGTATGGGCTTTGCTCATTGTTGAAGGCCTACGGTGACCTATAGTTGTTAACTTCTGTGTCATTTGGTCTCTTGTGGACAGTTGTCTCATTGGCAATCATACCACATCTTCTTTTTTATATTTACTTATCAATAGTATTCAATAACGCTTTTCACATTTCTATAATTGAGGAGAATGGAAACGAGGAACATGTCAAAGTGACATAAACCCGACCAAAGAGCAGAAAACAGACCAAGGCCTTCAATGGGCCTTCAACACAAGAATCTCGCGCTCGGAGGCGGGATTCCGCTTCTATATTTTAGGACAAAATTATTTATGAAAGAATGTATATACCCTTTTTGTTATAATATTTTAATTTTCAAATTAAGATTTTTTAATAAGGAGTATTAAAATTAAGGCCGGCTCTCCTATTTAGTTATTTATAAAGTTGAATTCTTTGATTCGTCGTTTTACGTAATGCCGATCGATTGGTATAACCATACATTCTATACCATACATTCGTGATGAAATATTGCAGTCATTGTCTTTAATTGATTGATTGTTTTTGCGTAACGTGCAATGGCAAACATTTCATGCATGATCAGGATGAAGACAAATAAACAATTAATACAATATGTCATGCAATAGATGGTCGACCGTCATGAAGGGTATACAATTAGGAAAGCCACTTGAAAATGGGTGTCATTGCACAGTCATGCGTTTCTTAGACCGTTTATGACGTCCTCATACTAAATCCGTATGATGTGCCTTGATTAATACTTTTGTCTGAGAAAACATGATTAATCTTTTGGTTGTAAGTGACTAAATTTCAACTATCTTTTAGTAACTGCTACTACTCTCATATCGGTGCTTAGTGTCCATTGTTTTTATGTTAGTTGGTTTATTTGTATCGATTTACTAAAACTGGTTTTAACAGTTTGTTTCTATATGATGTGATGTACCACCAATGTCCCTGGTTAGGGAAGGATTTAGCGCTATGCAACATGTTTAACATCGCTACACTTGATGAGTCTGTCCCAAGTCAAGGGCCTGTAATTAAGTGTTTGTCGTTGGTTCATGTTTGTCATATATTTTTTTTTGTTAATTGTATTGTATAAATTAGGTCGTTAGCTGATTGAAGAATTGATTCACATTTTTTATTTTTAATATTTTTTTTCTTATTGTTGAAGGTCGTCGTACAATGACCTTTAAATGGTTTTATCTTTATCATTTGATTTCTTTTGTATAGTTGTCTCATTGGCCATAAAGAATAACAGGTAAAGAATATAAAGAATAGAGAAAAATGGACCCAAATAAATGGGGAATGTGTCCATGGGACTTGCAAATCATATAAAGTTATAAAGGGACATAGCTCAAGATCGGTAAAAGAACCGCTACCCAAATTTGTTCTTGATCTGAGTTGTGTGGTAATAAGTATTGTGTATAAGTTTCATGACATTTGGTTGAGGCAAACCTAAGTTAGAGAACGGAAACGAAAAAATCAGCAATTTTTCCATTTGGAATGGGGCATAACTCTAGAACAGTAAAAGTGACACAACCAAAGTTCACACTTGATCTGTATTTCGTGGTAATTAGCGTTGTGTAACATTTGGTTGAGGCTTACTTAAGTTAGAGAATTGAAAAGAAAAATTCAGCATTTTTTCATTTGTAAATGGTCATAACTCTATAACGGTTAAGTGACACAACCAAAATTCAAAATTGATCCGTATTAATTTTGTTGTTATAAGCAATGCCATACATATGTTTCATAACATTTCATAACACTACAAACTACTCAGAGTCTGAAAAGACCAGTTTTTGTGCTCGACCAGTAAAGTCGAGCACAGATTTTACTCGACTTGTCTCGACAGTACTTAACTGTACTCGACTTTGGTCTCGACTTTACTGAAATAGTCTGAAATGGTCTCGACCAAGGCTCGACCTGTCTCGACCAGTCTTGACCAGTCTTGACCTGTCTCGACCAGTCTCGACCAGTCTCGACTCAGTCTCGACCTGTCTAGACTAGTCTTGACCTTCAATTTTAGTCTCAACTGGTCTGAATCAGCCCATCTAACTAAATTAAATATTGATCTTACAAAATTCCAGGTTATTTGGTAGTTGGTTCATTGCTGGGAAAGTCTTTAACTTCCAGCAATGAACCAACTACCAAATAACCTGGAATTTTGTAAGATCAATATTTAATTTAGTTAGATGGGCTGATTCAGACCAGTTGAGACTAAAATTGAAGATCAAGACTAGTTTAGACAGGTCGAGACTGAGTCGAGACTGGACGAGACTGGTCGAGACAGGTCAAGACTGGTCAAGACTGGTCGAGACAGGTCGAGCCTTGGTCGAGACCATTTCAGACTATTTAAGTAAAGTCGAGACCAAAGTCGAGTACAGTTAAGTACTGTCGAGACAAGTCGAGTAAAATCTGTGCTCGACTTTACTGGTCGAGCACAAAAACTGGTCTTTTCAGACTCTGAGTAGTTTGTAGTGTTATGAAATGTTATGAAACATATGTATGGCATTGCTTATAACAACAAAATTAATACGGATCAATTTTGAATTTTGGTTGTGTCACTTTAACCGTTATAGAGTTATGCCCATTTACAAATGAAAAAATGCTGAATTTTTCTTTTCAATTCTAACTTAAGTAAGCCTCAACCAAATGTTACACAACGCTAATTACCACGAATACAGATCAAGTGTGAACTTTGGTTGTGTCACTTTTACTGTTCTAGAGTTATGCCCCATTCAAATGGAAAATTGCTGATTTTTTCGTTTCGTTCTCTAACTTAGGTTTGCCTCAACCAAATGTCATGAAACTGCTACACAATATATTACCACACAACTCAGATCAAGAACAAATTTGGTGGCGGTTCTTTACCGATCTTGAGCTATGTCCTTATAACTTTATATGATTTGCAAGTCCCATGGACACATTCCCATTTATTTGGGTCCATTTTTCTATTCTTTATATTCTTTACCTGTTATTCTTTATGGCCAATGAGACAACTATACAAAAGAAATCAAATGATAAAGATAAAACCATTTAAAGGTCATTGTACGACGACCTTCAACAATAAGAAAAAAATATTAAAAAAAAAATGTGAATCAATTCTTCAATCAGCTAACGACCTAATTTATACAATACAATTAACAAAAAAAATATATGACAAACATGAACCAACGACAAACACTTAATTACAGGCCCTTGACTTGGGACAGACTCATCAAGTGTAGCGATGTTAAACATGTTGCATAGCGCCAAATCCTTCCCTAACCAGGGACATTGGTGGTACATGTACATCACATCATACAAAACAAACTGTTAAAACCAGTTTTAGTAAATCGATACAAGCACAAATAAACCAACTAACATAAAACAATGGGCACTGGCACCGATATGAGAGTAGTAGCAGTTACTAAAAGATAGTTGAAATTTAGTCACTTACAACCAAAAGATTAATCATGTTTTCTCAGACAAAGTATTAATCAAGGCACATCATACGGTTGTATGAGGACGTCATAAACGGTCTAAGAAACGCATGACTGTGCAATGACACCCATTTTCGTGGCTTTCCTAATTGTATACCTTCATGACGGTCGACCATCTATTGCATGACATATTGTATTAATTGGTGTTTGTCTTCATCCTGATCATGCATGAAATGTTTGCCATTGCACGTTACGCAAAACAATCGATCAATTAAAGACAATGACTGCAATATTTCATCACGAATGTATGGTATAGAATGTATGGTTATACCAATCGATCGGCATTACGTAAAAACGACGAATCAAAGAATTCAACTTTATAAATAACTAAATAGGAGAGCCGGCCTTAATTTTAATACTCGCTTATTAAAAAATCTTAATTTGAAAATTAAAATATAACAAAAAGGTATATACATTCTTTCATAAATAATTTTGTCCTAGAAGCGGAATCCCGCCTGAGCGCGAGATGCCCATTGAAGGCCTTGGTCTGTTTTCTGCTCTTTGGTCGGGTTTATCGTCACTTTGACATGTTCCTCGTTTCCATTCTCCTCAATTATAGAAATGTGAAAAGCGTTATTGAATACTATTGATAAGTAAATATAAAAAGAAGATGGTATGATTGCCAATGAGACAACTGTCCACAAGAGACCAAATGACACAGAAGTTAACAACTATAGGTCACCGTAGGCCTTCAACAATGAGCAAAGCCCATACCGCACAGTCAGCTATAAAAGGCCCCGAAATGACAATGTAAAACAATTCAAACGAGAAAACTAACGGCCTAATTTATGTACAAAATGAACGAAAACAAATATGTAACACATAAACAAACGACAACCGCTGAATTACAGGCTCCTGACTTGGGACAGGCACATACATACAGAATGTGGCGGGGTTAGTAAGTAAGTAAGTAAATTTTATGGAAGTCGGGCATGATCTTGATATCTTTGGTGCAAATGAATTACAATCCAGGCTATAGATAAGGCCTAGGTACAAATGTATTTTAATTGAGCCACGGATCCCGTGATGTCGCGAGTGTAATCTAGTTATACTAGTGCATGTATATCGTTCGTTTCAATGGCGAAGCTATAGAGGTTTTGCAGTTTTGAAGAATCTATTAAAATGATAGTGGTTGTTTAAATCTATGTTTATAATAATGTTAATATGTTACACTGGTTATACTACAGATTTATTGGTTGATAACTGGTGCATACGTCGTTTTCAACGTTCAGATGAGTACATAAATGTTCACAAAAATTTATCCTTTTTCAAATCGCTTCGAGTGAACTTCCAAGATTTTAAATTCATTGCGAATAAGGAGATGGATATGAGGTACGTTAATGACACAGCAAGCCAACAAACAATAAAATTAAAAGTCATGAAGAGGTCGACATACGGTCTCAAACGATATATATATGTGCACAATATGTCAAGCTCAGGTACTTTTTTCTGTTCTCTTGTTCCTGAAAGCCAATTCAAATACCTAATCTGCCGATATTTTCCCATGCAATGTACACTCTATATTGGTGGCTGTATCACTGTGACATCAGCTTTAACATCATACCAGAAGTATGGCAAGCCGTTCTCGTCAAAACTATGTTTAAACCATTTTCGAAAAATTTACACACTGAGAATTTAAAAACACACTGAGATTAAAAACTTAAAAACACACACTGAGAATTAAAATTACACACTGAGATTTCATAAAGACGCACTGAGATTACAAAATGAAAACACACACTGAGAATTGAAAATTACACACTGAGATGAAATAAACTGAAAAACACACAGTGAGAATTGAAAATTACACACTGAGATTTCAAAATACACACTGAGATTTGTATGCATATTACTTATGAATATTCATGAGATGAATAATTCAACAGATTAATATCTTGGTCAACCAAACTCTTGTCACATAAAAATATCATTCGGAACACCTCACGTTACTTTCGTATCTCCTCGTCGGTGTCATTTCCTGTCAAAAAATTTCCAGGAGGTGAAAAATATACAGATGCATTAGAACTCTCGAGTTTCCTTATTATGTCGATCAACGATACAGAAGATTTAGGGAATTCTTCACATCTTTATTGAATGTTTTGAAAATACTAATCGTAACTTAAACAGACCTTGGACAGCTCACGACATAACCTTAATCGAAAACAACAGTCGTCGACTAGAAAGTTGTTTAGAGATATTAAATGTTATGCTTTCTGTGCTTGATCCGGGGTCAGATTTAAATCTAACTATTGAAACCCTATACTCAACTGGACATGATCTTTTTGGACAAGCAACACAAATGCTACATACTTTGAATATTGAAGAGGGTTAATCATGTTAATGATGAGGGCGAAGACGCTTTGCTGTTCGAAGAAACATCCACAGGACGACCAAAGTACAATTTAAATCAATCAATTATGTATTTATATGAAAGTGGGATGTCATGGAGCAGAATGGCAAGGTTACACAATATTTCTAAATCATTCTTAAGCTACATGTACATGTCCATGGGTATCGGGATCGTTCGCCCTAATAACATGTTCGCCCTGGGTACGTTCGCCCTGAGTTAGTTCGCCCAGAGAGTCTGTTCGCCCTACTAAAAAATAATGATATTCATGCAGGGCATTGAAGTTGAAAAAACTTATTCAGATATTTCTATGGTTACCGTATATATTCTTGAAATTTATGGAAACGGAAAATATTTAAAAGATTATGGCTTGTTTAGGATCGTTAATTGTTCAATGACAAAATAATTCGGATCACTGAATATTGTGATACTTGACTTTTGATGGATTATTAATAAAAATCAAACGTTTTATTGTTTTGATAAAATATTCAGCTTGAAATTAATAAACACAATGATGTACGAACTGTAAATCATGAAACGGATTTACAAGTTCATTATTATACTCGGAGACAGTCCTAGTCTCAGTTATACTGCATACATTTATGATTGACTGAATACAATTATTTTGTTAACAAATATTAATAAGAGAAATACATTGTATACCAATTCTACTCTGTAAATCAAAGAGAAAATGACAAAATGATTGCGGCAATATAAATATTCTGTCAATTTGTTAACAAACTTTAACATATTTTGTTCAAATACTTAAAATTATGCGACTGGACAACAAATAGAAAGAAAAAAATCTGGGCGAATGGACCCTGGGCGAACAGGTATCAGGGCGAACACGTAGTATGGCGAAGGTGAATCAGGGCGAACGGACCCGGATTCATGTCCATGTACCTCATTTTATCATTTAAAATAATATAAACATGATAAAGGGGGTCTGATCCCGCTTATTGTTTTGTCAGATTCCTGTATACCCGCTTATTGTAGAAATAATGCTTGTAATTTCACATGTCCCTTAACTTCATTTCACGCTTAATAATTTAACTGTCACCCTTACAAAAAATCGTCCAATCCCGCATCACGCTTAGACCCCAATGAGACCTACATGTACATTTTTTACTATATAAGCAGTATAAAAATAACATATGCTGCTCCTATATACTATAAGAAAGCAATAGTGGTGTGCACTTTATAATTGTCAAATTTAAGCGATTTCTGTAATTTAGTTCTTTTTTTATTCCGATATTACCGCTTTTTCTCCTATTAGTTCAACAGAAAAAATGGACATTAACAAAAATGTATGCTTCTTTCGAAGGTGGATTGTGAGCGTAAATGAACGGTGACCCCATATTTTTATTTCATTTTTCTATTTACATGATTTAGTATAAGATAAATTTCATTTATAGAAAAATATAGAGAAATCCTATATTAAATAAAAAAATTGATTTAGACCCGCGAGCCCCGTTATGTTTGCAGGAATATTGCTGCTAGCTGCAAACATTAGTTTCATAGGATTTATCAGTTTGTTAGTTTTAAAATGCAATGAAGTACAAAAAAAACAAATACAATGTATGATGAAAGTATAACAAACACCAACTACATTGTACCAAAATACAGGCTCCTGACTTTTGACAGGCACATAGACATGAATGTGGTGGAGTTAATCATGTATGCCAACGCCTAAGCCCTTCTCCCTTTTCCTTGACTGGGGACAATGGTCCATCAGCATGCAATACTAAAGCCTTATAGCCTGAGATTGCTCTGGTGGTATTTATAGCACTAATAGATTGCTTTTGTCCGTCCTTCCAGTCTTGTTAGCGCTCTCACATGTACAGTTCTTACCAGATTTTAATGAAAGTTATATCATAGGTTTATATCAGCAATGTCTTGGACGAGTTTGATCATCAGTGTCGATCAATTATTTTTAAAGAGTTATGCACCTTGGAATCATTAACTATATGGAAAATTGCATCGTTAGCTTTCTCATGCATGTGTACAATTTTGCCAAATTTTTATGAAACTTATACCACAGATTTATATCAGTAATATCTTGGACGAGTTTGAAAATCAGTGTCTATCAATCATTTTAAAAAATTATGCACCTTGGAAACATTAACTATATGGAAAATTGCACCATTAGCGCTCTCATGTGTACAATTCTTTCCAGAATTTTATGAAACTTATAACATAGGTTTATATCAGCAACATTCATGACATTGACGTGTTTGAAAATCAGTGTCGATCAATTATTTTTAAAGAGTTATGCCCTTGGAAATAATGATTATATGGAAAATTGCATTGCTAGCGCTCTCATGTGTACAATTCCTGCCAGAATTTTATGAAACTTATATCATAGGTTTATATCAGCAATGTCTTTGACATTTTCAAAAATAAGTGCACTGTAGTTATGCACCTTGGAAAATTTATTATAACGGAAATCACATTGCATTTGCTCTAAATGCTTCATTTCTCTAATCATGCTAATTAAGATATTTATAAATTGTTATTAAGAACCAAAAAGACTGTTTGTTTAGTTATTGGCCTTGGATAGATAAAATATGTGCAACGTGGGGACATTGGAACTCTGTTTTTTATATTTTATTCATCCTAGAGAGTCTTTCAATTATTGATGAAATAGGGACAAAATGCATAATATTGTTTAATTATAATATACCAACCTGAATATTATTACAGTTGTCTCAAGTCTCATTGTCTACTATCAGAAGAAGGAGAGATGAGCTTGGTTTAGACCCCTCTAATATGCATAGATTTTCAGAATCAGCAACAATGACTTGGACCAAGAAATTATCACAGCACTCCAATTCACACCTAATGCCGGAGAATCCTTTATACAAGGCAGTTTTAGGGGAAGAGGTAATAAGAATAATTGTATATATATAATTTTAAATCTACATATGTATTTGAATTGAACTGATATATATGGTATATAATTGTATAATAGTAATCAGTAGTTACAGATCAAGTTTGAGTTTCATTCTAGTTGATCCAATTTTGACCTTATTACAACCATTGCACTTAGAAAATTTTATGCACTTTGTGGCATCAAGTGAGCGATTACAGACTCTTTTGAGCCTCTGGTTAACCTCACATAACCCAAAGGGTTATATGAGCTATTGCCATCACTTTGTTTTTGTCGTCCGTTTGTTAACTTTTTACATTTTAATATTCTCGTCTTCAATTCCACTGCAAAGTTGGCATGAATCATCCATAGGATTATATCTGATGACCTTGACCTTCAACCAACATGGCAACTGTTACTACATGTATATTAAAATAAAACATAGGTGTAAAATGCATATATTAGGCTTATTTTAACTATAATTCAATGAAAATCTTTTCTGAAACCACTGGACCAATTGGATTAAGTGATGCTTGACCCAGATAAACAGGTGAGAGGTCTTGGCTCCTCTTATGGAATACTGGATCAGCCTCTTTTGTGGCATCAACTTATGTCAAGAGCAGAACATTGTGGATTGCATTGGTTATAATAATTCTGAAACATTAAAACAACATGGGTAAAAGCTCAATACATTTAGATTTCACAATCTGGCATCAAAAGTATGGACAGCCATCATGCCTCCTATATATACATGTATATACCTGAGTGTTACCATACTATTTTCTGATATATATACCATTTACATATATGTTTAGTGATCAAACCAAGAATTTTACTCATGTACCCATAATCCTAGAATACATGAATCAAGGGAGTGTTGCCTATGCATATCTTCTAATCAGTTTTATTAACTGTATTAAAACAATTTCAAAAGAAAATAGTCTTAAAGTCAATTGATTGTCCAGTAATTGATGGTAGATGATGAAATATACATGATATATGAGGAATATTTCAGTAAACAAAATTTAGCAAGAAAAATATATTTCTAGCCATTATTGTATGGTTCCCACTATATAAACTGGATGTCCCAGGTCTTCCAGCTGATACATGTACATGTACAATGTATGTTTTCACTAGCCTTGTTTTCACTATAGCCTGAAAATGGAAGCTACTACACAAATGTAGATCAGCATGACAGACCACATTGGGACATCAGTAGCTCTGGACTCTTTGATCCTATTTGTGAACTAGACCACATCCCGAGGCATCAGGGTACAAACTCTAGTTCAATACCGTATACTTTATTCCACAAAACACTGATTCAAGAACAATGTATAATATTGTTACAAAGTATGGTACATTTGTAAGTGTAAACTGTGTTAAATGTATAGTATGTAAATGTCAGTAATAACAATGAACTTTGTTTATAGGAATTAGAATACAACGATGGCGATTAAGAGAAAGACTTAATGTAATTGACCCTGTTGGTAGAGCACTAAGAAAAAGAAGAGCAATTCAAAGACGTGTATACAATGTAGAAGGAATAAATCATCTCTGGTTAGTGAAATTTTTAAAATGTAAATGTTAAATACTGATCAACAAGACAATTTTTTAGGATGACCACTTTAAAAAACCAAGTCACAGTGACCTATTTTGTATCTTTCCACATTTTTAATAAGTGTGATTCATACCTGTCAACTCACAGTATGAATATAAATGTACAGATTTGATTTTATCATATTATCATTTGCTGAATAATAATTATTGTCCTAATAACAGCTAGAGCATGTTTATAGTTCAAATACCAATGTCCTTTATCTATTCTACTTTTCAAAAAGAAATTATGGTCTTCTTAAGCAAATATAGGCAGACATGTTTTTGACTTTGATGCAGCCTTATTCGCCTATTAATTAATTCCATAAATTTGACAGCTAAACACCAAACTATCAAACAACATTACATTCTGTAAGATCAACATATAAATGAGATAGCTGTACAGTTATATCAAAATCTAAGTTGATTTGAAAAAGTTATAAATTTTTTTAAAGGTGACCATTTGAATTTAGTTTAAACTTTAAATTGTAGCTTTTTTAACCTATTAACTTAAATCCATAAAAATGAAAGCAAAAAAACCCAAAGTAATAAATAGCCTGACATTCAGTAAGACCAATATAAAATGATATAGCAGTAGAGTTTTATGAAAATGGAAGTTGATTTGAAAAATTTATGAAAAATTTAAGGAGGACTATCTTGAAATAACCTAAAACTGAAAATTTTAGCTTTTCTTAAATCCATAAGAATGACAGCAACACACAAACTACCAAACAACAGCATTCTATAAGATCAATATATAAATGAAATATTGCTGTCCTATTAGTGCTGAAGACCAAATGACCAAATAACTAGAAGTCCTATCAAAAATAAAGTAAAAATAAATGTGTGTCCTTCTATTGACTATGTTTGCACCAGTCCCAACCCACCAATAAATATTGACCGGTCCCTTACCGAATTACTTTGACAAAATACAGATGGAGTTTGATAATGGGGTTGTGTGCCCTATTGTTTAAACCAGAGGCTCCCAATGAGCCTGTATTCGCTCATCTTGATTACAAGTGACCTCAACAAAATTGAATCATTTTGGTCTTGGATGGAGGTGGATCTATTGGACACAGTTTTAAAGGAATTCATCTAAGGACCATCAGGCCAACTTCATTTTCAATTGACTCAGTAGTTTCAGAGGAAAACATTTGTAAATGAATTTTTGTCAAAATATGCCTACCAGTAATTCCTTAACCAACAAAAATTGGCAACAGATTTAACAGACCATTTTTGTCTCGCCTGTGACAAATTGCTTTCCACACCGATGCCATAAAATTTTATTGAAAGACCTTTGACAAGGCAGGTGTCGGCTGACCTTGACCTCATTTTAGGGTTCATTAACTCTGTAAATTAAGGAAAAACTTGAGGTCAATTTTTTGTGTTTAAGTCAGTTTCTCAGTAAGTAGGCATGATAAGTCGACAGTATTTGGTATGTGAGCGCCTCTTGATCTGGTTATCTAGACATGCAGTCATGGAATGCCTTGCTTATGCTGAGAGTCATATTTTCACTAAATTTTAATGAATACATGAAGTAGGGTATAACTTTATCTATAATAACTCAGTTTGCCTGTGCTGGACTATGCATCACAACAATGCAATCTAGAAGCAGGTGACTCCCCCACTCCCTTGCATTACAGTAAATAGGATAACCAAGATGGCCATCACTGCTGTACTTAATTTAAAAAAGGTTGATAGTGGTATACCTCCTCCTCACATTTGAAAACTGTGTTGAACATGTACTGATTTAAGTGAAACTATAGCTACCAAGTCAAAATTTGAAAATGGTTTCTTGTTTGTATTCAGTTGAAAAATATAAGTAACCATTTTGAAAATTGGGTTTTCCACAGAACTCTTTACAGATCTCTTTGATTAGGAATAGTAATATAACAATATGAAATAATTTATTTCCTCAGTGTTGCTCTGAATAATATAAAAAATATTAAAATGACAAATTACAAAAAGTTGCAGAGTATGTAAGCAAACAAGATCTAAAAATATACCAAAACTTTGTAATAGATCAGATTAAGTATGCTTAAATAGTACACATTTTTGTATGGGGGCCAGCTGAAGCCTGCCTCTGGGTGCATGATTTTCTCGCTCTGTTTGAGACCCATTGGTGGCCTTGTGCCGTTTTTTGCTCTTTGGTCAGGTTGTTGACTCTTTGACACATTCCCCATTTCCATTCTCAATTTTATTATTAAATATGTGCGCATGCAATTTGTGTGTAATTTTCAGTTTTCAGTGTGCAGTTTTCAATTCTCAGTGTTATTTACTGTTTATTTAATCTTAGTGTGTTTTTTTTTAAATCTCACTGTGTATATTCAATTCTCAGTGTGTGTTTTTTTTAAATCAAAGTGTGTAAATTTTCTTAAAATGGTTTAAATATAGTTTTGATGAGAACGGCTTGCCATACTATATAGTAGACTTGTAGGTGTACATCTTAGTTTAAAAAAATATTGACCCCTTCTGATATTACCAAAACTTAATTAAAAAAGTTGTCAAAATTGAATACACTTGCATTTCCTTTACTAAAATTTAAGGGTCACTGATGCTTTTTGGAACTTTATTTTATTGATTTAAAAGAAAAGTTCTTTATACAAAAACTAAACCTTTCACAATAAACAAAGGGTGAAACATATTTCACTAGAACAGGTACCTAAAGTGATTTTATTATATCACATGATTCATGAGATTTTCTTTTCTTTTCAGGCATGTTGATACAAACCATAAGCTAATAGCTTGGCGATTTGTGTTTCATGGATGTATTGATGGGAAAAGTCGTCTCATTACATATCTGAATATAGCAGATAACAACAAAAGACACAGCATTGACATTTTTCAGAATTGGTGTTAGTAATATGGCTTGCCATCAAGAGTACGTGGAGACTGCGGAGTTGAAAACACAGATATTGCCAGATTTATGAACAATGAAAATGGAGATGGTAGGGGTAGTTTATTACTGGTAGAAGTGTACATAATCAGAGGATAGAACGTTTGTGCTCCGACATTAACAGAACTGTAACAATGTATTATCAACACCTTTTCAGTCATATGGAAAATATTGAAGTATTGAACAGCAATATCGAGTTGCATTTGTATGCTTTACATTTTGTATATAGACCTAGAATTGAGAAATCTTGTGCTGAATTTGTTGTTCAGTGGAATAACCATTCACTACGAACTGAAAACAATATGTCACCAATGCAGATTTGGTATTCATTAGGTGGTTATTCTATGGGTGATAGAATGACAGAGGTTGTAGTAGATATACAACAATATGGAATTGATTGGGAAGCCCCTCATGCAGCATTAAATCTCAACAACAATATAACAGTGCCAGAAAATTTGTTTACTTTATCGGATGAAGCCAGAATTTACCTTAATAATCAAGTGCAACCTTTAACAGATGATGGCAATCATGGCATTAATCATTTTGTGAATGTTGTTAGATATTTAGAGACCTTTTAAATTACAAGATGTATTTTGAACAGCATCCAGATTATTATTTGATGATAGTAAACAAGTAGATTTCTTTTTGTACTGTATTAATCTATTTTTACAAGTGTTAAAGGGCAATAACTCAACAAAAATACTCTAGTTAAACCCGAGAGCAGTATGACTATGTAAGTCCTAATATGGTAAAAAACAAGCATGCAAAGTTTCAAAGCCATCTTTTTATATGTTGTGTATTGGTTAATGGTAAGGTATAACCTTACCTCGACCTCATTTCATGGTTCATTGGTCATTGACATCTAGTGTTGGCCTTGTGAATAATGGTATCCATCTTTCTGTCAGGTTGGTTTCATAACTACTGATTTACTCAATCCTTATGTACCAAATTTTGGTACTTACTTCATATGGTTGGGGCAAACACCTATTGTTTTTAGAGTCAAAGTTTATTTTAGATACCCTAAATATCTGTTATGATGATATTTGGTATGATTTATACACAATTTCTATGTATGTAATTCAAACTCTGCTTATGTCTTATGCATCAAACTTGGATACAAACTTCATGCGGGTTGAGCAAAGAGATGATTTTGGGTCAAGGTCAAGGTCATATTCACTTTATTTCGAATTATTTAGTGAAAGAACATTATCTTTATAGCGAAAGTGACATTTTCTCACCTTTCCTTGTCAGTGAATACAAGGTTCCATACCACAAAGGAAGGTTGGGATTGATTTTTGGGTCAAGGTCCCGACCGTTTAGAAATTAGGGCCAAAAACAAGGATTTTCTGGTTTCCGGACAATAACTGAGTATAAGTCTATGGATCTCTATGAAATTGTACCACAAGGTTCCATACCAAAAAGGAAGGTTGGGATAAATTTTGGGGTTATGGCCCTAACCATTAAGAAATTGGGGCCAAAACAATACTTTTCAAGTATTTAATCACAGTCCAAATTCAGAGCTGTATCAAACTTGAATATTGTGTCCATGCTTGCCCAAACTGTTCAGGGTAAGACCTCTGGGGTCATATCAAGCTGCGCCCTGCAGAGCATTTTATTTCATTTAAAGAAAATGTGACAGAAACATAAACTTTGAATGGCATTTTCAAACACTAATCAATATACATTAAAAGTAAAAACCAAAACATTGATGAACGATTTTGGCAAAACATTACAAGTGAGCGATTCAGGCTCTTCACAGCCTCATGTTATCACTAGTCTACCTGTATATCTGTTTCATGCAGATACTGAAGCTCAAACCTAAAAAAATGCTCCAGTTAATACTCCCGATAGTGCAGTCAATATCAAGAGTTTAAAAATTGTGTTTGTTCATGGTTACTATTTCACCCACAGGTATACACAGTCTAAAACAAGGCTGTTTTATAACTTTGATGCTAGGCAGGCAAAACATTTGTCTGTGATATCTATTTACGATCATTTTTTTTGGTTTCCCCACTGTAACTTCAGTGTGTCTCTACCTTTAGTCATCAAAATTTCCACACTTAATATTTTGGAGGCAAATGGTAAAAATCAAGGTCATTACCACTAAAACCGATTTTACTCATTCTCTTGCTTTCTGTGCCATTACTTCAGTTGGGCTCAATCATTTACCATCAGACTATTACAGAAAGTATGCATCTTGGGTACTACTGAACAAACGTGCATCAACTTTCTTACTATGACCTATATTATACGGTTCAGCAAGTCTGGTTATGTTTTGGGTTCAGGTCCATTTCTTGGATACTATACATATAGCAATGAATGTCATCACTGGATACATGTTGGGAATACTGAACATTCTTTCCATATAATGGCAAGTATGACCTACATGTTGGTTTGTATTCTAACCATTTCTAAGCAAGGCACCTGTCTTTCCACTTTTAAGTCACACAATAATTTGTTGAGTATGACCTATATTTTATGCTTTAATTCATTTATGGCATTAAGGTCCATTTCTTGGAAAGCAAACATAATAAAAGTGGATACATGTTGGTTAGGTTCGGCATTGCGGCTAAGTTTTAACTGCGCTTCTGCAGTTTTGTAACAGATATTGTCCGACCTTTCAGGTATGCAGTTGGTTTTTAGCTTCTTTTGAAATGTCTATCTTGAACTTCAAAGCCAAGGATAAAATTTGTGTACCAAGAAGAATATTTGTACCAAACGTTGTTTTTGTTGTAAATCAACCATACCAAATCGATATCACAACCTACCAGAATTTACCCTTTAATGTTTTGCAAGTTGGCCATATTATGTAATTTATTTGATTATGGTCACTTCTGTTTATTTTCCTCGACTCTGCTGATACATGTAGCACACACAATTGTTGTGATCAACATTGGCAATGAGACCAATAAATTGATAGAAATGGAATATGATTTGAATTTTGTATGGCAAGCAGTTCAGGTGCAAAACTATTTGTACACCCTTTTTCTAAATAAAATACAGATTTCAAAACCTAAAATAACACTGAAATCGAAATTATACATCGAGATTGAAAAAATAAAAACACACTGAGAATTGATAATTACACACTGAGATTAATATGCAAATTACTTATGAATATTCATGAGATGAATAATTCAACAGATTAATATCTTGATCTCAAGAACTCTTGTCATAATGAATTGCAATTCCTTCAACCAACATTTGTAATAAATTTCAAGACTTTTAAACATCGCTCATATTCATAAGTTTGTTGCCTATAATTCAGATCATTACTACCAGTGTATCACAATTTTTTAAAATCTCAGTGTGCTTTGTTGTAATTCTCAGTGTAAATTTTTCAAAATGGTTTAAACATAGTTTTGACGAGAACAGCTTGCCATGATTTGGTCTTGCTTGCTCACAGTTACTTGAGAAAATTGTAAGTCTACAACAAGGACTACACATTATAACAACACCATTTTCCCATGCACATTTTAAGGTAGGTTTACACTGCACTTTTATGGCAACTGTACTACATCGACAGGTGCATGATATGCTTACCATACAAAAATTCTGATTTGGTAGAGTTCTTGTATCTCTTTTCTTATGTACACTTGTACTGTCAGATATTTGAATAAGGAACAATTTTAAAATTGTTTACAAGTCCCACATTAATTCAATAAACACTTTTTGTACATAAAAGCAAGTTTTAATTTCAAAAATAAACTGGATACCAATACATAAAGAACACAAATTATATGGAAATAGTTTGATCTGATAGACAGCATCTCTTTGATTGAATTGTCTATTTTCATTTTCACATTAAAACATATGTACATATTTTATAACTCCTACCTGTTTATATTGACCATTAACACTTGATTTAATGTGTAGGTCACATTGACCTACATTTTAAAAAATTACAGAGCATCACCCAAGTAGTTG